>SCLH01000874.1:15105-36856 GCA_004367855.1 Oikopleura vanhoeffeni | reverse complement strand
AAAAACTTCGTGATAAAAGATTGAAATTCACCGAGAAAATGTCAAATCAGAGTCGCATACCCCCTCAATATTCATTTAAAAAAAATCAGAATAAGTCAGCAACTTCACCAAAAATTTATTTTCGTCATTTAACCAAACTAACTTTGCAAATATTTTCTATTCGTAAAGTAGCTTTTTTAGCTCACCCATCCTTTGTACCCATGCCATCTTTAAACGGAACAAGATAATTCAAAATGGAATTCTGCAAGGATTAACTCCAAGATAAAATTTTTGATTTTTCACCAGATGCCAAGTTATACCGGAAATTGTCTGGTAGAATTTAAAACGTCGGTTTTGAAAACGTCGGTTCGACATATTATTCGAAATCAATTTTTTGGCAGTATGGACAACTTTTCCTCTTATTTTTTTTGAAAAAAAACGAAAAAATTGTAATTTGACCCCTTTAGAGGTGTCATATGACTAAATTTTATTGCATAATGTTTTCTCCTGAACAACTACGTGGGTATATATACTGATTTAAAGATGAACAAACTGTGATTTTACTCCTTGAGAGGTGTCAAATTACAAAAAGTTTTCGACAAAAAGATTGGATACAAAATTTGTTTTATATGCCAAAAATAGCCTCAATGGATGTGCGGTGTTCTCGGCACCGACTTTTTAAATTGTTATCAGTAAATTGATAGTACTACTGGGCATCCAGTAAAGAATCGAAAACATTTGCTCATTTATTTATCGCTTGGCTGTTACGCACACATCCGTTTACCGAGTTTACCTAAAAACCGTTACCTTAATAATTTATTGCTCTTGAAATATTAAAGTTCTTGAAAATTCGCAAAATACAAAACCTATGCCCCTCAATTACATTATAAAAATTTTAGGTTCAACCTTCATATCCTGAAACAACCGATGGCCTCGACAACCTCCACCATAATATTCTCGAGCAGCTCAGGATAAAAACTCTCCCAGACTCATTTAAAGGTTCCGATAAACTCTTGCCGATCGCCTCATACTATTTCGATGGGCAAGGAAAGAGTTTTCGCCCAAAAATTGTATTTAATGTTTCTCAGGCTTTGAGTGGTAATCAAGTTATTAATGATACCTCAATGAAAATCGCGATGATTGCGGAAATGATTCATACTGGCTCACTCGTTCACGATGATGTTATCGATAAATCCGATAAAAGGTAAAAATTACTTTTTAAGTTTTTTGAAGTTCTTTACTGTAATGAAAGGGTAAACTTTCATGTAAAACCTCAGAGTACTCCATTTTGTTTAACCCTCCGAGGCATATAGCCTTTTGAAAGGCTATTTTTTGAGCGCTTATTACGGAAAAAGTAAAAGTGCTTGCAACTTTATTCTTCTCTAGTCCTCGAGATTAAGGAAAGACTTAAACTTTAATAGTATGTAATTCACATTTTGACTTTATTAACCCTATAGAAAATGACATTTACAAATTGTGCTTCAACCTACGCAATTCATTTTTTNATCCCATTTCAGACTTTCAACGTCATTAAAATTGTCTCGTATTCATATATGAAATGCTCAATAATATATGATAATAACGTTTTTTAAACTTGATTTTAAGGCACAAGTGAATTATGACAGAAATCGAATTTGCTAAATTTCAAAAAGTCAGTAACGGAATCCTATGGAAATTTAGTGCAAAAATTGGCAAATCAGCCATCGAAGAAATAATCATACCAGAAATTTGTGAAATAATAGAAGGATCACTAAAATCGATAGGTAAATAAAACTTTTCAGGAACTAACTATCAGTCAGCAATTTCAGAAACTGCTGAATTTTAAGATCAGTCAAGCAATCACTAAGACAACATTAATGAGATTCGAACACGCGCTCTAGAAATAGTAAACGTTTTTGATATAAAGTTTGGTTGCTAAAAATTTTAATGCGGGGATTTTTTAAATCAAAAATATATTTAAGCGGGATTATTTATAATAAATTATTTTCTGGCGTTAGTGTGCCTCTGCGAAATTGTTTTTTCAAAGTGCAGTTTACATACTATATGAGTCGAATCAAGCTACAAACAAAACAATATCTTGTCATTTTGTGCGAAAAACCCGTTATTGTCGTTAAAAATGGCATTTTTTCAAATGTTAAAGTGTTGATAATTCAAAAAGAGTTGTTTCGTTTGAATTCGACAATCCGAAATACAAAAATAACTCAGTAAATACAAATAACCAAATATATGTGGTTTCGCAGATTCGAACGCAGGACCATCACATTGCTAGATCTTCTAGTTTGACGTTAGTTTGGCTTCTCAACTTTCACCTGGCGGGATGATAGGCTCGAAAGCGCTACACACCACTTCACCATTGTGGATCCAAAAAAAAGTAATAAAGGGCTTTACCTCGTCCCAATCTTTTGAAAAAAATCAAAAATAGTTGACCAAAATTTTTTGCGTATGAACGAAAACCTTTACGAAAATACGCTGATAAGTTAATTTTTAGTTTCGAGTGAGTTGATTTGAAGCCAATCAGAAGCAGTCATTTTTTAAAAATTTCGGAATCTTCGAACATTTATTTTTGATCTTTGAAAAATTCTGAACAAAATGTACTTTTTTATTTTCCATAACTATCATAGATTTCCAATGCTGAAACCGATAACAGCCTAGACTTAGCTGCCTAGTATGACATTAAAATACAAAGTTAACTGATCAATATTTTTTGAGCGAAACTTGGCCTAAGCGGACAAAATGGAGTTTTGAATAAGTCCGCTTAGACAACGTTAGATCAAGTATTAAATTTGCTTGATCATGAAATTGCTGGCCATTCAGGTCATACTGTATGACTCATACAGAATTTGATTCATGATGAATTTTAATCAAATTATTATCAATTATGGTCAGTTGAAATACTGTATTTTAATATTTAGATATATCGTTGCCTGGCGTTGAGCTTCAACTTAAGAAAATTTCAAAAAACTGGGCACCAAGAGTAAATCGAACATGTCTTCGAATAATTTCAAAAATTGCGCAAAAAGATGTTCGGTTCCAGTTCGCATTTCTGACCCAAAGCACCGACCAAAATTTACCATTCAAAATCCAAAATATTCAGCTCGGAAAAAATTTTGGAATTGAAGAGCAACATTTGTATTCTAAATTTGAAAGTGGAAAAGATGAATTTTATCAGTCTGATAACCGAAGTATCCCAGTGATGCCTTTAGCGGGTGCAATCTGGGGTCTCTCACCAAGAAGACCTTATTCGTCACCCTCATCCTCTGGTCAAAGTATTTTTCGGCAAAATCGAAAACCTGATTTTCAGTCAGAATGCGATCAGCCAACAAAACTGCGGAAAACGGCGCCTACAACCTCGTTAATTCTTAGTTTGATGATCGGAACCACCGCTCGTCAAATCACGATCAATTTCGATCCCAATCGCCAAATTTCAGAACTTGTTCAAACTATTCAGTCGCGATATGCTTCAGTCTTGAAAAGCGAAATTAAATTATTATTTAAATTTTGTCCATTAGATCTTTCGAAGAAATTAAATCAAGTTAAAGATTTAAGTAAGTATTTTCAATTGAGTTTGTTGATAATTCAAGGGGTTGTCGATGCAAGCGAATGGCAAGTCATTTTTCATTCAAATTGAAACTAAAAATTAACGTTTTTCAACCGTTAAAGATTTCTTTTTCTCTTTTCAATTAAAACAAACATTCATTTAGTGGTCACCCGATAAAACACAAAATATTTAAGATTTTTAACATCAGGGACGTAGATGTTTAGAGACAGATTACACGTAAATAAATAGGATCTATTCTCAGCGAGCATTCTGATCCAATCTATAAATAAATCGATTGTGCCGACTCAAGGCATGTGATTAGTTTTAAAATTTCACAAAAATTAAATTGATGGTTTACTGATCAAAACCTTTTTTTCGACATTCCAAAATTTCATTGGCCGTCAAACAAGAAAAACCCATTCAAAAGTTTGAAAATTAATAAAATGAATCTCAAACAAGAAAAAATGATTAATTGGATATTTGATACAGATAACCCGTAACGGGTTGTTTTTCGGTTTTATAATATATTCGATAGATTTTATGCACTTCGGTTATATCCCCTATTCAAACTTTTGTAAATATCCCGGCTCTACTACTTAAAAACACTTCGTTTCCTGATAAGGGCCGGTATATTTACAAAAGTGTGAATAGGGGATATAAAACAGGCCAACAAATATGATTTCTTCTCCCGTTTAGGTGTTCCCTGATGGTCCTTAATTGATTTATTTGAAAAACCTTCCGCCTACTTTGCTTTATTTATAATAAACCAATTTACACCGAGCCTGACTGATAAGCGAAAGAACTTTGTAGTAAGGCTATTGTCAATAAATATATCTCCTAGATGAAATTTACAAATTCGCTGATAATTTTGTTAAAGATAAATTTAATTTTTAAGGTCATCTGTGAAGAAGTTCAAAAAAATTGCTTTCAGAGTTGTTTTAAAAAGACTCAAAATAAAGCCGAAACAACTGAAATCAGGGTTTGCCTACGTTAAGCCAATGTTTTTACATTTTGATACCTAAATTTAAAAAAAAATTTACTAAATTTTAAAATTTAAATAAAGCAAAATACAATTTTTTTTGTTATTTCAGCTGTTTTGTGATTAAAAAAACTAATTTGCTGTATTTCACTGATATCTCTGTAGGCAAAAAGTGTAAGAATTGTCTACAATGTTTTATTTTTCATTTAGGTTCTGGGTCGAAAATTTTTGTTGTCAACAAAATAACGCTGCCGCCAATAAGATGTAGAGAAAGTGTTCCTTTGCGTTTACCCGAAGCTCGCGTGTCTGGTAGCCATAGTCGTCTCAAAAACTGTTCAATTTTGCAGCGAAATGTTAAATCTTGTCTTGAAACAGCCAAACAAAACGGTAATCCTATGGATCGAATACGATATAACGATCCAGAGCATGAAATACCCAGAGCACCTACTTTACGTGATTTTGGAGATCATTTATTAGAAATGGCAACTTCATTACAGGACTATAGCTTAGAACTAAATTCTTTGTCAAATATTTTGATTCAAGATCGAAACATGGCACCGGGATCGGAACAACGAGAAAATGCAAAAAGGAGAATCCAACATTGTATGGACACGGCGAGATATATGGCTCCGCATCTTCAAAATTTGACTAATTTTGTCATCCCGCTAAATGCACCCGCACCAAGGCCACTTTTGACCGCGGAAGATAGTTCAAGGTCGAATCCAAGTTCTCATAGTTAATATCCTCCCGATTTTAAGAATCAGGGGTGACCATAGGCCTGGTTTACGATTACTCATGAAAACTTTTCAAAAAATTATGATGGGAAGGTTTCGGAAATGAGACTGGGCTCCCGAATCGGAATCAGGACTGACATTTTAACTCATAGACTCTATTTCCGGCAAGTAGTCACCATTTTCCGTTTTTTCTTTAGTATTTAACTTAAAGTCTAGGACATTTTTATTTCAGTCAAGTCTACGAGTTAACTGACGTCGAGATCAGGATTTGATTGAATTCCAAGTGTTTGAGAATTTTTAGTTAACTTAATAATTTTTTTGTGACTCATGATTATAATAGAAACCATAAGTATTTATGATTATAATGTTTATTATTATTTTTCTGTTAGTCTGATGTTAAACCTGGTAACCATGTCTTTTTTTGAATCTCGCGGGCTTGAAAAAATTAAAAAGAACCATACAGTTGGCTATATGTTTAATGGCTATATGTAAAATTATGTCATAATGAGTCATTACTCAAAAGTGCAAACTGGTGTCAGAAAATTGTAGTTAACCGTACAATGTATTTTTTATGAAACCGAAGAGCTGGTTATTTTCGCTTCAAGTTGGGTTTGAAAACTAATCCTATTTTTAAACTAAATTTTTCGAAAATTTATTTCCATTCAAAACTTTTGGTTGAATCTGATAAAATCAATTAAAAATAAGTATTTTCGGTAAATAAGACCATTTTTATCATTAGAAATTTCATACAAAATTAAACAAAGTAAATTGATCTATTAAAAAATCTAGAAAAAAATAATTTGAGACAAAAAAATGTTCTCAAATTGAGAAAGTTTTCGCACATTTGCATTCTTCATCACAACAAAAACTACGAAAAGTTGATCAAAAATGAATTATCCGCTGAATCCAGCACATAATTATGTTTTGCAGTTTTTTTGCAAAGAGAATAAAATATAGATTTTTTGTACATAGATCCCATAAAATTCTTGATATGACCGCGGATGGCGTTTCCATTTTTGTTTTACCATTAAAAAACCGGATTAATCATCAAAATAAAGTGTTTATGATATACATGTATAAGGTACAATATAAAAGGATATTTAATATAGTGAAGAAAAAAATTCCACTGTATTTTTCTGTCTTCTGTAAACTTTGTTATGCATTATTCTGGCGTCAGAAATTGTTAATAAATGACCGCGAGACCATTCTTATTTGTTATTTATCTATTTAGTTAAGTTTCATATACAATTTCATTTTTTTGCAATCACGACGCCCTCCTCAAACTGGTTATTTATTTTTTTAAGTACATTTTTATTCAAAAATCACTCTTTCTTCTGAATTGAGTTTTCGTGAATTCTTCTCATCAGTTTTTGAAAATTATGTTTTCGTTTTTGAACTTATATTTTCTTCTGATTCAATTTGATAAATTTTTTTGATCATTTTTTGAAAATTTTCTTTGCTCTTTTACACTTATTAATTTTTTCGAACTCAGCTCCGCTGAATTCTTATCATCAGCTTTTGAAATTTTTGGTAAATTATTCAAGTCACTTTGATCTTCCAAATTAATCCTTGATAAAGTTTGCTCATCAGATTGTGGAAATTTTGTATTGTCTTCGAAAAAGGTACCATCTTCAAAATTATGCTTTGATGAATCTTTCTCATCAGTTTTTTGGAAATTGATTTTTTCGTTGAAATTTATATTTTCTCGCACACCATGAATAAATGAATTATTTTTGGAATATTTACTCTGGTCTTTTGAATTAAAATTTTCTTCTAACGTTTGGTTAGATGAATTGTTCTGATCAGTTTTCGGAAATTCTGTCCTGTCTTTTAAATAACTAATTACTTCTGAATTTAGCTGTAGTGAGTTCTTCTCAACAACTTTTGGAAAATTTGGTTTGTCTTCAGCCCATTTTTGAGTCGTTGCTAATGCATAACAAGTTATTTGAAAGTTTAATGTGTAATTGGCGAGCGTTGGTTACAATGCGTAGAAAGATAAAAAAATTTGCTAGAGAAATCGACGTGGCTACGCATTCTTACCAAAGTTTGATAACGGGATATCCTTTTACCAACCTAAGTCCATCTAAAAATGTTTGCTATCTCTATAGCGCGTGTTCGAATCCCACCAATGATGTCTTGGTGATGTTCTTGAGTTTGATTATAGGCAAAAGTGCTTGATATTGGAACTGCCAAAGTTGATCAGTGTGTTATCACTTAAGCAATCACTAAGACAATATTAGTGGGATGCGAACACGCGCTATAGAGTAGCAAGAATTTTTAGGATGAACTTAGGTTGAGAAAAGGATATCCTATGCCATATATCAAGTTCAGTAGGGAAACATACAATATGCAAATTCGAGAAATAAATAATTTGTGTATCCAAAAGTCTACAATGATCAATTTCTTAGAAAAATACAAAAATTGTGAAATTGGTAAATTCACACCATTTTTTATTTTGAAAAAAATTATGAAAACATGTTTTTGAGTTTAAAATCTGACTGTGTTTTACCTGATCCAAAAATTATAAAAAAAATTGCACCAAGAATCATTATAATTGCTTGTAATGCAAAAATGTATGCCCATCTTTCCGAACTTGTTTTGCCACCCATGTCCAAAAACAGGCCGGCGATTGTAGGCGATAGAAATCCTGGGATATTTGCCACAGTATTCCCAATCGACATAATGATTGCAGCGTATTTTGCACCAATGAAATTCGGATTTGTTTTGCAACCAGATGCATTGAATCCGAGGAAAAATTGCTAGGTTAAAAATTTTAAGGTAAGAAAAATTAGTCGAAACTTGCATGATCTTGATCTATGAATAATCCATTGTTCAACTACAGCCTGAGTTATTTTTAATTCGGGAATATTAATTTTATAAAAATTGGGGAATTTTTTTCTCAAGAGAAAAAAATTACCCAAAAAGTTACGTGTTATCAATGAGTCGTATTTTATGCCCAATTTTAACGGTTATTCCATTTCCCTGTCTAGCCGCCTGGAGAGAAAAAATCCCGAATTAATAAAAACTCAGGCTGTAGACGAATTATGAGGAAGCTTTTACACTGACTGTACGCTTATCTGAACGTGCCCTTATTCGAACGATTTTGGCCAAGCTAATGTGTTCGGATACGGGTACAGTCAGTGTACATAATAGATTTTATATGAACTCTGGTATCATTATCAATATCGACGAATTTGCGTGGGCGTTCAGGATTGTTATTACAAAGTACTTTGAGTGCGTCATGAATGACGTTATTTTTCAAGATTTAATTTTTTAAATATTCTTTTTTTAATTGTTATTTTATTGGGTTTGGTAAAGTATTTGATTCTGCGCATTTTGGTGATTAACTTGATTTGAAACTATTTTTAAATTCCTTGTGAAATTCCAATAATGACGGCGTTTTCATCTCCTACGTTTTTTTCATTTTCGAACATCAAACTTTATTTCCAACCCCATATCGCATACAGGGCCCAAATTAGCAGAAAATTGTTTCGCCCCCTATACACCATATACTCAAACGTCCTGACATCAGGTGTCAGACACTTATGATTTGACAATTTTTATCCGGACGTTTGGGTAACTGTCAGGACGTTTGTCTCATAAACTCTTTCAGGTAATTTTAGCTTCTCACTAAATATTTTTTCAAATCTCTTAAAAAAGAAAGTACCTGAATAAAAGCTAAAGTGATGACAGTAACGATATTACATCCGACATGCATCAGTATAATAGCTGCAATTGCTGGAATAAATCCGCCAATAAAAGTGAATGTTTTTGACAAAAGGTTATTTGAGAAAGCCGAATTCTTCTTGATAGAATCAAATAATATTCCAGCAAAAAGTACCGAGATCACATTTGCAGCCGTAGAAATTCCTCTCAATAAAGATGTCACATTTAATTTAAATGTTGAAACGTAGTTGAGTTAACGAGTCAGCCTGAACTTTATCTTTGCTCGCTTTCATAGTCCGGTCTGGTAGACATGCGTTGATAAAAAGAAAATCAATGTTGAAAATAATAAATACACTTTTAATCCTTGACTATAGAAGGTAACTGACGAAGAGCTATATCCAGGATCAAACATGCTGACAAACCCAAAGATGTAACGGTCGTTATGTTTAGAGGTAACTTTGAAATTCGAAAAATCAAATCGCCAGTGACCGCTCAGATAAGTAAAAAAATTTCAAATTCTAAAGTAGTTATCTCAGTGAAACATAATTTTCTACAACCGTAAAAATTTTTATTTGACATGTCATAAGCTTCAATTTTATCTAATATTCAATTAACTCCGAAAATTTTTAGAAAATTCATTTACACGACCGCTGCCCGGCCCCCCCCTTAATTCAGTATCCCTTTATCACACTTTGTTAAGAATGCGAAGCCAAATAGAAGAATTACATAGAAAACTCGACGTGGCTACGCATTATTAGCGAAGTGTGTAAAGTGATATACTGAATGTATCATAAATACATTTTGATACAATCTGACTTCATGGGTCAGTGATTTTATCACAGTGAATTCATGTCATCAATCAAATTTCAAAAGTACCTAAAGTTATGGTCAGCTGATTTCTGACTGATTTAATCATTTGTTTATGCAACTCTCTAGCGGTTTATCCTTTAAATACCGCGATTTTCACTGCTTAAATATCAAACACGTTGATCTAATAAAAAACCTCCCCAAAGTCAAGCCTAGTACGTTTCACTGCTGTTCTGATCTGCGCGAATAAACCCACTCAGACTTGGGGAGAGTTACAAATAAAAAATCCCAAAGTCAAGCCTCGTACGTTTCCATATATTTAAGTGTTGCACGCTGTATCTTATATACAGTACCTTCACTACTTGTTAGAGAATAATTTTATCGCTTGCATTAGTTGACCAAATTATATAATTGTGGAACAATCAATATTATCACGAAACTCAAATTTTTTCAAAAAAATTTCAAAAAACAAATGTTTCAAAAAAAATAAAAATTTTTAAGATGAATAATTTTTTTGAAATCAATTTCAAATTTTTCGAAATAAATCGAAAATTTTCCTTATATTCTGAAGAATTAATAATTTTCAACAAAGTCAGACTTTTACCTTACAAACAATTTGCTTCTCCCTCTGAATAACACTGACATGTCATGACACATGGTGTGATTAAGATATTTTTTCTAAATAAATTTTATACAATTTTTTCCTTCAACATTTAGTAAAACATTGTGAAATCATTTCCTGTTAACCATCCACTTGATTTTATATCAAATCCTTGATAATCTGCTAAATATTTCGGTAATAGTGTCATAATTGTATATTGTCCCCAGTTCTGTGATGTCAAGCAAATAATCATTGCCCAAACGGGAATCGAAGTAAAAATCTTCAAATACGGAACTTTATCTTAAAACAAATTTTCGGTTTGAGTTAGATTTTGGTAGAAACGGCAAAACTGTTTTTTCTTAACTTTCTTCTGATTATTTTGTAAATGTAACCCGTGAAAATTTTAGTCTTCAGCGAAAAAATTCTCGAAAAATTCGTTAGCAAGTTTAAAAAATTTGAACGTTTGTGGATTAAATTTTTTGAGATAAAGCTTTATTTTTTAAAAGAAACAATTTACAAAAATTCCAAGCTTTCAGAAGCCAAAAAGGGAAACGGCTTTTTATTTTTTTAAGCAATTGTTGGTCGAATTAAAAAAAATTCAAAATTATATTTACGATTCAATTTAATTTCACACCAAAATGCGCAAGTGAGGGCTAGAGTGTTAAAAGCCAAAAAGTACATTTTGTTACAAATTTTTCGAAAAAATGCTGGCTTCTGATTGACTTAAAATTGGTATTATTCCAACATAAAAGTATTATAATGAGCGTATTTTCGTGTTTTATGTCGTTCTAATGTAAGAATTTTTTGTTCGATAACCGTTTATTGCCCTCTGAACCTTATTTGGGCCCTCAAAAAGCGGGGGCGGTGGGGCGAGAAAACAACGTGGCTTTCAAAAACGACTAAGCCGATGAGGTTCTTAGAGAACTCAAACTGAGCACAAATGTCTAGGTGAATAATACAATATAAAATTGGTCCCAATCAGACCACTGTACTATCTTTTAACAAAAACTAATATTAAAAATTATAATTACAAAATTACAGTAACCTCAGAAAACATAAGAAACATTGGTCCGATCAAAACCAATTTTAAGTTTATATTCATTAGATAATTGTGCTCAGTTTGAGCTATCTACGAACTAATCGGATAACTCGGTTGTCAAACGTCGCGTCGTTTTCTCTCCCCCTTTTTTTGAGGGCCCAAAATGCAAAGCCAGAGAGCAATCAAGGGACAAAAGTATCATTAAATTATTTTTGATAAAATCTTTTGGACCTTTCATTTTTTATGAAAGCATAGCACGGGAAAATATAATATTTCTGTAAAAAGCGGTTAAAATCAACAAAAATCTTATAAACAAAAAAACTGTGAAACGATCATACCTATGTCTTTGTTTGTTGTTCTTCTGTGTTTGATTATATATTCTTTTTCCGATTCTGAAATGGTTGAATGGGCTTCCGGACTGTCACAAATATAATACATCCAAAATAAAACAAAAATAAAATTGCAAACTGCTGAAAAATAAAAGATACTTTCCCAACCATATTCGTCTCCTGTTTCAAGTGCTGATAATTTCATCGAATAAAATTTGAAAAATTTACGAAAAATTAATTTTTTTATATTTATTTGTGCAATATAAAAGTTATATTTTCTTTCACTTCATTTAGACTGTTCGATTAATCGGTTGATGAGATTGATCTTTTTAATCTCAAAAGAAAAATTTGAATTTTTTCTTCAATTATTATGTTTTGTTTGATGCATTTTCCTAAAAGGGCCTCAAAACCTCTCCCTAAATTGATAATGATTGAAGCTAATTTTTTGATCTCAGCGTAAATTTTTCAGTTCGTATATGAAATTTAAAAGTCGAAAGAATCAAACATTTCGGAATTTTTTTCGAGTACTGAAATTTGTTTACTCTCTAGCGCTAAACAAGTGTCATTATATAATTTATGTTTATTCTAAAATATCACTTATTTCAGAAACTTATTCTTAAAATTCATTTGGTTACATTTGGTCGATACGATGAGGTTTGAATAAATTTTAAATCGTGCTCCTGCGAATTAAAGAATGTAATCAACACTTTGATAACTGTGAAAATATAGTTTTTTCTGAATAAATAAAATTAAATGTTTTTTCAATGAAGAAAGACAATGCAATAAAGCAATTTTTAATGTTTAAACTTTATGTCTCAGTTATGACTCATAACTTATGAGATATTTACAAGATAGCGCTGGAGAAAATCGTTAAATAATAATAAGCTCAAAATGTCGAAGAATAAAACTTAACTTGTTCGTCAGTTTCCGAAGTTTCACTTATTTTACTAATTTTTAATTATTTTTCGAGATTTGGTTGTGGTCACTTTTCCTAAAATGCCTCCAACTGCAGAATTATTTTTTTTAAGCAATGTTGTCGAATTTAAAAAATTCAAATTATATTTAACGATTCAATTTAATTACACCAAAATGCGCAAGTGAGGGCTAGAGTGTTAAAAGCCAAAAGTACATTTTGTTACATAATTCTTTCGAAAAAATGCTGGCTTCTGATTGACTTAAATTGGTATTATTCCAACATAAAAGTATTATAATGAGCGTATTTTCGTGTTTTATGTCGTTCTAATGTAAGAATTTTTTGTTCGATAACCGTTTATTGCCCTCTGAACCTTATTGGCCCTCAAAAACGGGCAGGGCTGGGGCAGAGAAACAACGTGGGCTTTTCAAAAACGACTAACCGATGAGGTTCTTAGAGAACTCAAACTGAGCAAAATGTCTAGTGATAAACATATAAAAAATTGTCCAAATCAGACCACTGTGACTATCTTTTAACAAAACTAATATTTAAAAAATAATTAATAAAATTACAGTAACCTCAGAAACAATAAGAAACATTGGTCCGATTCAAAACCAATTTTTAAGTTTATATTCATTAGATAATTGTGCTGAGTTTGAGCTATTCTACGAACTAAATCGAATAACTCGGTTCAAACGTCGCGTCGTTTTCTCTCCCCTCTTTTTGAGGGCCCAAATAAAGGCCAAGAGAGCATCAAGGACAAAGTATCATTAAATAATATTTTTATAAAATCTTTGAACCTTTTCATTTTTATGAGCATAGCACCGGGAAATATAATATTTCTGTAAAAAGCGGTTGAATCACCAAAAATCTTATAAACAAAAACTGTGAACGATCATAACCTATGTCTTTGTTTGTTGTTCTTCTGTGTTTGATTATATTTCTTTTTCCGATTCTGAAATGGTTGAATGGGCTTCCGGACTGTCACAAATATAATACATCCAAAATAAAACAAAAATAAATTGCAAACTGCTGAAATAAAGATACTTTCCCAACCCAATTCGTCTCCTGTGTTCAAGTGCTGATAATTTTATCCGAATAAAATTTGAAAAATTTACGAAAATTAATTTTTTTTATATTTATTTGTGCAAAATAAATTATATTTTCTTCTTCACTTCATTTAGACTGTTCGATTAATCGGTTGATAGCGATTGATCTTTTAATCTCATAAGAAAATTTGAATTTTTTTCTTCAAATTATTATGTTTTGTTTGATGCCTATTTCCTTACAAGGCCTCAAAACCTCTCCCTAAATTTGATAAGATTGAGCTACATTTTTTTTAGTCTCAATCGCGGAAATTTTCAGTTGGTATATGAAATGTAAAAGTCGAAAGCACAATCAACACATTTGTAATTTTTATTCGATGTAACTGAGATTTTTTTTACTTCTTCTAGCGCTAACAAACGTCATCTAATATAAGTTTTTGTTTATTTCTAAAAGTTATCCACTTATTCAGCAAAAACTTTATTCTTTTAAAATTCATCTTGGTTACATATGGTCGATCACGAAATGAGCGTTTTGAATTAAATTTTAAATCGTGTGCCTGCCGAATTAAAGAATTGTAATCAACACTTTGATAACTGTTGAAAATATAGTTATTTTTCAAAATAATAAAATTAAATTGTTTTGCAATGAGAAAGACATGCAATAAAAGCAATTTTTAATTTTTTAAACTGCTATGTCTCGAGTTTGAGTAGCGGGTTGGCCGAGGAACTTCTTCAAATTAAAAAACAGAATAGTTCCTTGAAATGTTGACATAAGTTAATGCACAATACACATAGACAGATTAAAAAGTAAAACTATTTTTTTATTTGTTAACATCCTTGGTGTCAAAAAAACAGTTTTTTCGTACCTTCACGCAATTTTAAAAAAAGTCGCCGCGGGATTCTTTTCATTTTTACTACATCGTTAGTACATCGCTTTAATACATTCATTCTGTATGTTACTACTATATGAACACAAACACCACCCCTTAATACCTGTAGTCATTGAACGCATCGTTTTCAGGCACTAGTTCATAATTTAAAAAAATCGCCTGCGAACATTCTATCATGATCAATTTCAACAAAAAACTTTCTCGCCATAAAAAGTCAAAAAAACTGCGAATTAACCTTAAAAGCTTGCTATAAGAAGTCGATCGCTTAAGTGCCACCTCTTTTTATATTTGCCAATGTTTTTTTTTTGCTTATATTAGTCTAGTTTTCAAAATTTCAAGATGAAAATTCACTTTAAAGGGCTACATGCAGTCGCGGAAATTTCCTCGGCCACCCTAGTTATGAGATATTTACAGATAGCGCTGGAGGAAAATCGTTAAAATAACAATTAAGCTTCAAAACGATATCGAAGAGAAAAAACTTAACTTGGTTTCGTCAGTTCCGTCTTCACTTATTTTACTAATTTTTCAATTATTTTTCGAGATTGGATGTGGTGCACTTTCCTAGAATGGCCTCAACTGGCAAAATATATAGTAGCTCCCAGATAATTTTGAGCCCGAAAGTATTGAAAAAGCACAAAAGTGTAGAAAGTTCTAGTTCAGTCGCCCACGGTAGCCCAGGCATCCACCTCATCCCGAGGAAACATAGGATCACCTGAACAATAAAACTGAAAATTGATTTTTAAGAAATGAAAACGTTCTAGCCATGAAAAAAGTCGCAGTTAGAATTTGAGAAGAATAACGGCCATCGGGTAAAATTGATTTGACTGCATAAGGAACACAGGCAAGTTGAGCGATTCCAGAAACAATATACGGCACCTATTTAACGTCTCGGCAAAAAAGGTCCAAGAATATCCAGAGGATTTTCATTTCTAAGCAATGATTTGGAATTCACGAAATAACAATTTTATGATTCGTTTAATCTCTCGCTTAGTCAATATTCTTTTTGGTTCAAAAAAATCCACATGCAGAACGTATTCTATTTTCAGAATTCGAAAAATGGTCCTTTATATTTTGGAACTACTTTTTTCCTGAATCCGGATTGTGTTGAACCGACAAAATATCCCGCTGGAATCTTGGCTGACTGTATTTCTTTGCAAAATATTATAAAACCCCCNTTTCTAAGAATGATTTGGAATTCACGAAATAACAATGTTTATGATTCGTTTAATCTCTCGCTTATCAAATTTTCTTGATTCAAAGAATCACATGCAGAACGTATTCTATTTTCAAGAATTTCGAAAATGTTTTATATTTGAATGACTTTTTCCTGAATCCATATTTGAACGACAAATATCCCGCTGGAATCTGGCTGACTGTATTTCTTGCAAAAATTTATAAACATTCTTGACCAATAAATAAAATGAATAAATTTCGTAAACTATTTATTGCGTTTTAACAAAATGAAGAAATAACGTATTATTTTGCGTATTATTTTGCTCAAAACGGGGTTTTAAAGGCTTAAGAGGGTTCTGTATGTCAATTTGCATGCACAAATAAAGATCCTTTCATGATAAATTTGATATAAAATGTTATTGATGTGTTAATCGGGTCTAATCAATCTATTATGGCTTATAAAAATTCTTATTCCGACGTTAAAGTCTATTTTAGTAAATTCATGCGAAATTTGCGTATTAAAGAAATATTAATAAAAATATCATAAAAATAGCAAAAATGAATTCTCTGTAAAAAACTGGCTAGAAAAAGTATATTTTAAAGCGTGCTTTCCCTTTATTGGAGAAAATAAGGCTTATTATTATTTTTTTATGTGATCAACCCATTACTTTTCATCATAAAACAGAGTGCGCAGTATCTGTGATAAAAAGAAATGAACGCAAAATGGAACAAATTCCATACCAACATTTGTAAGGATTTTCCCGCTTAATATTTAAGCTTTAATTAAAATAATTTTTCATTTTTTATACGATAGATTAAAAAATTTTACAAAATTCATTTGTTTATCATTTTTACGAACGATCTTAACGTGAACTAATTATTTCTTGCCCATTAGATAGTCAACAGTTTTGTTTCCGTGTTATTTTGAAAGTTTTAATCAATTAGGATAATATCTGCTCGAGTTTTTTGCTGCTGGAAAGAAATTGTGCATTTTCAAACTCGATCTCGTAAAACGCTTAACCCCCTCACACCCAAAGCCATTGAAATTCCCCTCACACCCAAAACGCCATTCGGGGACGCCACTTTGAGCGGTTATTGCGGAGAAAATAAATGTGATAGAATATTCATTATTTTTATTGACCCGAGATCAAGGATAGATTTAAATTGGAGGCCCATAATTTTTATAAAATTTTAATTCTGTTTGCTCGATAAATGCAAGAAAAAATAGAGGTTTAGTTTTAGGTACTTCATCGGAAAACCAAACATTTTTCACAGTCACATATGAATTACAAAAGATTAAATAGAATACTGACTATTTAGATATGATCTCGAATTTTGAATAGCGCATCTCAATCGTCTGATAAACAAGTTTTTGTATCCCTTCGAGCCACAATGCACGCACTAAAATCAGAAACAAATTGAATACAAATAGTTTTTGACTTGAACTTTGAAGGCTCATCACGGTGAATTGGAGAATAATTAAAAATTTCCAAAATTTAATTATCTTCGATCGATATACGCCATAAAAATGAACTTTATTTTTCTTCAAAAAACGATTTTTCCAGAGTGATACGCAAGTTATATATATAATCTAAAATAAATTTATATATAAATAACTCAAACTTTGGCTTTCTGAATCTGTTCTCTGATTCAAAATATCTCTCCATTAGTCTACAACATGATAACTCCTTTTTTCCTGTGCCGAAAAAATAAATTTTGAAAATTGTAAGCAACCTATTTTTGAGGATAAAAATAAATTTATTAGATCAAGATGTTCAGCCACTAAAGAAAGGACAAACTGATTATTAAGGTCAGCTGTAAGCTTGATTACTCGGCATGATATGCTTCAGCTGTGCTCTTTGTCGCTTTGCATCGAATTCTAACTAAAAATCAAACTGATTTATTTCAAAAATAATTATTCGCGCAATTAATTGTTTTTTTTTATTTTTTGAGTTTATAGAGAATTCACTTTAGAAAAAATAAAACTCTCAATTAATACCAGAGAAAAAAGATAATAGGAGCAGGAGCAGCATCGAGTAATTTCCTCAATATATTTACGCTAGAATTTTTTTACGATAATCAGGCAAAAATCCTAAAAAAAAGTGGGGAAAAATATCTTTTGAACTGCTAGTCGTATCAAATTTTTAAAATCATTAATAGAAAAAGAATTGCGAACTCTTTGACACATTTGAATTGAAAATCTGTGGAGTTATTATTTCTATCTCGTTTTAAGTATTTAAAAAATCTCGCGTTCCCGAATGGCGTTTGGGTGTGAGGGGGTTAACGAGTTTGTTACTAATTTTAAAATAATTTGGGATTTTTTAAAATTATAAAAAGTTTGATAATTTTAATCACAAGTTATAGTCTATAACTTATAGACCGTTCAAAAGTGGTTAAAAATACTAAGCAATTACAACAATTGAAATTTAGAACCCCGTTAATATCACCGAAAGTTTTTTCCCAATTTTTGGTCCTATTGACTGTACAAAGAGTTTAATAAGCGGATCAAAAGAAGTTTATCACCAATATACATATCCCTTTATGACCTTTTGATTAATCTGTGAGATTTGGGCTGAAAAGCGGCCTCATGAGTGGCTAGGAGGGTTCTTAGGAGTGTTAGGATTGGCTCCCTCAGCCCACATCTCACAGATTAATCAAAAGGTGATAAAGGAATATAATCACGAAAGATGTGAGAAATTTAATTTTGAAATATGACGTCATTTATTCTGATGCACTTTAAGTTATTTCAAATAACTTATTTGTTTTAAAACCTCGAGTCAAAACCAAAACTGAAAGCAACATGAGTAAAAATTTTGAAGAAAATAATTCTGAAAATTTGTTTTCTAAATTTATTTAGAAATCAAGATCAGCACTGTTTGGTCCTAACAATTGTTTAAATTATATCCTGACCATAATAATATCCAGCCATAAGTAATGTTTGTTGACTGTTTGTATAAAGAAATTCACCATCTGTTCTATGGGATAATTCTGAATCTAAGACCATACAAGTGTCGTTCATTATAAGAGGACTTTCGTGCTATTTCAGGTGAAAATTAATTTTTTGCTCATTTATCTGACATTTTTGAAGGTTTTTAGAATTTAGATTTACAAATTTCTTATCAAAATCTCGATATGAAATGGAAAGTAAGATTTATTGATAGGCGGCGCATTGGCTGTCAAGTGAGTTTGCGGATCAAATATATCTTATGAATTTTTGAAATAACATGAAACTGATTTTTTCATATTTTAAAAATTTTAGAATGGTTCATTTTCATCGGGTTTTATGTCCGATTAAATTAGAAATAAATGTGGTTAGAATTAAAACAAATTTTTCGATATCGAAAAAATTTAAGACAAATAAAATTTTCACTATAAACTTCAAAGAGATATCAAAAAAAAGTGTTCACAACCGCAAAACCGATTTTAAACTGTCTATTATTTGGTTGAGCCGTAGTTGAGCTTGAAGCTGAGCTCGTTAATTTTTTGCCGTTCCTACCTTATATCACAGTCACTTTCTGACTGCTGACAAAAAAAGTCGGAAATACGATAAAAGTCGTACACCTTGTATATTTCTTCAAATCAAAATAATTTTGATACTAGTAGATGTTTCACCGTTCCTTGATTTCAGCATGTTGATAAGTGACATTTACCATACCAACAATAGCAATATTCATGTTGACACGAGAAATCGAAAAAAAGGATCATTAAATTTATTAACCATTACACAACAATAATTTTCTATCCCATCACACGAATTGTACAAAATTGTACATGCCCTTTTCATAAAATAACTATTACACTCCGAGATCGGATGAGTTACGCCCAGGGAACAAAGTTCAAACAAATAACTTCAAACTTGTCTTTTTAGAATAGTATATTTTGATTTTAAAGGGCTCAAAATGGACACTCCTTTAGTGATAAAAGTAACATTTTAGATATTTCTGTCGATATATCAATACCCAGACATTGTCGAATTTTGCATTTTAATCACATATTAATCATTGAATAATTATTTCACCACATATATTTCAAAAATATTTTTACGATGAGTATTATTGAAGTAAATATTTTTTGTAATTTTTTTTTTCATTTCTATTTTCTTTTTTTTCTCTCCCCAATAGTCAATAATAAAAAAAGATCATAATTCGAGATAAATAGGATTCAATTCAAAACATATGATTGGTCAGCTATGTTTGCTATAATAATAGGAACCCGCCGAGCTAAATTCTCAATTACAGGTAAAGCTGTGATTAATAAACTTCAAGAGACATTCGTGTAAACTAAAGACATATTTATCTGTTAGTGAGGTTTATTCATTGTTATATCTGATTTGTCTAAAACACCACAATATACCAACATATAAGAAAAACTAACAAAAGAGACTCGAGACTATTATAGCGCAGTCGTAGCCGCAAGACCCAGAACTAAGTTAACCAACAACCGAGATGTCCCAGTACCGTCTCGCATCTGAGCGTGGTCAAGACCAGAGCAACAATCTAGCCCCGCAATATCTGAGTAGAAACAATCAAACTTTATGTTTCAATTTAATTTTATTGTGAGTTTTTGAAAATCGGCATGTTCACCTTAAAACCCCCCGCGTTGACAAATAATTAATCTGATTTAATTTCGAAAAAAATTATTTTGATCCCTGAAAAAATCTGCATTAGTAATTTGATTTTTAGAACATAATAATATGTCCATAAATGTCAATCGTTATTTTTGTGAGTCAAAGGTGTTCTGAAAAAAATCATTTCGGCAAATCCACCTTAAAAGCCCATGCATTGATAAAGTATAAGTCTGACTTAATTTTGAAAGAAAATTTCTGATCCTTGAAAAATTCTGCATCAGTGACTGGACTTTAAAATCATTCTGATAAGTCGATTATTGACAATCCTGAGTTTTGTGAAACGAAGGTGTTCAAAAAAAATTAAAGTTTTTTCGAACGCTCTCATTTGGCAGAAAAATATTTCATGACATTTTAATAGACATGATCTTGATTCTCGTAAAATTTTATATTTTCCCTGATGTTTTTGGTTGAAAGTATTTTCATACTAGACTTTTACAGCCGTTTGCATGAAGCGTCGCCAAACTTTAAGACGAGAGCTCAAAATTAAATTTTAATTTGTCTTTCGACCGCTCTGAGTCAGAGGAGATTGATCCAATTTAGTTTGAAATGACATATTTGAAAATTTCAGACAATTTTTATTATCACAGTGAATCTCAAAATAAATATAAAGCGGTTTAAATTCTCCAGTTATTTCGTGGGTCAAAAAACGACACTTCTGTACTATATTGTACGATTCGTGTGTAACGGTTAAATGTCTTGAGACAAAGCAATCATAAGTCAATACGGTGAAAATATTTTATAATTATTCAATAAAAAACCTGAATGTGCTGAAATTATTTTTTCTTGAATCTCAAGTTGTTGGTGTTCCAAATTCAAGATTCTGAAGGTAGAAAGAATGCATAATTATGCAGTTATCGGTATTTTGTCAAATATGAAAAAAAAATAGTCGAAGTTTTTAAACTTGAATTCCTTGGTCAACCTAGTCTAGTTAATGACAATTCAAAATAATCGCATTTGGGAAAGTTTGATATAAATCTAATATCCCTTTTTCACACTTTGGTTAGAATGCGTAGCCACTACTCTTTTTAACGTGTGATTTAAACGTTGTGGCTACGCATTCTAACCAAAGTGTGATAAAGGGATATGTAATGATCTGTGGAACCCTTGCATGAATGAAAAATCAACTTAATCAAGCACTTTGGCGATTACTAGCGGGAAATCCTATAGCTGAATGAGCTTGAGACCACCAATGATCGTTATTGGGTTGAATTTATTGTTTATTAAATTTTCTGCCAATTTTTTCGTACACTGCGCCCCAATGATTTAATTGTAATCAATTTTATGAAAATTTAAGAATAAATCAATCTTGTCAATTTTAACCTTTTTTTTTCCAAAATATGTTTTAATTTTTATTTAACATATAATCATTTACAATTTACTTTTTATCTTAGATTGTCGTACTATTATTTGATTTTTTATAGTTTTAAAGC
>SCLH01000873.1:219458-233924 GCA_004367855.1 Oikopleura vanhoeffeni | reverse complement strand
GTCTAAGCGGGACGTGGTTGTTTTTACGTCTAAGCGGACGTTTTTGTGTGAAATTTTCAAAACGTCCGCTTAGACAAATACGACAGTATTATAATTATAATAAAATTTCATTTAAAATAACACGTTGAAAATCCGTTTTTAGCAAATTAATGACAAAAGAATAAGAGCCAGACAGTACCCTTGGGTATAGCGGAATTTGAAAATGAGACATTGCGGACTTTCAAAATTCTTTCGAGATATGGTCATCAGAACACATATTGCCAGGTTAAAATAAGGATTTTCTCGAAAGTTTGTTTCCAAAAATATAAATCACTAAGCGTCGCTTTTTTTTCGGTTGGGGGATTATTATTTTTTGAATTTTAATTTTGATGAAATAATGAGCTCAAAATCGGCCGAAGGCCGTAAAAAAAAGGGATTTTTAAATTTTAATTTGTTGAAAAATAAGCCCCAAATCGGCCGAAGAATTTTTCTTAATTTGGTGAATTTTTTTCAAAATTTAATAAAAGATTAAGAATTTACAATTTTTTAAAAAACAAAATTTTTCTTATTTAAGTTTTTGAAAGCAGCCAGATTATTATGAAACACATTCGAGAAAACAATCATTTTTTCTCGAAATAATTGTCGAATTCCTGGTTATCTGATATATCCAGCATATGACATTTTTTGATGGAGCATGAAAGTTCAGATCGCTCTTGGGTCGAATAATGGATTAAAAAGATATAAGTTTTGTGCATTGAAAATATGTTTTTCTTGATTTATTATTCAGATGAAATTTCCTAAAATTTGGTATGAGAACTTTTTTCTATTACCGTCATGTTGCTCCTCGAACTGAAAAAATCTTCGTTTTAATATTTTTTGACGGTATTTACGAGCCGTAGCCAATTTTTCTTGATTTTTTGAACCAAATAATAAGGATCTGTAGGATGTCACCGCATTGGCTTCATTTAACGAAAATTACCGGTCAAATAAATTGGAGATACTTTGATGGAGTGGGGGCTCAGAGAAAATCAACAACGTCGCCCCTTCATCAATTTGGAAGGACGGAAAAACGTGAACATTAAAATAAAATGAAAAGAATGGAAGCTGAATGGAAACAAGTCTTTGACTCAAGGTCAAAGAAAAAATTTATCGTCATGATTGACTCTGAACTCGGTACGTTTACGCAATATAAAAAGGACATCTTCTATAATGATGATATAGGCAAAAACGTATTGAATATCCTTTAAGCATGTAATTATTTTAAAATTTGCATAAAAAACGCAAAAATCCATTGATCTGATACAGTTCAATAAATACTGCATGCAGTCTTTGAACTTTATTTTGAAAAAATTAGAAAAATATCTCGGTAAAAAAATTTGAAAAAAGTTTTCATGAAATTTGAAGACAAGGACGCCCGCCGGTTTTACGGTGAGGATGTTATAGAGTCTTATTTTTCACTTTCAATATCCAGGGGCTGTTTTCAATTTTTATATTTTAATTAATTACAGGGGGGGGCAATAGTCTTCGGCCCATATTGCCAAATTTGCCAAGATGTCCGAAATTTTTGGGCAAAAAAACTTCGGCAATATTGCCCCACCTGTATTGTAGGCTGTCACACAAATAAACGGAAAATGGTAAACTAAGATTTATATCAAACATTCGGAGGAAGCCATTCACCGAATGTTTTTTTTGCAATAATCCGATTTTTTGGACATTTTCGAGGATTTTTTCCGAAAATATATATTTATACAGAATTCAAAATTTTCAAAGACCGGATATGACCAAAAATGGATCTTTGGAATCTTTTCTAAACGAAAGTTAGAAAACGTTTTTTCGGCTCAATTCTTTGTGTGGACAGTCTAAATTAATTTCGAATTATTGGGTTAAATTTATTAAAAAATTAATTTTATATAGAGTTGGACCCTCAAAACGAATCGACATTTATAATTTATTAAGAACCTCCAAAAACGACCCATGGAAGTCAGAAAGAAAAAAGCTTGAGTTGAATTCTCTGAAATGGATTCAAAAAGCGTCGTGAAAACGAGCGGCGGAAAAAACTGAATTCGAAGAGATGTTACCGCCAATGGAGGGCGACAGACGGACAGAAGAAAAACAAAAAACCCTCGCTCTTTTTTAAATACTCAAAAACTCATTAATTATCTTCCTTGCCTTTCCTATTACTAATAGTGGGAAATATATTTTCCATTAATCCCCGGCGGCCCGTTTTTGCCGCCTAACGCTGCGAAGGCTATTTTTAAAAGTATTTTGGTTAGCTCTGAGTCAAGGAAATCTAGTCAGGGACCGTTTGGAGTTAATCCTATGAAATTTTTGAACAAGAAAATAAGTCTGGATCTCCTTAATTAAAAAATTATTATGTTTTTTGGTGCTCAGATCACCTCATAATGTTTCCTTGGTTACTATTTTGGAACTGTTTGCGTAACTTTCTGGTAAAACGGTTCATGAACAGTTATATTAGTTCTCCGGTTAGTTCCGGCTTTGAATACCGGGTAGAAAGGAAACAATCTAGAGTTCAAAAAACACTACTATCGTAGTAATCGTAACAACAATATTATTTTTTCTTACGTTATTTTAGTATAATTTGCAACAGTGAAAAAAGGAAACGGAAATTCAAATAGTTACAGTAGTCGACATTTTGTTGATTTTGATAAGATACCAAAGTTTTTTTATAAAACATCTTTTTTATGAAATGTGTATTATTTGCCAGTAAGCTGTCTTTCAAAAGCAGTACTTTGTAAAACCAGCGATTTTGAATTCAATAAAGTTCTTGAAAGTTGTTAATCGTGGTTTTAAAAGGGCGGGTAGTATTATTTTTTGCCTAATTTTTTAATAAAGTTTTATTATTATCGAAAAAAAGCACATGAAAAAATGCACTTTTTATAAAATTACAGACAGTTTTGAAAAGTTTCTCGATTAATTGATTGGAAATTAGATAAAAAAACTGAATTTTTTCTTATTTTAATCTATAAAACCAGGAAGAAAAAACTATTCCCGTATTTAATTTCATGGAAATATCATTTTTGTACAATTTGATGCCGGTTGGTTGTCACCAGTTTTAATCCGTGATTTGCATTTTTCAAGAAGATTATTGATAACAAAAACAGATTTTTATTTCTTTCTCCCTATAAAATACCGTTTTGAAAATTTACTTTTTGATTATTTAAGTTCAGAACGTATCGAGTCGATTATTTTATTGAACTCAATTGTATTCGGCTACTGCCTGTTTTCCAACTTTATTTCTGTAGCAGTAAATCTGTCATTCAGTAGACTTTTTTTTTCGTTTAATGAATTTTGAACGGATAGTTGCAATTTTCATTTTTTGAAAAAAAAAGTAGCGTATCACGTCTCCTTTCAAATTTATTCGTTTCTACCTTTAACAAAATTTGCCTATTTGACCATTTTTTATCTTGATTTTTATCTCGATAAGTAATGATTGTTTGGCAGTTCAACTACCTCACATGGAAATTTAAAAAAAAGATCTATCAGTCTAAAGGTTTTGAATCGAAAACGGATTTTTCCAGTTATGGTAAAATTGCAATTAAACTCATTTATAAAAGTTTTTCAGTTTTTTCAATATTCAGGATGACAGCATAAAATCGCCCCAATAATGAACGTTTCCTTTACCTTAGACTGGCAGTGTGGCGTGTATTTTTTTCGGTGAAGGTATCTTTAGCATGGACATTTTTTTGTAAATTTTTAAAACCGCAATTAAAAAAGTTGTTTTTTGTGTTCAACTGTATATGTACCTCTGTGAGGCAAATAGCCGTTTAAACGGCTCCAGCCTACCTTAAATCAGCTAAAAGTTGGCATTCACAAATTTATTGTGTGAATTACTTATCATGCTAATTTAAGAAAAATTTGGTACGAAAAAAATTGGATTTTTTATGGTAACACTTGCTCTGACTCGACGATTTAAAAAAATAAATTTATTTTTGGATTGAAATTTACACAAAATACTTATTCTCGGTATGAGCTTCCAAAAATTCGAAGTTTTCTGTTTTAATTTTTCACTGATTTGGTCGTTTCACTAGCAACGCTTGCCAGAGTTTAAAAATTTAGCCACATTTTCGATATTTTTAAGCAAAGAAATTGCGCTGTTTGGGTCCTTTCGAATAGTTTTTAAGATTTTTTTAGGGTATTTCGAATCTTCCAGTGAATTTGACCTACATACCTTGACCGCTGCATTATTTTCATGCATGTAATTTTTTCCTTATAATCGCTCAAGCAAGAACCTTTTGAAAATCCAAACTTAAAATGAGAATTGTGTGGATTTATTTCCTCATTGGTTGAAACTGCCAAATGACGTTCTGGTGATCAGTAACCGTACTATCTTGAGTTATACTAATAACTTTATTTTTCCCGGTTTCTTATAGCTCAAAATTTGGGGCACACAAAAAATTATTGATGTAGATATGTTATCTTTAAATATTACCTGTAAGTATTCCATTTTCGAGATGGAATAGATTTGCATTCGCTGATTTTTGACCAAAACATATATCATATGAAACATAGGATACACTGAACTACCATTTATGGAAACCCACTTTTTGGCGAAAAAAAAATGTTTCCATAAATGGTAATGGGTTTTCCATTAATTGTATGGCTTTCATTACTATGGTAATTTTTCGGGCAAAATTTGAAAAGTTGTTTTCAGCCGAAAAAAATTGAAAATATTTTTTGAAAATTTTTGAGTTTTTTTTCGGAAATTACATGTTCAGGGATCAATTATAGGCCTATGATTTATAGGGCAGCCGAAATCAACAAATTTTTAGAAGAGTTTGGAGGCAAATTAACACCAAAAAACAGAGGTTTATTTTACTCAAACATGCCTTTGTTTTTCAAACATGGTTTCCATGAATCTTAATGGGTTTTCCATTAAATTTGATTAGGGGTTTCCCCTTAAATGATTATGGGTTTCATGAAATGGTAATGGGTTCTCCATTATCGGGGGTTCATTAAATGGTTTATCAGTGTAAATAATAATAGTTTAGGCGGCGGTATTTTTTCTTACGTATTTATTTTATTCGAATTAACCCAAGTTAGCTGACCAAGGCCGTTATCATTTTATGAAATAATTAATATTGAAAATTGTAAGCGCAAATACCGTCGCAAATAATTTAAGGAAAGAATAATTGACTGTGAATCATCCCATTTTTTTTTTTAAATTGGAGTTAAGTATTTTAATTTGAAAACAAGTGTTAATAAGGACTGTTCATATGTATTTTCTCGTGCCTTTTTTTATTTAAATATGTCCCAAAGTCTTCAAACAAAAGACACACAAAAAAAAATTTCCCGTAAGTATTATCTAATATCCTTTCATGTAGTGTGCGCCATTGTGGACAAGGTATATTTAAGAATTCCCGCAATAAAACGCATCATAGTGTTCTAAAAGGGTCATTTTGTATTCTTTTACACAGAAAAAAACGCTCTAAGCTAAAGATTTGAATATTAGCTATTAATATTATTAGTCTAATTTTTATGATGTTTTTGCACCATCTTTCTGTGAAAGACCAAAAAAGTGTTTTTGGTGTCTTATTTCATTGTCGATTGAGAGTCGAATTAATAGAAATTTTAAAAACCCTGGACCGAATTTTTTTGATCAATTAACGTTCCAGGTTGTTACGTATATTTCAGAAATTCAAATTATTATTCTATTGGGTTTACGCGAAGTGGTGGAATAAAATATATTTTCTGCTAATCATTAAGTTTTTATTTATTAAAATATATTATTTTATTTTTTGCATCACTTATTGGCAGTAATAGAAATGACCCGGAAAGGTTTTATTGCTTTTAGGACAGTAATTTTTTGTTCCGAATTAAAAATACTTTGAAATTACACCGGATATTTTTTATGGTAACGCATTGTTATTTAAAAAGTCGTTTCCATCAGAGAGCATTAGATTTCTAATTCTTAGAATGTTTGCCCAAAATTTTGAAATTTTTAACCGATTTGAACTAAAAAACCCAGAGTAAAAATTTCCAAGTAATTTCAATTAAAATTGTACATTTCTATATAAAAAAATTTGAATTTTCCGGTAAATAACCTGTTTTTTAGTCGAAATTTTTATTTTAAAAATAACGAAAAACATTGCAGATTAAAAAGGGGCTTTTCATAAGAAGATTTCCTGTTTATTTAAATTGGGTCTCCCGTGAGAGAACATTGGTTTCCAATGCGTCTCCACTAAAAGGTGCCTCCATAAGATAGTATTTCGGTGTACAAGCCCTATATTCATTAAATTTTATTTTTTGTTTATGTTTAAGCTCGTTTAAAATTAAAGTTTTTGTCGTTATTTCTGCTATTTATTTACTATCGATTCTATTTTCTACTGCATGTCTCATTAGATTATTTTAAGTTTTGAGATGTGATTCAACAATTGTTTATAGTCAAGCTTGGTATCTTAAATTAAACGATACGAACACTAATTTTTCAGTTCTATTTTACTACTAATGACAAATACTAAAATGGTTCTCGGTTTCTACAATTAATTATAGAAAATGAACGAAGTCTCTATTTCGATGTGTAGAAGATCTTTCAAAAATTTAAAGCTGGAAAAATATTTCTAGACAGGAGAGAAGCCAAGGAGAAGAAGACTGTTGGACTTTGGGAAAAATTGGTGCAGAAGTGACTGGCAAAATAACCATTCTCAAACTCTTGCAAAATTTGATATGGTGTGTTGCGGGACATGGGCTCAGGGCGACCGCCCATATAAAAAGCGGGGGGAAGAAATAGTTGAGGGATACCGAGAACCGCAACAATTCAACGATTCGGCTAGGATTAGTTAGGGGTAGAAACAAAGAATATCGGAATCATAAAATTTTTGAATTGATTTTTTAATCGCCACCAGGTGAAACATTACCGAAGTTAAAAGTACGAACTTAAATCAAACTTTTGGGTTCATCAATTACTTTATCAAAAATCCATTTTTTTTTGTAAATCACCACTGGAATGGCCCAATGCTAAAATTTCCTCATTTAGATTTTTAATTTTCGAATATACAGTAAAGATCCTCTTAAGGGAGATGTGGATTAAGGTCAGCAGATTGGTACATTTTTCAGAGCAAAAAAAATGTGGAAATTGATTTTTTTTTATTTTCAAATAAAGTTGTTCATGTTCTTACAAACGTTTCAACATTTTTTCTCTAAGATAACTACTATACTATGGTAAGTTAAACTACTAGTATATACATGTATTAAAAAATATAAAAAACATTTTTTACTGTACAGTTCCATTTCCAACTTAACCCGACTATAGAATTTTTTTTAACCCCCTCACACCTTTGACTATCGAAGGCAAAAAAAATTCGGGGGCCAAAACGGCGCAGAAACAACATTCGTCCACAGACCTACAACTCAATGTCATAGAGGGTTTTGCAATTTTTATTTCAAACTATTGTTGAAAAATTTCATACGATTAGCCGTTCGAAAAGATATTTTTTTCCTACTTTTTTTTAGGCATTTTCGCCCAAAATTTCTTGAAAAAATTAAGGTGTGTTGAAAACGATACATAAAATCAAATTCTGAGGTGCCAATTTTTAGGAAAAAGATTATATTGATATAAGTTTAGTTTTTCTGCAGTTCTCTCTACGAAGAATAATTTTTTCACAAGTGATTTTTATGAAACTCAAAAGGAATGAAAAAAAAAATATTTTTCAAAAAATTATTTTCCGAAAAAATTGAACGGCAATTTAACCCAAATAAAGCCGACAAGAAACA
Source organism: Oikopleura vanhoeffeni (assembly GCA_004367855.1). Lineage (NCBI taxonomy): Eukaryota > Metazoa > Chordata > Appendicularia > Copelata > Oikopleuridae > Oikopleura > Oikopleura vanhoeffeni. The sequence continues at coordinate 226,214 of SCLH01000873.1, read as the reverse complement.
AAAAAAAAAAAATCGATCAAGTGTAGAACATAAAGGTGGTACTTGATTTTGAGTTATCAGATGATTATCAATATTTTTCACAGGTGTTTGCTGCAATATATTTTGACGCGCGGCGATACGGAATAATTGTTTTGTTAACGATCGAGATTATTTATTTGAAATTCTGAGACAAGCTATAAAATAGCTAGAGGTTCGCTTGTAAATTTTGTAAACTTTATAGTGTAGGGTCATTACCGGAGCACGATCTGCCAAAACTAAAAGCTGTCAGCAATATTCCAACTTATAGGGTTCAACTCTTCTCAAAAAAAAGAATCCGACCATAAAAAATTTTTAGAGGCACTGTGGTCAGAAATTTTATAGCATGACAAAACACTTTGTTTGGCTTTGTAGAGCAATTTAAGGAATAATATATTTCTCATTTCAAATTTTTTAATTAAATGTATCGTGTTAAGAAAAAGTTAAGCTATTTACTACCAAAAAAAAATTTTTCGAAAAATTTTTTGAAAAAAAATGTTTTGGTCAAATTTTGGAAAAAAAAAATATGGTCATTTTGATGAAAATGCGGTAGGCGGAAATGACGTTTTTATAAAAAAAATTGCAAGCTGCATTGGTTTGCACCAAAATTTTTTTATGTGTGTATCGGTACAGAATTTTTCAAGCTTTCGATTAAGCCTTTAAAAGCAGGTGGTGGGGCACCTTCCAAATCGACAATTTAAACCTTTAAATTGCCACTTTACCCAAAAAAAAAATTCAAAATTTTTTGTCGATTCAGAAAATTCTGCTGCGAGTGTTTACTTTCATGCGTTGATAAAATTATTAGTTTAAAAGGACGATGTTTACCCCCGGGTATGGACCCTACTTATTGTCATGGTAAAAATGTACATGTGTATGGTTTTCCAAGAAATAGAAGGGGGAGGTGAACCTCTCTTTTCGCTGGCAGTTATCGAGTTCACAGACTTCGAAAGTTTGAAAATTTTATTTGTTATTTACTTAATTCTTATTACTTTGATCTCAATCAGTGAAAAATAAGTAATTGATATCTATTCCAGTTTTTCGTGATTAGCGCTCAAAGTATTGCATTTAGATAGGGCTTTTGGGTGTGAGGCGAAGTTCTCCGTTTCTGGGTGAGGGAGGTTAAAGACGATATTAATAAACTTCATTTATTTGGGGTTTGTACTCCGCTAATAGTGTCTAATAACTCTGCTACAGTTCGAAAAATTTCTTAAATATCAAGTTTTTTTTTCAATGAAAAAAGTGTAAAAAATGTAGGCAAAAAAGTAGAGAAAAACAACTTTTTCTGAGATAAAATTGACCTTAAGTTGCGTTTTGATAATTAAAAAATGTCCTGGACTATCTAAGAAATGACGCCACTTACACCACAATTTTTATTGGAATTTTTTCACAACCATAAAAATTTTTCAAAGATTCAGTGCCGAATGGCACTTTATCGAGTGTACAGTCATAGTGTTAAAATTTTCATTCAACAGTTTCAAAATGATAAACGCGCGGACCTACCGATTAGTTGACATACGGGCAATTAATAATACCAGAACATTTAATTACAGTGGGTAGACCAATGGGCAACACACGAGCTTTTGGCCAAAAGTGTTGCCCATTTGGTCTCACTGTTGCCCATTTGGTCACTTGATCTGCCCATTGGTCTCACCCACTGTAGTGACTCTGCCTTTGATTTTTATGGAGAGTTCAAAAAACCACCCAATAAAAAATGAACTTGATTTGCGAAAATTTTCATTATTTTTCTAAAAAAGTCAATAAAAAATGAAAATTTTATGATTTTTCAACACGGTTCAGAAAATATGTGAGAAATCCATTTGAAAAAAAAGTTAAAGTGGCTATTTTTTGGTTTTTACCCCACATATTTCAGTTAACGGTGATATGTTCAAAACAGAAAAAAATTATTGGACAAAAAAAATGCGGGAAAATTTTCATTAATGCTTTGATTTTTTCTTCAATTTTGCCGATTTCAAAGATTGAAACTGGAGCCAAATCTTTCCTTAAAATAGATAAAAAAAATTATTTTTTAATGAGCTGTGATCATATATATTTCTTATGGTTGAGCTAACGATAATTAAGCACAAAAAATAAACTAGACTAATGTACCTTTCGTGAGTTATATTGACTTCAATCTTCCGGGTTTATGCCACCCCCTTAAAACGTTTTGTTGAGGTTCATCGGCATCGCTTGAAAAAATACCACAAAGAATGTGCGCCTTAGTTGACACTTTAATGGTATTAGCAACCATGGTTTGGTCAATAGTTAACATATGGGGGGCTAGAGAGTAAGACACTCTTTTGCTATTTAAAACCCCTGTTTACCCAATTGATCCATTGGGAACTTTTGATTAGAGGCTCCGACCTCAACAAAAAGTTTTAGAGGATATTACTGTCTTTTATCAAACTTAAAAAGACCGAATTTCAGGCAAAGATTTGTATGTCACAATTTTTGTTTTTCAGTATTATTTACAAAAAAATAAGATTTTTTCATAATAGAGATTACCCGACAATGTTATTTTGTTTGCCTTATATTCTCATAGGGTTTTTTTTAAAGCTCATTTTGTCCACCTTCTATAGAGAATGTTTTTCAAGCGGATACCCGGACGTAGAATCTCCATCCTTGGCTACTATAATATTTGTCCCTAATGGGCGAATGGGGACCCGACCAGATTCACACTGGGCCCCTTATGTCGATTGGTTGCCAAAAACAAGGTGAAATTGTGCCCAATTGCGCACAATTGGCCAGCTGAAAAAAACTCTCTCCTTCAAGCTTCTTGGGCCAAGAAGAAACAAGTAGATGACGACGCGGGCTAGAATGGGAAAGCAGGACTGGGCAAAAAATTCAACCGATTGTTTACAAAGTTCCCAGAAACTATTTAAAGTTGAACAAAAAAGTCTAGAAAAATTATTTAATCATGTGCATTGTTAATGATGAGGCTATTCTTTCACGACCCAGAGCCGGAAGAGAAGGAAGAAAATTTAGGCAATAGTTTTTGCCTTTGAAGAGCAAACAAAGGCCAGAACCTGTTAGATTGTTCATCGGCTACCAGGTTGGCGATTTGTTTAAACCATACAGGTCGAAATTAATGCTAGAATCGGAGTTTCGAGTAAGTATTCGATAAGGTTTATTTTAGTTCCACCAATCCCCTGCAAGCCGAAGGGTTAAAGATATCGAGAATAATTTGTTTTCAATTTGACTGTCTTACGCGGACAAAATGGACTTTTTAACTTGTCAGACAGAGGACCATCGGAGACGGTCGGGTAGATAACCCGACAGAATGTTCTTTTTGTGATTAGTCGACAGAGATCTACCCTTGTACATTTTCGCGGACATTATCATCTTTTTTCGTCATTTTGACGCGTAATCATCGGCTTTTTTTGGTCTTCATTTTGTAGAATGTACCATGGGGTGATCCCCGGCGAAATGTTAAAAACTTTTTCAAACGGCATGAATTGTCTCAGATGGTATTATTATGCCCCTGTTTAAATGCCAAACCTTATTCTTAATTTTTTTGAACAAACTACTAATATAAGTTATATTATTATACAACTTACGTTGGCATGGTTTTGCTGCAATAGATCAAGTACTAAGACTTAGACTTTATAACCTAACAGGTCGTGAGGAAGCGAAAAGAGAAGTGGACGCAGGCACGTTCAATTATTTTAATTTTGATGTTTTTTGGACATACAGAGAAATTCTTGTGCATGGATTACATCAAACTTGGCCATCTTATAACAGGAAAAAATCAAGATTATTTCTCATTGCCAAAATTCCTCAAAATTATGACGGTTTCAAGGTCAGGCGAAAAATCAAAATGGGTGTTGCTGATGTGCCTCGAGGAGGCTTATGTTTTGTAGAACCAATTGGCGTTACTTATTCTCAACCTACTCGATTCACGTGATGGTGACACTTGTGCACGCTAGCTCACCATTGGACGCTTGCCAAAACAATTTCCTTTGCTTTTCAACAACTCGAGCTTTGACTCCTACGCAATGTGGACAAATTCGACAAATGGGAGAAAAATTGAAAGAAAATTTATGAGGCTAAACAGATGAGTATTTTCGGCAGTACGGCGGTCTCGGGAATGTCCGGTAGTTTTTTTCTATTAAAACTTGGCCAACTTGTATATTACGGCCGATGTATGTTTTTTTTAAATGTTTTTAAGGACAAAAATCATCAGGTCAAACTGAGCAATGTTATGGCTTTTCTAGACAAAATGTATATAGTCGAAAGGTTTTAATTGTTTTATCGGGCGCTTCTGGATCGTTGTGTTTTGGAGAGTATTTGTTTGTGGTTTTTTGATCACTTTTATTTCTAAATCTTGTTATTTGCCTGAATATTGTGTTCTCAACGTTCTTAAGTTCAAAATTTCTTTTTTGGATGGTTAAAACTTCAAAATTAAGAGTTTTTAGCATTTTTGCTTGATAAAATAAACGTCTAATTTGTCATCAAACTTAACCAGTCATTCTGATCATCAGGAAGTGGTACGGCATTTATGACGACATTTTGATTTACCTTGCACCAACGCACTTTCAAATACAATTTGACCCATATCGAACATCCGGTGAAATAATCGTAATTTTACAACTCGTAAATATTTTTAAAAACGATTCTCATCTGCAATATTTGGTTCAATGTGAAATGAACAAAACTTTTAATTTAAGTTTTAACGTCAGGCTTTGGTAAATAGGGGATAGGAAATAAGATTCAGGATAGGATTATAGGATGTTCCCCTTTACAAGACCTGGTATAACTGTTGAATCCAAAATTTAATTTATCAACGTGTACACTTTATGTTTTGCCCTAAACCAAGTCCTCGATGGCAATAACTTACTGTTAGCTATGTAAAACTAAACTATACGTCTATCAGTCACATAAAAAAAAGTTTTTATTTTCCTTAACCGCACTTGTATCTTTTGAAGTAATAACTTTTTTGCTCAATATTTTGTTGCATTACATCACTGTGAAATTAGATCTTTGCGAACATAGCAATTACAATTATTTTTTAAATTTCGAAAAAATATTTTACAAATATTTTCTTAGATCCCAGAATATTGGGGTAACCGACGGAGGCGTGTTTCTCGAGACTCAGAAGTGAAAAAAAGCTGATTTAGCTACACATTCTTATTTTTGGTTAACGTTTGCTATTTAAAACCTAAAAAAAGAAATGAATTTCAGATAAAAAATTTTCCGGAATTTTGCCATAGTAATGGATTTTTTCAGGTAAATTAACTGTTTTTTCTCGTGATCTAAACATTCGATTCTGACTATTTTTTACAACCTAATTTTTATGTTGTGCAACTTTACTGACGAAAATGTATATTAAAAATTATGATTTTTACTCAAAAAAGAGTTTTTGGAATTTTTCTTCAAAATCCTTTTTGACGGAATGTTTGAGGGGTAAATAAAACTTTGAGTGCCTCTAAAAAGCAATGAGAAAAAAAAATTAAAAAACTCTTTGTACCTCCTCGCTTTGCCACACTTTTTAAAGAAGTGCTTTTCTTCTTCAAAAAAAAATCTAATATTGTTCGAGCTAAATGAAATGGGGTCAGCGAACATGTTGCAAAAACACCCATTTATTGTGGAAATTTCTCTAAAATAACAGAAATTTGAAATCAGGCTTTGTACGGCTGTTAAGCTCAACAAATTAAAGGGTTTATACTTAAAAAAAAGAAAATTTGATATTCCAGGAGCTAGAGTGACAAGGTCCAAAAAATGGAAAAAATCACTTTTTGGACCGGTATACCGGCCCGGTCGGTCATACAAAAAACGTTTTGACACATTTTTTTGAAAATTTCAATGATTCTCCTTAGAATCCGAAGTTTTGGAACTCCATACGAATTGCGGTGAGTCAGGACTAACGTTTGAAAATCAGTAAAACCCGTCGGTTACCCCCTTAAGATCAATTACCGTCAAATCAGATTCTGCATTTTCATTTAAGCATCCAATCTCCAAAAAAATGGAGATAGTTTTGGTCTGTTTTTAAAACTTTCTAAATAGTTGACCACTAAAGATTGGAACTAGTGCATTTGAAAATTTTATCCGGTTATTATATACTTTTCTAGTGTCGATGCTCTGACAATTAATGCAACCAGAGACATAAAAAATGGGGAAGAAATTTTTAACACATTCGGTGATATGAGTAATTCAAGGTTGCTTCAAATGTATGGATTTTGTGAAACAGACAACAAGTTTGACGACCTGTATATACTACCGTCAGCGATAACGTCAGTGGTTCAAGTGCTAGAAGTCGACGCCGTTTCTGCAAAGACAAAGTTTTTGGACAGTCATGGTTTTATAGATGAAGGTAGATAAAAACTTTATTGTTTTGAATAAAATTCAAAAATCAATTTGAAAGTTCAATTATAAAATTCAATTTAAGGGGGTGGGTGTCGTAATTTGGTTCCTTTCAATCACGCCTCAGGATAATTCTAGGGCAGTTGTGAAAAATCTGAGGATACTGGTTTGTAGGTCTAGCCTTCGTCTTTAGATCCGTTAACGATTCCATATCTCAAACTCAAAATTTTAACACCACACCACCAGATAATTTGAATGTCATGCACCGTTTTTGACGGGTCATATTCACCATTAAAAATGTTCATATCATGGTGAAATACCGGTTTGATGCGAGTTAAAGCAAAAAAATATTCAAATTTTGAAAATTTTAAATTTCGTTCTAGAGTGTTTTGAAAAAATTATTGCCACCATGAGATTCCTTAACCTCCTCACACCCAGAAACGA
>SCLH01000873.1:184150-198967 GCA_004367855.1 Oikopleura vanhoeffeni | reverse complement strand
TCAATTTTTGACTTCTCAAGGTTACGGACTACAATATACAATCGGAAAAATAAACGTTCACTTAATTCTCACAAAAGATATTTGAGTGTTAAAAAGGGCTTAATTTTCCGCAGCAAATTGCTGGAAGCACCCACAATCCCCTTCAAAAATGTAATTTTGATAAAAATTCATGCTTAAAAATTGATAACATAGTATTAATAACGTCGGTTATTATCAACAAGCTCTTATAAATTCGTTAGACAACGACATTTTTATCAAGGTGATTTTTGATGAAATAGAATTATAAAAGGTCGTTATTAGGTTTGGCAGAAGTTTAGCTTTATATCTGATCCTTTATTCAAGTAATGGTATTCATTTGATAACATAACTTATAATAGGATCGATGCATTTTGACAGATACAAATATGAGCTCTTGATGAAAAACTGGGTTTATATATTCCCCCTTAATATACCATCAAAGTAATTATTCATAATCGAGGCAACATTTGTAACCACAGAATTTTCGATTAATTGCGGTTTTAGAAAATTTTGAGTTCGATTAAACTTTTCGAATTCGACAAATTATGAGAAATGGTTCGAACAAAAGGTTCGAACATTTTCAAAAATGACTTATTTTCTGTTCAGAATTTTTTTTCATTATTTGTTTAAAATCGATGAAAAACACTTTTCAAAATGGTCACTTTACCTATTTGCGTACAGTATGTACGTTTTTTACTTGCGAAGTGAAAATTGTCCTTTAGATGACCACATATTTTTTATATGCTCTCTAAAAAATCTTATGACATGGTTCTTGTGATTTTTGGTCAAAATTATATTCTGAAAATTAAATATTCTGAAAATTATCCTTGTTCAAAAAATTTTTCTTCAAAAATTCTTGTTCAAAAATTTCTTGTTTCCAAATTTTCATAGTTATTTTTCTGAAATCATCAGCTGAAAATATTGCGAATGCCACTTTTTACTTTATTCAAATATGTCCTTGTTTTGTTTCTTCGCTCTTGTTTTTTATACTTTGAATCATAATTTTTTCAACGAAACTACGGTTTGGAAGAAATTTTTTCAAGCTCTCTTTAATCCAGAATTTAGACAAGTTTACTTCAGGGAAACGTGCCAAATTGGTAAGCCGACCCAATTATTATTTTTTTTCAAATATATAATTCTCGATTTTGACGTAGAAATCGTAGAAAAACAAAATCAATTAATTTTCAACGGTGAATGGGTCGGCGTTAACGGTTTCTTATAAAGAAACTAAATTGTACCTTAATTTAGACACCTTAAATAGCAAACGCGCGTTTTTAGAGTGTTTTTTTTAAAGACGATTTATGAAGTAAAAATAATCGATCTGAAAAAAACAGATTATACGAAGTTTTATACGAAGATTCTACGAAAAACAAATGTTATACGAAGTAAGCTCAAAAGTGACAACTTTTGTTTAAACAATTTTTTATTCAAAAGTTTTATAGTAGCAAGAAGTTTACCATCAAGAAAAAAAATTAAAAAAGTGCAAATCTGTCAAACAGCACCCTCTTAAGCACTTATTTTGGCGTTGTCAGTATAACTAAAAAACTAAATGATATGAAAAGTTTATTTTATTCTGAAAAATGAATCAACACATGATAATAAAAACAGCACATGATAATAAAGATTTGAAAATAATTCTCAGATTGTTCACTCCATTTTCGGTTCACTGATGATTAAAATATTATACAACATGATTCAAATAGTTTGAGAGGCCTATTTACGCTCCCTTAGTCTGGTCAATGAGTCCACTTTTTATATTTAATTCGGCGTTTAAAAACGACTCAACCGATTGAGTTCTTGGAAAGCTCAAACTGAGCACAAAAATTTGAAGAAAAATAAATTGAAACAAAATAGTCCGAATCAGGTCATTGTTTCCAATTTTTTAAACTAAAACTTACAATTAAACTATTTCAGTAATCTAGGAAAAAATATAAACATGGTCCGATTCTGACTTATTTACTATTATTGTATTATTGACTAGATATTTCTGCTCAGTTTGAGTTATCACAAAACTTAATCGGATGAGTCGTTTTCAAAAGCCGAATTATATAAAAATTTCGGCTGAAAAAGTGGCAAAAGTGACGCGGGCCCCGTAATAAATAACCCGGCAGATTGAAGTCAATAATAACACACGAATAGTAATTAGTTTAGTTATTTTTCTGTCTTAGTATCGTCAGCTCAACAAAATAAATGTGTTTGGTTCAGTAAAAATATCTATTTAACCTTGGAAGCTCAGCACCGACTTTAGTGGTGCTGAAAATTTTGAATCCGCTGAAATGGCACTGAAAAAAAGCTCCTGGAAATTTTTTGATTCAAACCCAACATAGAGTTGCCAACGAGGAATTCAAAAATGGCAGTTTAAAATTTTCTAGGAATTCTCGTCAAAAATTCTTTTATACTTACTTTTTAGAGAATTTTCTCTCAAAAAACTCTAAAATGCGTGCTGATCAAAACAGTTTAAAACGATAGAAAAATCTGAGGAACTGCTTTTTAGGAAAGTCTCTCTGAGTATCTTCAAAAAAATAAAAAAAAATTTTCACATCGGAACTCTTTTTATTTTTCGTGAGTGATTTTTCAGATTTTTGAGAAAAATTCAGGAAAAAAATATGCTCGATTTTTTTGAAAGTAGGTTCAAATGAATAGCTACGGCACACCTGATCAGAAAGGTCGCTATACGTCGAGATAAATTCGAAGTCTTAGCGGTTAAATTATAACAAACGTTCGTTTTATAACTTTATTTTGATCACTTGCGCTGCATATCGCTCTATTTATGAGGAAAACGGTAGATAGATTGAAAATCAAAAATAAATTGGTGAAAGCCAAGGTCTCAATAAATGCGACTATTGAAAGAAATGTTTTTGAAAATGTTCCTGTTTTCAATGAGAAGTAAGTGATCAAAGCCCAATTTTTGCAGCTTAGTTTCGGCCGATTAAAATAAAACTTTTAAAATCTAATTGATTACCTCGCTAAGTTGAACTATCCTTACAAAATAAAGATCATTCACGGCTTTTCATAAAATGTAGTTAATCCGTAATGAAGGCTCAAAGTCGCCCCACTTTAGTGGTGCAGGAGCCTCTGCCAAATAAAACAATTTGGAGCTTCCAAGGGTTAAGGAAAAATTTGAGTTCGAATTTTCATTTTTGAATTCGTAAAAATTTCAAAAAAATTAAAACATTTGAAAAATGTTTCGCATTCTAGTCCAAAATTATTTCAGATTTTTTTTATTGAAATTTTTGGGTAAAATCAAAACAAAAAGCCACTCTAATTTTTTTCATGGATGCCTTCATATTTTCTGACCGCCGTTTGAAAAATCATAAAATCTTTATTTTTCATCTTTTGTCGACCTTTTTAGAAATATTATGAAAATTTTCCGCAAATCAAGTCCAAATTTTTTAGTAGTAGTTTTTTACATTCTTTTTTAAAAATCAGGCAGAATCACTTATTAAATTTTCTGGTATCTATTAAATCCCCGTAGGTCAACTAATGAGATGGTCGCGCGATTATCATTTCTAAACTAGTGATGAAATTCTCAACTCATGGCTATACAACCGGTAAGTGCCATTTGACAATCAATTAAAAAAGTTATTCTTGCTAAAAATTCTCAATATAATTTCGGGTCTAATAGTCTTCATTTTTTTTATAGTTGGGACATTTTTTCACATCAAAACGCAATTGAAGGTCAATTTTTATCACAAAAAAAGTTGTTTTTCTTTAGTTTTTGCTATTTTTGACCATATTTCATGGTAAAAACCTTGATATTCAAAAAAAATTTCAGTGAGCAAAATGATTTACCCACTTTTTAGCGAATTACACCTGACAATGGCTGAAGTTTATTAATATTGTCTTTAAAGAAAATTTTAATGTCGGGTTTAGTTGGAAATGGATGTATAATGAAGAGTGTCCTTTTATATTTTCACAGATACAGTCCCTGACCCCTTAAAATTTGTCCCCTTAAAGCGCTGAATCCCTTTTGAGTCATAGGCTATGACCCCTTAATTGATGACCCCTTGAATATCAAGTCTCAGGTATTCTTAAAATCGTTTTAAAAGCGGCTGTTACGTACTTAAACGTCCTGACAGTCACTGAAAAACTGGGAAACTTATATCCTGTTCCAACCCCTTTGAATCAAAAACGATTTTGTATTGGATATGCATGTGTAGTGCGTGCACAAAAAGCCTACTATACTTATTATAAACTTAGCTGTAGATTATTTTTTTTTGATTTCTGAGGAAAGGGGTTTTTAATCTGTGGAGCCTAATTTCAAAGGAATTCTCTTTAATTTTTTTTTCAAAAATTGAGTTTTTAAATTGTGCTCAATAATTTTTTTTTCGTGAAATCTTAGGCGAGCATTAATGAAAAATCACAGTTTTATTTACTTATTTTCATAAAATTCAAAAAAAAATTCATGTATCAAACGTCCTGACAGTTACTGAAACGTGCTGGCAATAACTGAAACTTCCTGACAAAATTGGTCAAAGTGTCGGGACGTTTGAGTACGTGGTGTATTTATCATCTTATATTATTGCATTCTACCGCAAACATTAATTTCTATTTATATCAGCTGAATATTTTCAACATATGAATCAATCACTGCAAATCAATTTAGTCGGACGGATCTGATAGCAAATTTTGTTTGATTACAAAAATTGAAAAAAATCTATAAAAAAGACTTTTTTGACAAGAAAATATGCACCGATTCCTTAAAGCGCACTTAATCCCCTATGAGTCATAGGCTATGACCCCTTAACCCTTGTGAGCATATAAAAAAAAATTCCGCCAAGGCACCAGAGCCACAATTGTGGCTCTATTTTGAATGTTGTTCACAGAAAGCTTAAGGCAGTTGGAATTTCAATTTTGTCTGTATAAGAAAGTTGAAAGGTCATATTTTTGCATACGGCATTTCAAATTCTAGAATTTTAATTTTAAGGTCTAGAAAAACTGGTGAGAAAAGCAAGGTGTATCATATCACGTGATACACGGTCACAGTTGTCTTTACAATTTTTATCTCTGTCGAAAACCAATGCACAAGAATCTGGCATACGTCATAGTTTTGTCCGCTTTGATTTATATCTCATAAATCAAAAGTAATTTATAAATAAGTCAAAAATTTTATTGAAAAATCATGATTTCTGATGAAAAATGTTTATTTTTCCCTATAAAAGCAGATAATGGCATTTTTTCATTATTTCGAGTAATATATGGTAATGAAGTACAACTGTGGACAATGTTTGATTGGTTAAATTCACTTTAATAATAACTAAATTTTTTCATTGGATACTTGAAGTTGAAAATATTAGAGATTTCACTTCCTAAGAAAAATGTCTGCCCTAGATACCAATAAATTTTTATTTCAACTGTTATGCATGCACAAAACACTTTCCTAAAAACTGGCTAATCTCACATTTGATTTGTATGTCCAGTTCCAAAATAATTTTTACGGAAGTGAAACATAGGCTAAAAATCCTGATAAAATCAACTCCCCGTTATGCCGGAACAAAACATTCGAAGAAAAAACTCAATTATTTTCTTGAAACCGAATCTAAATTTTTATTAATGTATTAGAAACAAAAGATTCCTCGATCCAGTTTTTTGTCTTTTTTCGATGAATTTAGGTATGCTGGAGCCATAATTGTGGCTCTGTGCTCACAAGGGTTAAAGCAACTGATTTCAAAAAATGAAAATGCGCTTTAAGGGGTAAAGGACTAAGTTATGTTAGAAAATTAAAAATATGAACGTTTTGGTAGAATGAACACTTTAATTGAAGATAAAAATATAAAATATTTTCACTTTTTTTAATATCTCTTTTCACACTTTTGTTAATATCCATGCCCTACTGCTCACAAACCACTACGTTTGCTAATCAGGGCCGGGATATTAACAAAAGTGTGATAAAGGGATATGTCGCTCTGAAAAAATGTACCAATCTTGACGGACTAATGGCCCCCCTTAAAGCTGTTTGATCAATCAGGAGCCAGGGCGTAAAAAAGTAAAACTATTTGATTCGAGGTGTACCTATTTTCCTTTGATTTTTTCAAAACATAAGCTTATATTATTATAAATTTATTATATAAATATTTTATTATAAATTTATATAATTCATTTTTCATCAAATTGATACCTTACAATTGATATCCTATAATCGAAATATTTTTATGGGAGATAAGATTAAGGGGTAGCAGCGATGTGGCAGACTGGCGTCAATTTAACTTACGAAAACAATTAGTTGTTTATTTTTTTGTGCTTATTTTCGTTAGCTGAACCAGAATAAATGTGTATCAGCTCATTAAATACTTTTTTTATCTATTTGAGGAAAGATTTGAGTTTGAACTTTTATTTTTGAATTCGTAAAATTTTCCAAAAAATTCAAACATTATTAAAATTTCACGCATTTTCACCCAAATTTTTTTTGTTTTTTTTCTGAAATCTGTCAATGAATTGAAAAAAATAGCCACTTTAACTTTTTTCATGCATGTTTACATATTTTTTGACTGCTCGTTTAAAAATCATAACATGTTTATTTGTCATTTTTTGTCGACTGTTTTTAGAAACATTATGAAAATGTTTCGCAAATCAAGTCCAAAATTTTTATTAATGCTTTTTTATATTCTTCTTGAAAATCAAGCCGAATCAGTTGTGTTTTTCTGGTATCTATTTGATTTCCGGATTTCAACCAATGGAAGGGTCAATCGAATATCGTTTCTGAGCAACTGATGAAATTTACAACACTTGCTTGTGACACGGTTTGTGCCATTTGGCACGCAATTTATAAAAATTTTATTCAATTCAAAAAATCTCAATTAAATTTCGGGTGTATACATGTAGGCTAATTTTCTTTTAAAGTCAGGAGATTTTTGATATTTAAACGCAATGAAGGTCAATTTTTTTTCCTAAAAAGCTGTTTTTCTCTTTTTTTCATGAAAGAAAAACTTTCATACTAAGGAAATTTTTTCATATAGGATAATGATTCTCCACTCATTAGCGCATAACATCCGAAAATGCCTGAGGTTTAGAATATCGCCTTCAAAAATTCTGACATCGGGTCAAGTTGGAAATGGAGTTGTTAATGAAAAGTGGTTTTTCATATTTTTACAGATACTTAAGTATGTGAGAAATTAAAAATATAAATGTTTGCAATAATGAACACTTTTATTGAAGATAAAAAATAAAATAAAAAATTTTCACATTTTTTTACTTTCAAAAATCACTCCGAAAAAATGTACCAATCTGCCACATCGCTGCTACCCCCTTAAGGGGTAGCGGGTCGCAAAAATGTACTTTTGTACTCCACTTTACCAGAATACTAAACTGCTTCCATCCTTTTGAGAATAGCCATTTGGTAGATCTATCCTTAATCTTTAATAATAATTTATCAGAATTATTTTTGGTCGACCCTGGTGACCACCATGCGGCGAGTTCTTAGACACCTAACCGAATTTTCAAAATCTATCTTCTCTAGAGCTTGCATACGATTTCACTCAAACTTGGTATGATCCACGGAAACACTAATGGTTGTAATATGATCGAAGGATTTTTTAAATATGTCCAACTAGTTTTTTTAGAACTGCGAAAAACCGCCTTATTTCAAGATTTTCGCTATTCAAATCTATCTCCTTCTAGTTCCTTTCAGAATGCAGTATAAATTTGAGAAAGGTGGAGAAATATGTTTTCGTTAATATGATGGAGCAGAATTTTAAATTTTTTTGTTGAATTCTAGAGATCGCATTTCAGTAAACCGGAAGTGAAAACTCGAAAATAAAAGTCGTCGGATTTAGTCGAAAATACCACCAAATTAAAGCTTGAGTTTCACTGATCAAAAAATCTGCTCACAGCTTTTTGATATTTTGAGTTTTTCTGGTCGAAAAGTGAGTTTCAATGCTTTCCAAAAAAAATGTCCAGAAAAAATTCTGAAAAAAATGAAAATTTCAATTTTTTTTAATAAGTTTATGCTTTCTGAGTGTTCCCAAGCGATTTCGTGCTATTTTTACACCCTAAAGTACCTTTAAAAGAGTTCGACCGCTACCCCCTTAAGACGCTTTATTCCAAAATAAGTAAGAATTTTAAGGAGCAGGAAAGTGTCCGGTCCAAATCGTCTAAAACTGCGCAATAGTCTGAGAAAACCTAAGAAATTTTGGAAATACAGCGCAATTTCTTCGATTTTTGCGATTTGACGAAGCTGAATTACCCCTCAGGACTTGTAATTACATTTCTCATTGATAGACTGACTGAGTTGATGCAAGTGTTCGATAAAGTAATCACTAATTTCGGACATAATCAATATTAAAATCGATGTAAAATATAGAATTGCGTTGTTCGTGTTCGTCCGATCCGATTAAAAGTTTCAATAAAATGATTTTCCAGAAAATCACCCAAAAAAGTAAATGCATCAAATGTCCTGTCAAAAAACAAACGCCTTAACGAAAACCAAGCGTCCTTACAAAAAACCATAGTCTTGACGATAATTGTTAAATCATAGGTGTCAGAACGTTTTAGTATGGGATGTATGTTATTAACGGTCAAACTGATGTGAAATTTTTTACTCAGCTTGAAATGAGTTCGTACCAATAATTTAACAGCGTAAATATATAGAATTTAAGCAAAATTATTTAATTTTCTTCTGAAATGCCGGATCTCAACTGGATGAATACAAATTCAATAAAATTTGACTAGCATTGGATTAAGTTTTACTTGCTAGTTACTTGCTAGCTTTACTGCTAGTTTTACTTAAGGACCCAAAATAATAAAACTAAATCGGATTGGAATGTTCTGATCAACTGATTAAAATTCGTTAGAAAAACAGATAATTTCATTCTGTTTAGTTAGGAATTTTAGTGAAATCACAGTTTGACGAATAATTTTAAGAAAAAATGTTTAATTTTTGAAATAAACGGCAAATCCCTTATTTTCTGAAAAGGTCTTCTTCAGTCAACTTATACAAAAACGTATTTTTCAAAGACTTGTTAATCCTTTCTTGATTTTTTCACAATCTGAGACTTTCCGACTGACAGACATTGATATTTTTAAGGGGATTGACATTGGGGCCACAGCAGGGGTCGGCACAAGATTTGAAAATTTCTGTCCTGTCCTGAGGCAGGCAAATTTTAAATTTTCTGTCCTGTCGAGTCTTGTCTTCGGACAGGTATCTGTACTAGGACAAGTATCTGTCCTAGGACAAGTATCTGTCCTAGGACAAGTATCTGTCATAGGACAAGTATCTGGGAGTATACATTTTTGGTGAACAAAATTTTTGGTCAACTTTTTTTCGCCTATCTCTTGCTATAAAAAATGCGTAGGCGCAAAAACTTTTAATTTGAAGATAAATCGTGAGCAGTTTATCATTTTACGTCGCAAAAATACATTTTTCGAATACATTTTGAAAGCATAAACCACCTTCTTGAAATGCAGAAATAGAAAATTTAATCGAACAGTGATGCATTTCATAGCTTTTCATAGTTGAAAATAGGCATTTTAAAAAAAGTCGACAGATTTTAAGCAAAATACGCAATAATTGGTTGAATTATTACTTTGTTCGAGGTCAATTTCAGCGTCATCACATTGTCTCGAAAATACCATCAAATTGATCCTCGGAGTCGACTTTATAATTAAAATATTAGCAACTATCGGTTAATTATTATCAGTAGTTATTTTCAACCACGGTCTGAAATTCAATATTATTATTCTTGTATCCGACCATCCAGTACATGAGAAATCGATTGCAAGCAAAAAAAGTTTATTATCGGATAACTAGTTCCAGAATATTGGATTTGCTTGCAAAAATAATGAATTTATTTAAAAATTTAGAAATAAGGATAGTCTCAAATTACGAAAAATAATACTCAAAATAAAAAGTGACTTTAAATGAAAGTAATTCAATATTACAATTGAAAATTTTTTAGCCCCTTTTTCGATATTTAAATTTTTAGCCTTATCAATGACATTATGCCGCGCAGTAAATCTGCATAAAAAAGTGATTGCGAGAATTCTAGACAAATTTATTTTAATTAAGTACAGAGAAATTTCACTTAGAGAATCGCGAATATTATTTTAGAAAAAACGTAAAAATCGCATATACCGTTCGTGAGGTATTCAAAGGTTGGTGAAAAATTTACATTTTGCCTATATTTAACTATTGTCATGAATTTTCCAAAAATTTTATAGGCGAATTAAGACGAATTTTTTCGAAATAATGAAGACAATTATAGAGAATTTTTCAAATGACAAATAAAATCGGCATTATGTGATTTTGGATGCGTGTATATGACGTTATTCAACACTGACAACACTTGGTTTGTAAATATTTTCTAGAAGTTTATCTACGAACTACAATATGGATCACCCACCCTCAGAGTACAAATCCTAAATATTAGAAAAATGCGAAATCTGAGCATTTGATTGGTTGATCCTTTCTTAATCTGACCAATGAAATCGGCCGATTCCGCAATCAAGGGTTTTGATTGGGTGCTAATATCATGCGTTGTTTGTATCATTCAAATATTTAGGATTTGTACTCTGAGGGCGGGTAATCCATATACAATCAAAAAAATACATGTTCACTCAATTCTCACATAAGATATTTTATTTTTAAAAAGGGCCTATTTTCCCCCCATCACATTGCTGGAAGCACCTACCGCGTGAGTTTCAAGTAGCGAATCCACAAATATTGAAATGATGTCGGTTTGAGTGAAACAAAAAACGGGGTTTTATTAACAAAATCGATATTTTGATGAATAGCTTTAGTTTCAAGTAGCGAAGTCAACTTTAGTGNAAAATAGGCATTTTAAAAAAAGTCGACAGATTTTAAGCAAAATACGCAATAATTGGTTGAATTATTACTTTGTTCGAGGTCAATTTCAGCGTCATCACATTGTCTCGAAAATACCATCAAATTGATCCTCGGAGTCGACTTTATAATTAAAATATTAGCAACTATCGGTTAATTATTATCAGTAGTTATTTTCAACCACGGTCTGAAATTCAATATTATTATTCTTGTATCCGACCATCCAGTACATGAGAAATCGATTGCAAGCAAAAGAAGTTTATTATCGGATAACTAGTTCCTAGAATAAAAAGTGACTTTAAATGAAAGTAATTCAATATTAAAATTGAAAATTTTTTAGCCCCTTTTTCGATATTTAAATTTTTAGCCTTATCAATGACATTATCAATACATTCTTCTGAAATAGGTCATACAAACGTTAAAGATACTGTATAATGCAAACACTCCGCTGAATTGATATACGACGAGAAAAGTTGTGATTAGAAGTGTCAATTTCAAACAGTGAAATTCAATCTAAGATGGCAAAGTGTCGAATTATATTTATCAATCAAGAATCTTTATCCAAGATCCAGCTTATATCAGTGATTTTATTAAGATAAAATAAGGCGGTCTTCGGCTGTCATAGCAAGAATAATTTATTTTCTTGAGATTAATCATGCGGCTCTGACCTCGGACAGCTAAGCATGTGCAATAAATCTGCAATATTTGATTGCTGTAAAATTATAATTACCTAGTGACTCCATTATTGCTAACATTTCAATCTTAGTTTAGGTTTCTATATAAATCCGATTATCATAACTTTATTATTCACAAAATCCGACTTTCACGGTCACCACTTGGTGCTGAATGCGGCAATTTATTGTATAAAAGATCTCAAATATTTCTGAAACGTATCTTAAAATTAAGCTTGTCTAATCATCAAATAAAACATGAAAATCTCATATATTTTCGCTGGTTCTTTGGCTTCAGCCGCTTCAATAACCGATGCCAATACTGGTGCGCGACAAGCAATCAATGAAATTGCTGCTGGAACAAGAAGTGATGGAAATGCTTTGTTGATCTCGCAAATGCTTGAGTTCTATTTGACAACAATTCATGGAGTTTCGGCAAATAAAGTTGAACAAATGCTTTCCTATGGATGCTACTGTCAGCTTTTGACGACAAGACAAATTGGGCTTGGAAAACCTGTAGATGAATTTGATGCGTAAGTTAATGTCATAGAGAAAAATATCATTCAGAAATTATATTGAAAACACAAAAACTAAAAAAACTTTACGTTTACGTTGCACTTTTTGTGTGACACTTCAATATTTTGGTTTATTATTGAGAGACTATGTAATCATCTCAAAATTTAAGAATTTGTGCCCGATATCAACAATGTACTCGATGTGTGCAAAATGACGAAGCTGGAAAACTAATTGATATTGGTGGTATTAAAGATGTTGAGTGTGACTGGGAAAATGGTCGCTATGAAATTAGTTTCCAAGCAGGTTCAGATCGAGTATTTTGTGATTT
This sequence comes from Oikopleura vanhoeffeni, assembly GCA_004367855.1. NCBI lineage: Eukaryota > Metazoa > Chordata > Appendicularia > Copelata > Oikopleuridae > Oikopleura > Oikopleura vanhoeffeni. Next base: position 186,657 of record SCLH01000873.1, on the reverse strand, counting down.
GAACAAAAGTGATTGTGGTGTTAATCTCTGCAAGGTAAAATATATAAGCAATCGAAATAGTTTACTTCGTCCGGCCAAATAATTCATCCTTTTTTTAAACATCATTCGGATTAAATCGGGTTTTTGTTTCAATTTTTCAGCTTGATTTATGTATTTTCTAATAAAACTCATTAATTAAAACATAAAACTAAAATTTGCTGCTGAAATTTTAGAAAAAATTAAATTTTACTTGGAAAGAGGAACTATATAAGTGGTGCCCATTCATTTAATCAACTGTGCTAGAGCCAACATTTATAAAATTATTTTCCCGAAGTGTGATGAGCAATTAGCCTTTGAAATTGCTGAGAATCGAGATCTTTTTCAATCAAAACATTCATCTCAAAAAGGTTTCGAATTTGCTGAGGAGTGCTTTGCTACGCCACCAAATCCGGGACAAGGTGGTGAAAAAGGAGTTCTTCAATGCTGTGGCGAATATCCTGGAAGAGTTCTTTATCATGATAAAAATGGTGGCCGACAGTGCTGTGTTGATAAAGTATACAGTACAAACGAAAAACAATGTTGCAGCAATGGAAACGTTATCGGACTTGATGGGTCTTGCTGATAGAAATTATGTTTGAGCTGAACTTCTTAGAAACATGATTAATAGTTGTTCAAATTAAAGCAATTTTATGTGAACTATTCTTTTGTTTACTCTTTATAACTGTAAATAAACCATTAAAATACATTTTATGAACTATATATTTCGATTTACTCGTTTGATTTTACGGTAACACTATGATTATAAGTAAACTTAAATCATTATACAAGAATACATGGAGTAACTACTTAAGAATGTAGCACTTTGACCAGCATCACAGTTGTATTTTTAAATCTAGAGTCACTCAAATACTTTTATTTTTTACGGGTTTACTGTCATGTGTGTTGAAGATATTATCAATTTATCAAGTCAGGTTTTTTCGTCAATATCCGAATAAACTTTTGAGTAAACTAGTGAATAAATTATATTATGTGACAAATTCAGGAAAAAACAATTAAAAGGGTGATTGTCGTTATTTTTGAGCCGTTTATTAAATAAATTTATAATACATTTATATCCATTATGACTAAGATTAGGGTGGGAATCGCAAATTCAAAGTTTCGGAAGCTTTTACAGTTAAGCTCATCAGATGTAGAATTTTTCACTGTTTTTTGTGCATATCTTGAAAATTAACTATGAGTGCCCTATTTTACGATTTGAAAATACGCGAAAAAGGGTAAATATCTAGTTTTTGATAAAAATTTTTTTTTGGTCTGATACGCATTTCTCTCTTATTAACAGAAAGAAAGAATCTCTCAAAACAAATGTGGAGCCAAAAATTCGTGAAATTATGTCAAGCTGCGGTAGCAAACTACTGTGAGGCGGAAGTTTTTATTTTTCGAACTCTAAAATTTTCTCAAAAACAAAGATTTTGACAAGTGTCACCATAAAATTTTCAGCGCCTTGAGTTTCCATTGAATATTTTTTAAATTTTTATATCTGGAACAAATCGTGTAAGTTAACTTGTGTAGTAGTCGTTTTTTTTAAATGAGTCTCGCTTTCATTCTAGAGGCGCGCAACTTTAAAACTTGATTAACAATTTTGAATTCAAAATAAACAACCAGTGTTAAATCCAATGGTCAAACTTAATGGGGTGATAGCAGTAAATTTTGACATTTTGGAGCGGTTAAACACGAGTCTCCTNTTATTGGAAGAAATTAAGATTTTGTGAAACTCCCGGAAAGTGTCTGAATTTCAGTGGCTTTTGTTTTTTGCGATTTTTGTCTCTGAGTGCTTAAATTGGGTCGTTGTGTCAAAAAGGGTGTTTTTTCGACGTTTTGATACAAGAATTTTTCTGTGGAAATACTAGAAACAACATTTTTGAAATATAGGAACCTCAAGGTGTCTGACATACCACCTTGGTTTTATTATTTCAAATTTCGACCTGATTGGCTGTGAATCGACAAAAAAGTGCGCGTAAATGACAATTTTGAAAATAAAAGTGATAATTAGAAAATTGAAATGCCAACCAAAGATTCCTAGAGTATGGTTTGCTTGTAACGATATCAACAACTATGGTCTTATTTTGAACATCAACGGTTCTAGAGATCAAAACAAACTTTGATGAAAGCTCTAGATTTTTTTAGAATTCGCTGTGGTCAAAATCAGACCATATTTCTTATTATAGTTTCCAGCGAATCATACCCAAGAAATCTTTTGGTCTTATTTTATTCTTCTAATTATCACTTTTATTTTCAAATTGTCATTTTCGCGAACTTTTTTGTCGATTAACAGCGTAACAAGCTGAAGTGATGCAACCTACTCATAGTGTATACCTTTGTATAGACGGTACTTTACGTAACCGATCAGTTCATGTATAAACGGTATGTTTACGTCACCATACCGTCTACGCATACACGCTGCGTTCATGTATAAACGGTGTGTTTACGTCACCACAGCGTCTACGCATACACGCTGCGTTCACGTCACC
>SCLH01000873.1:148480-176767 GCA_004367855.1 Oikopleura vanhoeffeni | reverse complement strand
AACAGCTTTTCGAATATATGCTAAAAGCAGGAGAAGTTAGTTTTAATCTTGAAGGCCCGGCAAACTTTGAAAATTTTTGTTGAAATGCTTCAAGCGAAATTGAGAAGCTTTTGTCAAAGTAAGTTTCTAGCATTTTATTTTTAGTTATTTGCATAAAGTATTTTTAATGAAAAAAACCTCTTTTTTGAAACCAATGCTCTTTTATCGGTACCATGAATCACTATTCTGTCAATTTTCAAATTATGTTTGTACTTTTGTCTCGATAATCAATAATGAGGCGCTTTAAAGTAAGAGCAAAACAGTATTTCCTGCATTATTTTTGTTTATCTTGAATCAACTGGCGCTCAAATGGTGCGGTGTTATTTGCTGAATTTCTCATTTATTCTTCAACAGGCTATTATGAATCACGAGTTTTTGTTTTCATTCGTTCAAATTAAAATTTAATTAATAAAAAATCAAATTTTCAAATTGACGCCAAAATCTTTAAAAAAAACAATTTCACTGTTCAAATTTTAAGATTTATGCTGTAATATTGGTCCGACAAAAAACTTTATTTTCAGGTGATTAGTTCATTAGTTGTGATTCGAGTAAAAAAATTTTTTTATCAAAAATTGTCCGATTCATGCCCCTTAAAAATGAATAAACCAAAAAATATGATAAATGTTATAATTTTAAAAATGTCATTTAACCCTTTCCCACAACTCCGATTCGAAAATTTTTTTTTTCTGAAAATGTCTTTTTCGATGGCGCTTTGATCAAGAAACAAGAACACTAACGGCATGGCCTTTTTCTCTTTATAAATTGTGAAAAACTGGTTCTCGTGGTTTTTGAGGTCAAAGTTTAACCTAAAGTCACCTTTAAATAAAAAATTCGTATATTTTTTTGAACTCGTGGGGTCTTATTTAGAACTTCTGTAAGCAAAAAAATAAGCGCAAAGCAAGTTGAAAATCGCATTTCCCACCCTAAAGATACCAATCAAGTTTGAACTCTAGAGAATTTTGGATTTACCAAATTATTTGGATTTTGATGTAAGTGCCAACAATTTTGAACTTTTTTAATATGATGCGTCATAACTAGAGTTCGTAAGAAAGTTCAAATCAAAAACAAAGTTATAAATTACCGAGTGACCAAAAAATTAAGTGACCAATTTTTTGGTCACTTAAAAGTCACTCTATATGATATACAGCAATAGTTAAATAATGATCATCACCATTTCGGTCATTTTCGACGACTGAAAGTTCAAAATGTGTATTTGATATTTCTTATTTTTAGTCTTATTATGAAAATGTATTTTTTTCAAACAAAAACAAAAAAATCATCATTTTTGAACAACAACAAATACAAAAAATACCGACAATTTCCAAAAAATTTGGATTTTTTTCGATTTTTTTAACTTTCGAGATAAAAAAATCAGCTTTGCACACCTTTCTTAGAAATTTTTTATAACCAAAAGTCTTATAATTTTATAAGATTTCTGAAAAAATATGTCAGCCGAATGCGTGTTTTAACTTTTTTTTACGGTTCCCACCCTAACTAAATTTGACTCAAGGAATCTTGAGGGGGAATCTTGAAAGCAAAATATTTTTTCTAAACAACTAAGTCGACAAAACGGCTTCATTCTGATCATCCGTCTAAAAGAAGATAAAGTTTGAAGTGGTAAATTGTAAAAATCGGCGTTCAAGTGAGTTTCTAGAAAAAAGATCAAAATTCAAAAAAATAAAACGATTACACTTTTGACTCATTTATCCCGTACGCCGCGGCGCGCCGTGTGAATTGATAGACGCTTTGTATGTGGGGTCTAAAAGAAGATAAATTTTTGGAAAATCGTTAGGTGTTTCAAAATAGACTCACTATGGTGGTGTGATGTGACAATGTTGAGTTTGAGATGTGTAATCGTTAGACGCACGATGGATCTACAAACAAGTATTTTCAGATTTCCACATCTGCTCTAGAATTATTCTGAGGCGTGATTGCAAGGTACCAAATGATGCACTAGATTTGATAAACTTCAACATTATCATGTATTATGTTACATTATGAGTTGTTTACGATTTGAAGCGCATCATTTGCAGAAAATAACATCAAAATCGTGAAAACCTAAGGAGATTGAAGATGCTCATAATTTTGTTGCTTGTTGAAAAGTCGCCCGTTTTCAAAAAAGAATTTAACTTTCATCAAAAAATTGGAAAATCTTTTTCATGGCATCATTTTGAAGAATGAATTTTCAAAATTCTTAACATGTGTGAGCCCAGAAATTGGCTCAAGAATACGTGAAACAATCTAAAAAGGGAAAAAAAACGTAAAATTGTTTCTTGCAAATACATTATAAAGAATTTTGCTTCGATTCTAAAAAAATAGTAATTTTTTTCTTGGATATTTTGTTTAAATATTACAGGGTATTGATTCATTAGAATTTATAGGCTATTTTTTTACTCCGGTAAAATTATTTTTAATTTAAACATCAAAAACAAATGTGAGATTAGCCAGTTTTTAGGAAAGTGTTTTGTGCATTAATGATACTTATAATAAAAATTTATTGGTAATTAGGGCAAATATTTGTTTTTGGAAGTAAAATTTCGAAATGATCAATTTCGAGTATTCTGAGAGCAAGGCACCAGAGCCGATATATCGGCTCTACTTTGGACGTTGTAGACAAAAAGCTCAAGGTAGGTGATTATCTAATCACTTTTGTAATAGGAAGTTGAAAAGTTATTTTTTTGCATCAATCATTTCAAATTCTAGAATTATGATGTTTAGATCTAGAAAACATAGTTGGAAAATCAACCTGTAGCATATCACGTGATACGTGCTCATCGTAGTCTTCACAAATTTTATTTGTATGAGTACCAACGCACTAGTATCTGCCCTACGTCACACTTTATGCTGATTAGATTTATATATCATCAATCAAAAGTTATTATTAAAAAAGTAAAAAAAATTGTTGAAAAAATCGCGAATTTCTTTGAAAAATGGCTAATTTTCCAAATAAAAGCAGTTTAATACACTATTTATTATTATTTTTAAGTTGATATAGTAATCAAGTGACAGTGTGGACAATTTTTGATCGATCAAATTCAATTTTATAATAATTAATTTTTTTCATGAAATACCTAAATTGAAAATTTTGAAATTTCACTTTCAAAAAAAAAATATCTGTCCCAAGATACGAATAATTTCTAATTTTAAGTGTTTTGCATGGAAAAAACACTTTCCTAAAAACTGCTTCTCACTTTGACTTTGATGTCTATTTCGAAATATTTTTCGAAGTAAAACTTCGGCAAAAAATCTCAAAAAAAACTCCCCGTAATATTCGAACCAAATATTTAAAAAAGGAGCATTTTTTTCGGATCACCGCCAAATTCTTTATAAATGTATCATTGACACAGATGCTTGATTATCTTCATATCCCGCTGAGAAATCAGCCGGCAGATCCGATTCCAGATTGTGCCAAAAAGCTCGGAATTTTTATTTCAACTGAGAATTAATTTTGTTCATTCTCAAAAAATAATTTTTGACAGAGTGCAATTTTGTGAAAACAAAAGTCTGAATTAGTGAGAATATAGAAAGAAATGTTATTGAAAATCTTCATGTTTTAAATGAAAAGTAATTGATCTAACCTCAATCTTTGCCGCTTGGTTTTGACTGTTTTTTATATAAATTTTAAAATTTGATTTATTATATTTTTTTATAAGGACCTTTTTTTTGAAAATGAAACAACTAACAGATTTTTCTAGAATGTAGTTTTTCCGTAATTAGCTCTCAAAGTCGGGCCACTTAAGGGGATTTTATAGGAAGCCCATACTATATGATCAAATAGTATTGTCCCAGTGAAAAAAGCCGGTATGTTTCAACCCCACAACACAACTGGAAAAGGATGTAAACAAATTGCTCGCTTGTTGTCTTTACCACGGGCATAATCCGAAGCTGCCAGTTGCTAATTTAGTTGTCCGCACTCTTGGCAATGAACGAAGTTGTAATATTGGTCATACGAAGTGCCCTAGATGCGACCTTACTAAAATGCAAAGAAAATGGTCTCAAATTCAAAAATTTCTGATATGCATCGAATATAAGATAAAATTTTCATTGAAAACAATAGCTATATGAAATAACATAATAAAGTATGATTAGAGGCCTTAGCTATTTGTGACTGAAAGTTTTAATGGATTGAATTTGTACAATTTTTGATCTCCGATTTAGCTTGATTTATATATAAAAAAATGAAGAAGATGTACAGAGCATTCTTGATGAAATTTTTATCGAATAAAAATTTGGGAAACAAAGTTATTATTGATAAAATATCTCTTATCACACTTTTGTTATTACCCGGCCCTACTACTCTAAAACACACGTAACGTTTCTAATGCAAGGGCCGGGATATTATATATGACAAAGATAGTGAGAAGAAGCTGGGGAACAATTTGTAATAATACTAGAATGGCCGAAAAATCGCAGCCGGCAATAGAGCAATGGACGTCCGGACAGCGTAAGTGAGGTACATAAAATTGCGTTGGTGCTCTAAGTGATATCGCGAAAGTGCACTAGTAGAGGTGAGATTTAGAACTGATGAGAGGAAACGCTTATTGGTGAGGTTAGTGATGAGTGTGTAAAGACGCAGATGTCAGGGACGGGTAGCTGAGTACTCATGGTCTCTTTTATCATGTGAAAGTTATACATTCGAGAGAATGTACCTTCGCTGTGCTGTAAGGGACTGAGAGACAGCATGTGGAATGTGCGCAATGTTAAAGAGTGGATTGGAGATGAGTAAATATGCCGTACGCTAACGGAGAACGTATCTTAAAGTTGAGTCAAAGAACGCGAGAGCATCAGTAAGAGTGAAGTCAACGTAGAGTCCATAGTGTCAAAGATAGTTCTAAGTCGAGAGATAAGATCGGGCTAGTACTGTAAAGCAGAATCCTTGACTGGAAATTATTTAAGATAGTTAGACAGGAGGATTCGATCAAAAGTTATATTGGTACGTCGATTGCATTCCGGAATCAATTAATATCTAGCAGGAGAGCTTTAGCCAACTGACCAAAAACAAGTTGGGAGATAGAAGTCTGCACAATGAACGACTCGCGACTTTTCTGCCATAAAGAGTATATTTTGTCAGTTATCTAATTGCTATGTAATTTTCTGAACTGCTAGTGTGATCGATTGACGCTTAATGGGGGAGGACGACGACGCGAGGATATGCATGCACAAGAGGAGATAAGATCAGACGTCAGAGAATCGTCGACAACTCTGGCCTACTCAGAGTTGCGATCAGCGGAACCATCCCCATGTATGGTGATACGGATTTCTGACAACAATCATACTGAGAAATAGTAAACATTAAACAAGTTGCTTTATCTAAGATGGGAGAGAGGAGCGGGTAACCTGACGGAAGGCTGTTCGTCCGACGAGATCCCATACAGGACAGCAAACTGCGGGCGGGGAACGACAGCATGACACGATATTTTGTTGCATTCGAAATTTTGTCATCGGCTTTGCTTCCGAATCAATTAAAATTTTGATTTGACGAAAATAAGTTCCGAATTAGGATTTTTCCAAAATTTTTAGTATTCATGCTGTATTTTTGAGCGCTTATCGATACCTTAATTTTACTTGGACCAGTTAAGCCTGCAATTCAATCTTGCGGACCAATCAAAAAAATAGAAAAATCTCGAAAAAAAATGTCAAAATATTTTGATGGTGAAATTATGGTTATTATTCGCACTAAAAGAGTACAAATGGCTACGACAGTTAGTCAAGTATAGTCCACAACTTCATAGTATGTCTTAATAGGGCAGTTTTAAAATAAATTTGTAAATAGTTCTTAAATTCTCCTTAAAAAAATGAGAAGAGCAAAAGTATACGCTTTCAAGCCATTTATTATTTCTTGCTACAATTAATAATTTTTGATATGTATCATAAGAAGATGAAGACATATGTCACAGCAAAATAAATCTGAAAATTTAAAGTTTAAATTTAAGTACAAAAAGTTTCAAACAATCTCAGTATATCCCTATCAACCACTATTATTAATAGATCCAAAATTGTTTGAATAAAACGGTTTGACTCAACTAAATGGTACACTAATCTCCAATTTTCGGTCGATATCTGATTGAGTTTAGTTCAAATAATTAAATTCAGCAATAAATTGATAGGGAACTTAAGATTTTTAAAACAAAGAATGTTGTAAAAATGGCAGTAACTTGTGGGGTCAAAATATCATTACTTTTTATAGCCGTAGCATTAATATAATAATAATTTTGATGAGATAGTCTTGAAAAATCAGAGACTGGTGTGAAACACACGGGTAATTTATCTAACTTACAAAAATTAACAGATTTACAGATTGCTTTGTAGTGACGTCATGAAGATTATCTCTTTCCCACTTGACACCAAAAATACGGCTAATTAAAGCATATTAAATTTTTTTGAAAAAACGTGTAAATGGTACTTTCATTCGTGCATCTGTTTTCAAAATAGTGAATTTATATGTTAACGTGCCACGTAGGATATTTGCTAGTTCAAATAGGTCTACATTAAAAAATCAGTTTACTTATCATTATTAAAAATATAAGGTGAAAATAATCGTAAATTTATTTGGACATTCTCCTCCCAAATTGTTCAGATAGTAACTATTCGCCAATACCGGATCCTTTGGCAATATGGAAAACTCGATTTTGAATTACTAAGATTTATAAAAACAAATTTCTGATCAAACTGATATCTACTGTACATTTTCACCAAGTTAATCGTTGTCATTAATTATTTCAGTAAGTCAAAGACAAGTTTATTTTATATCTTACAATTATTAGTAATTGAAACAGACTCAATATCCAACAGTTTACTACCATGAAAAACATGCAAAAAATTCAGAGAGGGGCTTAGGGGTTCCCTGGGAGAAACTTCAGTTTTAACGAAACGTAGAAAATTAGAAAAAAAATAAGAAGAATGCAGTTATTCTAAAGGACTCCACTCATCTGTCTTTTTTTATTTGTGTCTTTAACTCTGAGGAATGGAACCTCAAAGTCGTTGTCTTCATGATGTTTATTCCGAATCGAAAAAAAATAAGCATTTCCAAATTGGTTCGGGCGACCCCGCGACAAATGCATTTCGCCAAGCGAAAATAAATCGATTATATCGAGCATCCAATCATCCATATTTCTCTCAATTTTCTAATTCTCTTCTCTTGGCCTGAGATCTCTGGGTCATCCAAAAAAATAAGTTTTGTCGCTTTTGTAACGGAAGCGATTTTTACAAAAAATCGGCCTGCTCGACGAGAGACAAACCGATTATGTTACTGGTTAAACAATGAAACGGAAACCAAGCGATCGCATAAGGGAAAGCCGAACATATTAACATAAATGCAAGATTATGAAAATGCTTTTTTGAAAATAATATAAAGAAAGCTCAATATAATCGCATAATTTTCGATAGACGTCTTGGTACACAAACAACCAAGAAACTTCAAAAGACTGTGAATCCTTGTACATGAAATGAAGTCATGATGATCTATTACAGTTAAACCACACTTGAAGAGAATAGTTTAGTGTGAAAATTGAACAAATTTTTATGACATATATTTGTGTATTTATTTCTAAAATGTTGTTTTGCTAAAGAGATAAGAGGTCTACAAAAATTTTCCTTATTCAAACATGGGTAGATAGTATCGCAGAGAAATGTAATCGTCGAAAATTGAAATTTTAACTTTTCAAATATAAATACAATTTTTTTATTTTGCTCATCGTTTCCAGTGCAAAATTTTAATATGGTAAGATACAAAACATAATTTCTTAATAGTTATCTAGAATTTTTGCCAAAGGCACTATTTTTAAAAAGTGAGTTTTTAGCCTCAACTTTTATAATCTTTGACAAAAACATGAAATATTGGGTTTTACGATGAATCACCACTGAAAAATGGCCAAGATGACTAATCAAATTGCCTTATACTTGAAAATCGAAATTCCGATTTTTCGACGAATTAACTTTTTCTGCGAATTACTATCTACCCTTCAAAAGACTCTCAACGTGATTTTGAACCATTTGAACTGAGCCGCTATTAAGAAACTTAAAATTAAAACGGAGAAGAATATTAAAGTAGATCAACTTTGTACGAATTGAGTTGATTTTTAAGATACTCAAATTCGATTTTTCCTATTACTAGCGAATCTCATCTGCGAGACTCAAGTCTACAGCATTGAACGCCATATCACGTTTATATAGAAGGGCGAACCCTGAAATTTAATTCCAAAATTTCGATATCAGATACAAATTATCGCATATTGATTGGAAAGGGTTTCTATTAAATACATATAATTGATTATCAACACAAACATATGGTCTTAGAACTCTTATCAGCTGCTTTTCTTAACAAACCAACAATTCAAGGGAAATCGCGAGAAAAAGCTGACTACGAATAGGTATCCGAGTTGATAGAGTTTTCAAAAAATGCCAATAGAATCTTCAACTGTGATACATTCGATCAGGCGTGGTAACTTTAAAAACTATTCCTATTCTTTAACAGCATAAGTTTTAAAGTGACCCAGCAAATGATCGATCATTTAGAGCTCAATAATGATACAACGATTATTCAACAGAAGATGACCAACAAGATTGCTCGCGGAATGCATGATTCTCACTGTGAAAATGACTGTTCAATCATGATTTGAATCAGAAAATTTGAACGCAAATTTCATAAAATATATGCTCCATTTACTATACAAAAATGCCATACCATGAGAAGACGAATAATATGTCTTTAATTTATTTGCTTTGATTTCTTTGAAGTTTCAATAAAACTAAATCAAAACAAACTATTAAATTTTTTTCATGTTTTGTTAGCAATGACAAACATCGCCAGAATTGTTTATGTACCGACCGTGAGTTTCAAGTTAGCGAAGAATAACAAAATTGAAAGAAGAGGTTTGAGTGAAACAAAAACGGGGTTTTGTTAACAAAATCGATTTTGATGATAGTTTCAGAGTGGAAGAACTTCAGTGAAATATTAACTATCTAAATAAGAAAACAAAAACGTAACATTGGTCAAAATTGTATAATAGCAGAAAAATAATAAATAATCAAGATTTTTCTAAATAGAAAATCAGATAACATATTTATTTTTTGTATACACATTCTTTAGATTATTATCAATTTTAAAAACTGTATTTAAAACTTTTAACCATTTTTTCTCGGAAAATTAAGTTGATTCTCCGCATAATAATCTTAATTTGGTAACAATATAAAATGTATTAAAATGGTTCGTCCCCTTTGACCTAGATTGTGTCGGAAAAAGACACGCTGACGGCCCGTGTGTTCAACCGATATTCTTCCTATCCCAAGCGATAATCAAGCAGGATTATTAATTAAGGAAATGATCGGTCATAAAAAAAGCAGCTGATTGGCTCACCTCAGCCACGTCAAACTCATTTTTGAAATCAGGCGGAAAAAATACTTCGGAGAATGCATAAATTTTTATTGAATTTATCTGAATATTGACAGAGACATTCCCCTGAAATAACTAGAGATATTTTCAAACCAATTTAAGAAATAACAGAAATTGAACTCGTTGATTTGCGGCTGATAGCTACAAAGAAGAAATTGAAAGGTCGGTTAATCTTCAAGAAATAAAATATTTCTATAAAATTTTACAATTCAATGCATGAAATTTGGTTTTGGAACATTTTGTTGCATTTTGTAGACTCAAATTTGGGCGCCCGTGATGCCATTTCTAGAGTTTTAAAATTCTTGCAGGATATTTCATAGCTATTTTTTCATGAATTAATTTTACATTCGATGCATATCGAAATTTTATTTGAGACCATTTTTTGCATTTTAGCAGATCGAATCTAGGGCACTTCTTATGACAGTTCAACCTTCGCAATTTATGCATCATCAGTTCACGCTCGATTAATTTTGTTTGATACACAAAGAGAAGGGTTTCATTCAGCACAAATTTCTTCGCCACTTCAAACCACCGCGTATACACATGTAACGTTTTTCTTTTATTTTTCCAATTGCATTAATTGCTATCGCTAATGAGAACGATCAATTCGGCAAATACCTACGTCTTTTCAAATTAAACCAATCAAACGGCAGAATTCAGATTTATGGAATTGGAAAAAAGAGGCAAAAACGTTACACTGTACATTGCGCAAATATTGTGTAGAATATATTCTGATAATATAGTTTATTATGTTTTATAAAATAAAAAAATTCGGAAATAATTGAGGGCGCGTGAGCGTGTTAATTAATATAAAAAATAGTACTAAATACGTCCAAAAGGTCGATTTTCAGCTTTTTTACCGATAAAATCATTTTGCGAGGAAATATAAATTTTATTTTTCGTACGCCCACTAATAATAGTTTTTCTCGTGTACTATTACACGTTAAATTTGCCGATTACGGTATCTTCAGCGTTTATAAAATCTTCCAGCTCTGGTATCAAAACTTCTCACACAAAAAGCTCATTTTTGCAATCGATAGATACGTGGTACTATGACCTGGTTTTCTCGATATCTAATAGTTTTTGATGCACACATGTGCAAAGTCAGGTACCTCAAAATTTGACCATTTCACCATCTAAAAAATTTTGACTTTTTCGAGATTTTTCTATTTTTTGATTGGTCCGCAAGATTGAACTGCAGCTGCACTGTCCAAGTGAAATTAAGGTACGATTGACGGCGCTCTAAAATACAGCTTGAATACTAAAAAATACTTTGGAAAATCCTAATAATTCGGAACTTTATTTTTGTCAAATCATAATTTTTTTAATGATTGGAAGCAAACCGATGACAAAATTTCGAATGCAACAAATTAAGTTCTACCATGTATGGATCTCGAAGAAACAGCTCCGTCGGTACGTCAATTTCACCATCTTAGAAATATTGTTTAATTTTTTTTGAGATTTTCGAATAAATTAAGTAGAGTTCAAGATAACATTACAGGCTCGTGCAAGTTAAGTAAGGTCATCGATCATAGCGTTCAAAAAATAAGCAATAAATACTGAAAAAATCTGAAAAAATTCGAATTTCCAAATTTTTTTGGTTAAATCCAAAAATTTTAATTGATCGGAAGCAAACGGATGACAAATTTCAAATGCAACAAAAATTAAGTTTCTACCAGTGTATGGATCTCGAGAAACAGCTTCCGTCGGTTACGTAAATTTCACCATCTTAGAAATATTATTTATTTTTTGAGAGAAAGAAAAAGTAGAGTTCAAGATTACATTGCAGGCTACCTGGTGCAGTTAAATTAAGGTCATCGATCATAGCGTTCAAAATAAAGCATAAATACTGAAAAAACTTAGAAAAATTTCGAATATTCCGAAATTTTTTTTTGGTCAAATCCAAATTGTTATTGATTCGGAAGCAAACCGATGACAAAATTTTAATGCAACAAATTAATTTCTCCATGTATGGATCGAGATACAGCCCGACTTCGCGCGCGCTGACCTCACTACTATCGCTTTGTAAAACAATAAAGATCGAGTGAAACCATTGAAGAATTCCATTGGCCAAGCCATTCAGAGCGAGGAATCTGAATCACAGAGAAGCCAGACAACGTCACTACTTTTCTGACGTCACACACTATGACGATCGACATAAAAATTACACTAGGCAGGTTCTTCGATATAATATATTTATAAGGAGCGGCTTTCGTACCCAAATTGGTATGAATGAAAATATGTTGTGAAAAACGCAACGTCATGATTAGTTTATGGGTGGTTAAGGAATTCCACGAGCACTATGAGCACAGTCATAGGCATAACTTCTGGCCATAAGTAGGGTCAGTACCGGGAGACTTGATCGAAAGCTTGTTTTTCATGCACTAATTGTGACCACTTGGAGGCTCCAAATTGTTTTCATGGTCGGAATCATTTTCTTGGTAAGTTTGACCCCATAAACTCATAGATCCGGGCTAAGGGTGTTAGTTTGCAGATGAGTCTCCTGGAACTGACTCTACTTATGCGGCATAAGTTTTGCCTATTACTGGTCTCAGTGCAGTCGGTGAAATTCCTTAACACCCTAATGACGCATACCCATGACGATGCGTTTTTCACAACATATTTTCATTCAGACCAATTTGGGTACGGAAAGACGGGCGTGCTTAGCGTACCCAAATGGGTACACTAGACACCGACTCATATGATATAGGTTCAATAGGCAAGTCGTATCTTTTCAACTAAAAAAGCTAGAGGTCGGATTTTATGATTTTTGAACTCAACCTGGCTTTTTAGTCATAAAAACTCAAGAAATCGTAAAAAAATAACAAGAATTTCAAAAAAAATTTAATTTTTTCCGAGTGTCGAAAATAAAAAATGTTTTCTGCTCTAGAGCTCGAACGGTTTAATATTTGGTCATCGTTTATTATACCGTTTTCAGAAACATTCGAATCACGAATCGTTGAGTACACTTGAAAATGTCATACGATGACATGGATGCCAAAAAATAAATTTTCAAATCGTTATCCTGGGAGTTAAAAACGAAATCGTTTCCTCGCACAGAAGATTTTTCTTAACAATTATTTCAAAAAGCTAAAGTGCATGCAAAAATAGTTTGCTATGTAGCATGTTAAAAAATACGACTTTCCGTGACTAAAACATCAGAAAAAGTTTTTTTTGGCCATCTTTGATACATTTTAGTGAGAAAATCGAATAAAATCCGAAACATTATTTTCCGCCTTAAAATTTCACAGATTATGAGCAAGTTTAAAACATTTCTTAAAATGGACGAAAAAAATACGAAATTAAAGAAAATATTTGCTCCTGGTTAACCTCATTTACCGGTTGGTTCAACATGCTATCATAAAAATTTTAATTAATAGTACTTCCAGAGATTACAAACTAACATATCATAATTTTTAAGTTACTTCTTATCTCTATGCCGAGAGTAATCAGCTATTCAAAAAGTCCATTTTGCCTTTAGAACCCCTATTAAGTGGTCCGGGAGCATCTGCCGAATAAATAAGTATGGAGATTCCAAGGGTTAAACAAGAAAAATACCCGACGGTATTTTCCAGAACGGCCATTTTTGAAACTTTTTTCTGGAGCCTTTTAAAGACATGGTTGATTAAAATTATTTCAGTTATTTAATTTTACACATGGAAAATGTACGTTTAAAACCATTCAAGTTTTTTCAGCGTTGAGCAATGAAATGGTTTCGTTTAACAAATTCAAAATAAAACATTATTTTTATTAACTTTCAAAAAAACATTTTGGGTCTTTGCTCAGTGCTTTAGCATGAATCGTACCGATTTCCCTTTAATATTGTTGACGAGGTCGTGGAAAAGAAATTGTGTACAGACCTTTATCTAAGTGATATGATTTTTTGATAGTCTGACACGGTTAATTAAAGCCTTTAAAGAAGTGGGTGTCGCTGATTTGCACATTTTACGAATGTATTTTTAGATAAACTGGCGGAGCTCATATCCCAAAAACTTTTGTATCTTGAAGAAAAACTTTTCGCAATCATTTTGAATTTAACAGTAATCTGGTGCAATCCCACCTACGCCGACACCTACGCTTTTAAAAAGCTTCCTTAAAAACACTCAGACGTATATTCTTCAATTTTCACTATTTTACATTATTTTTTTGTGTCAGGCTCCAGGAAAGCCTCACACATAAGGCATTAGCACCCTTTTCTCAAAATTTTGCTTTTGGCGGACAAAAACGCGAAAAAACAAAAAGTTGACAGTGCATTGAAGAGTTTATTTTAAAATTTTCATTTGGCGTCTCTTGGGGTCCTTTTCAACTTTTCATTTTTATTTTGACAAAATTTTAGAGACAAAAAATATTGAAAATTGATTAAATGCTTCAAAATATTTTTTTTGGTAAATTTGAACACTCTTCAAGATTTTGGTGCAATTTTTAACTCGGTAGCGTCAAAAGAAAACAAACTAGCGCACTTTTAATTTAAAGCATAAATAAATCCATAATTTTAGTTTTCGTTTTTTGGCTTTTTTGTCCGTCAAAAACAAAAATTCGAATAAACTATCATGAGAAGACGTTTGAATTGTTTTTTTCTAGCCTGACACATATATAAGCTCAAAAAATGATGTAAATTGACAGAGAAAATAGTTTATTAGTGTTTCTTGGGGACGCTTATTAAATAATTGTGTGTGTGCGTAGGTGCGATTGTATTAGATTTCCGTGTGTTGTGAAATTACCGCGAAGGTTGGTTCTGTAAGTAACAAATGCTTTTGGAATATTATTTTTGGTAGTTTGGCGAGAAATGAACTTGAAAAGGCTAACATTTGCGACACCCACTCCCTTAAAGAGAGGAATACATAATATAAATCGTTTCAGACTAACTACATTCAAAGAAAATTTGCGACGTTATCTGAGATTACAAATCATCGCTTAAAATAAACTAAAAAGGTCCAAAATAAATCGAAGAAAACTAGTTTTAAAGGAAGTTGTTTTTACAAATTAATTCCTTGGACAAACTCAGAACCTCGTCAGTTAATAAACATTATTAATAAGTCTTAATAATTTTTATGTTTAATTTTGATTTGACCTATAAAAGTTTAATTTGTATGTTTTTGATTGGAATTATAATTAGATAAAATTGAGTAAGTATTGAACTGAGTAGATTATCTACCGCAAATTTTCCCAGAATTTTCCTGGTATTTTTCTACCAAGAGTCTGGGTCCCATACTCTTAGTGAATCGGAGATGAAACTAATCAGATTTTTCATATATATTTTTCAAATATTTTTTAATTCAATATTTGAAGACCAAAAGAAGTGCGGAGAGATCTAACGGTAAAGAGAGTAATTTTTTACAAAATGCTTTTAAAACACTTTGTTTTAGGTTTGAAGATCGGCATCGAAAACAAAATAACCTTAAGCATAATTAAAGAATAAATCATTGCAAATAAACTTATTCAGGAACGATCAATTCTTATTCTGAACTCTTAGAACTACAAAATATATTGGAAATTGAGCGAAAAAGTTAAAATAATGAAGTTTTAATTCAGTGACTAATTTAACATCTCATTAACATATCATCGTCTGTAATATTATTCACAAATTTGAACACCAGGTGTCAATGAAGAAACAAATTCTTTATAAGGACAGAATTATTTCAGAAAATTATAAAACAACTTACCTTGTCTAATCATCAAACAAAAATGAAAATCTCAATTTTCTTCGCTGGTTCTTTTGCTTCAGCCGCCTCAATAAACGATGCCAATACAGGTGCAAGACAAGCAATTGATGAAATTGCTGCTGGAACCAGAAGTGATGGAAATGCTCTGCTCATCTCACAAATGCTCGAATTCTATTTGACAACAATTCATGGAGTTTCGGCAAATAAAGTTGAACAAATGCTTTCATACGGATGCTACTGTCAACTTTTGACAACAAGACGAATCGGACTTGGGGAACCAGTCGATGAATTTGATGCGTAAGTAATTTTCTACTTTTCAAAAAAAGCATATAATATTTATTTGTGAACTACTATATTGGATTGTATCTTCATGTACGGTATTAGCACGACAAAACTTCATAAGCATTTGGTTAATTGTGATTTTTTTTAGAATGGAAATATTGGCAACTTTTCGTCATTTTCAAGTTATTAGGCCCAAAAAACCCTTAATATTTATTTGGCTTTTATAAACGGGCTCTTTCTATCAAATTCTTATATTCGCTACGTTTCAAATGTGGTTTACTGAATGCGGTATAAATTATACCGTATAAACGATAACAAACTTGATTGATATTTTAAGTTATAAATATCTAGAGCGATCATTAACCTCGGTACTCAGACCGTGCCCGTTATTGATAAACATGAAAATTGCCAACTTATAATTTGAATTTATAGAATCTGTGCAAGATATCAACAGTGCACCCGATGTGTCCAAACCGACGAAGCTGGACAACTTGTCGATATTGGTGGAATTGAAGACGTTGAATGTAACTGGGAAAATGGTCGCTACGAAATTAGTTTCCAAGCAGGTTCAGATCGCGTTTTCTGTGACTTGAACAAAAATGACTGCGGCGTCAATCTTTGCAAGGTAAATAGTCAACATTGAGAGCCACATCTATTGAAGGACCTCGACATTTTTTTGATGTATTTTACCTTTTCTAGTCGGATTCAAAAAAATAAATCTTTAACTTTGCTTTAAAGTGTGACGAGCAATTGGCCTTTGAAATGGCTGAAAACCGAGATCTTTTTCAAACCAAGCATTCGTCTCAAAAAGGTTTTGAATTTGCTGACGAGTGCCTTGCTACGCCACCGAATCCAGGACAAGTTGGAGAAAGAGGAGAACTTCAATGTTGCGGCAAATACCCTGAAAGAGTTCCCTATCATGATAAAAATGGTGGCCGACAGTGCTGTGTTGATAAAGTTTACAGTACAGATGATAAACAATGTTGCAGCAATGGAAATGTTGTCGGACTTGATGGATCTTGCTAACGGGCACTGATTTGAAAACTCGCTCAAACTGACATGGCTACAACCACTTTGATTTACCTTTCTTAATTATTTTTCTTTCTACCTGTAAATAAATTTAAATAAAATTTCTTAATATTAATCAGTTAATATTTTTTTTTAGCTTTGTGTCTAGTGGGGTAGATAGTTATTCGCAGGAAATGTAATTCGTCGAAAAATCGAAAATTTCATTTTTTCAAATATAAAGACAACTTTTTGTACAAAATCTTTCAGTTCATCGTTTCCAGGGCCAAATTTTAATATAATAAGATACAAAACATTATTTCTTGATAGATTATTCTAAAAGTTTTTGCCAAAAAGGCACTTTTTTCATAAAAAGTGAGTTTTTAAGCCTCAACTTTAATAATTTTCGACATAAAAACGTGAAATATTAGGTTTCACGATAAAATTCACCACTGAAAAAGATGACCAAGACGATTTAAGTCCAAATTGCCTTTATATTTGAAAAATCTAAATTTCGATTTTTCGACTAATTATATTTTCTGCGAGTTACTATCACCCGTCTAGTGCATCAATTTGGGTATTGAAAATTAATCTTTTGATAGGTTTTCACTTGATCATAAGAAACATGACGAATACATTTGCGAACAGATGGCAAGAAATTGCATGTGATTAAATTCGTTATAGAAAGCAATACTCAGTTTGATCAACGCTCATTTTCAAGAGTGAATGAAAATGGAACTTCTTTATAACTTCTTTATAAGTTTTAAATCTTAAAAAGCAGGTTCAGCAAATTTAAAAAAAATATAGTGGTTTTCACAATATTTGAGTTGCATAAGTCGCATTTTTTAAAGAAATTTGTTAATTTTTTAAAATGAAATTGCTGTCCCTGTTTTTATAAGCTGATGTATGAAATCAACCGTGTGATAATAACCATCTCCATTCACTTTCAAAAAACAACCACGAAAAGTATCGCAAAATAAATCATCAAACTTGACGAAAAATTTCAATTATGGTGATAAAAAAACTAATCTCGCCGAACAAAATACGTTGAAGTCATTTTTCTATAATTTTTTCTAATCAAACGAGGGATTGCTATCTGTGCCCAATTTGATAACTTGACTCTCTCATATATTAATATACTTTTATTTATTGCATATGTCACTGTCAAATGAGCAATGTGAGATCACATCATTGTTGACGTTCAGTTTGATTAAGGTTAACTAAACACTATTGCCTTCTTCAATAATAAATAAATAAATTCGGACTTAAATAAGTGTACTAGACATCAAACCGACAAAAACAGTCAATTTATTTATATTTGAAAATTTTATTTAAGTTTATATACAGGTAGAAAGAAATAAAGTAAAGTCAGGTCAATCACAGTGGGTAAAACCATGTCAGTAAGTGTGATTTTTTGTTATAGGGCCAGTTAGCAAAATCCATCCAGTCCAACAACATTCCCATTGCTGCAGCATTGTTTTTCATCTGGACTGTAAACTTTGTCAACACAGCACTGTCGGCCACCATTTTTATCATGATATGGAACTCTTGCAGGGTATTCGCCACAACATTGAAGTTCACCTTTATCTCCACCTTGTCCTGGATTCGGTGGTGAAGCAAGGCACTCGTCAGCAAATTCAAAACCTTTTTGAGACGAATGCTTGGTTTGAAAAAGATTTCGATTTTCAGCCATTTCAAAGGCCAATTGTTCGTCACACTTTGAAGCAAAGTTAAAGATTAATTCTTTTGGACTAGAAAAGGTTAAATACATGAAAAAATTTCAAAGTACTTTAATAGATGTGGCTCTAAATGTTCAATATTTACCTTGCAAAGATTGACGCCGCAGTCATTTTTGTTCAAGTCACAGAAGACGCGATCTGAACCTGCTTGGAAACTAATTTCGTAGCGACCATGTCCCAGATACATTACAAACGTCGTTCAATTCCACCAATATCGACAACGTTGTCCAGTCGTCGTCAGTTTGGAACACATCCGGGTTGTACTGTTGATATTCGCACAGTGTCTGGAATAAGATAATTAAGAATAGTTATTTAAACAATAAAAGGTATTTTAAATATATATACAGCAAGTAGGGTCTATATCTCAAATTGTATCTTGTATTCGCGCTTCTTAACCTCCTTACAACCCTGAAACAAGAACTTCCCTTAACCCGCAAAATCCCAATCTGAAGGCACTACTTTGAGCCACGTATCACGGGAAACCGGGAATATATATCAAATTTACTGTTTTCACACTGATTGAGATTAGGGATATAAAAAATTAAGTGAATAAAACATAATTCTTTTTTAAATTTCGAAGGCTGTGAGTAATAATAAGCGTTACCAGCGGAGAGAAAAGAAGAGGTTTCACTCACGTGGTATTTTCTTTGAAAACCATACATTTTTCACAATTAAAAATATACGTTACAAACTTTTCAAAAGGAAAGACTCTAGCTATTTATAACTGGCTCTCAAGATTTAGAAATTATGATATCTGATCGCTTACCAAACAATTATTCATATTCGCTTTGCGTCAAAATATATGCAGCAAAATGTTCGACATCTTGATCGATTTGTCTTTGTCGGCTTTTTTGGAAGAAAGGGAGAAAATTATTCTTCGTATGAAGAGTGCAGATAAAAATAACTTATATCAAAGAAATTCTCAAAAACTTTCCTTTAAAACTGGTTTCCATCATAATTTTAGATATTAGGGCATCGTTTTTACACAATTAATTTTTTTTATAAAATTTGTGGCGAAAAATCCTTAAAAAAGTACGGAAAAAATATCGTTCGAACGGTCAATCGTATTAAAATTTTCAAACATATTTTAAAAGAATTGATGCATTTGGAACTTGATAGGTTCCTATAACCCACGTGACGAATGTTTCACTTTAGGCAGCCGTTTTGTGGCCCAAAAAACAAAATTGTGTGTTGTCTTGTCAGAATAAATCAACGNCGACCATTTTCCCAGTTACATTCAACGTCTTCAATTCCACCAATATCGACAAGTTGTCCAGCTTCGTCAGTTTGGACACATCGGGTGCACTGTTGATATCTCGCACAGATTCTGGAAAATATATATTAAGAATAGTTATTAAACAATAAAAGGTATTTTAAAATATATATACAGCTAAGTAGGGTCTTATCTCAAATTGTATCTTGTATTCGCGCCTTCTTAACCTCCTTACACCCAGAAACAAGAACTTCCCCTTAACCCAAAATCCAATCTGAAGGCACTACTTTGAGCACGTATCACGGGAAAACCGGAAAATATATCAATTTACTTGTTTTTCACTGATTGAGATTAGGGATAAAAATTAAGTGAATAAAACATAATCTTTTTTTAAATTTCGAAGTCTGTGATATAATAGCGATACCAGCGAGAGAAAAGAGAGGTTCACTCACGGTGTATTTCTTTGAAAACCATACATTTTTCACAATAAAATATACGTTACAAATTTTCAAAGGAAACTCTAGCTATTTATAACTGGTCTCAGATTTGAAATATGATATCTTGATCGCTTACAAAACAATTATTCATATCGCTTTGCGTCAAAATATATGCAGCAAAATGTTCTACATTTGATCGATTTGTCTTTGTCGGCTTTATTTGGGAGAAAATTATTCTTCGTATAGAGAGTGCAGAAAAAATAAACTTATATCAAAAGAATTCTCAAAAACTTTCCTTAAAACTGGTTTCCTCATAATTTTGATATTAGGCATCGTTTTTACACAATTAATTTTTTTATAAATTTTGGCGAAAATCCTTAAAAAAGTAGGAAAAAATATCGTTCGAACGGCTAATCGTATAAAATTTTCAACAATATTTTAAGAATTGATGCATTTGAATTGTAGGTCTGTGACGATGTTACTTTTGCGCCGTTTTGGCCCCAAAAATTGTGTTGTCTTCAGATAATCAACGGGTGTGAGGGGGTTAAAGCTAGATCGGGAGCGAATTCTTTATAAATGAAAATTTTCTGAATTTCAAGTTGCGTTTTATAAGTTCGAATTCAGCGCAGATGACTTTTAGTACTTTATTGCAAATATGATGGTAAATTCATTAATACCTCGTAAATTTAAAGTGGCGTTGAAACCAACAGTGGAACGTTTTACTACATCCGATATTGTCGCTTTCAGAGCCCACAACGCTTTTTCTTGCTTATCGAAAAATACAAAATTTACAAATGGGATTCAATGATATAATTCTTAAGGAAATCAGATCAATAATTATATTCTAGCGTAAGCCATTTTTAAACGTTCCACTTTTGGTTTTAACACCACTTGAAACTCACGCAGTTTATAATTGAAATAACAAACCCATAAGTCATGACAATTAACAACAATTCCAACGCCAATTTCGAAAATGCATTAAAAATAACATACAAATTTTTGGAAGGTCTCTACTTTATCGGAATACAAACTGCTTCGAAACTTTTCAGAATAGTCATTTGGTAGATCTATCCTGAATCTACAAGAAAAATTTATCAAAATGAAGTGAAAACTCGGAAAATAAAAGTCATCAGATTAAGTCGAATCTTAGATGATGCCGTGAAGAAAACTGCTTATAGCTTTTTTATATTTTTAGTTTTTCTGGCCAAAAATTAGATTTGTATGTTTTGCTGAGAAAATTACTTAAAAAATTCTCAGAAAAATTTGGTGCTATTTGCAGGGTAGATAGTAATTCGCAGAAAATGTAATTCGTCGCAAAATCGGAAATTTCGATTTTTCAAGTATAAAGACAATTTTAATTTAAGAATCATCTTTGCCATGTTTTTCAGTGGTGAATTTCATCGTAAAACCCAATATTTCATGTTTTTATGTCAAAAATTATAAAAGTTGAGGCTTAAAAACTCACTTTTTATGAAAATAGTGCCTTTTTGGCGAAAACTTCTAGAATAAACTATTAAATAATTATGTTTTGTATCTTACCATATTAAAATTTGGCACTGGAAACGATGAGCAAGAAGAATTTTTACAAAAAGTTGTATTTGAAAAGTTGAAATTTTCAATTTTTCGACGAATTACATTTTCTGCAAATTACTATCTACCCCTATTTGCAGACCTCAAAGTGACCTTAAAACAGTACGACCGCTTCTACCTAAAGCTACAAAAGTACAGTTTTTACTGTAAACAACTGTTCAACTAATAAATTGCATATTTCAGACAAAATCCAAAAAAATTAAATGAGAAAACAAATAATTATTTGAGTTTCAAAAAAATTTGTTTGGGCTCATTATATCAACCATCAATGACCCAAGGATAAAAATGTGAAAGCCATTCGACACACCTTCTGAGGAGCTCATTGTTACGATTTCCGAGTCTACCCGTTAAATGACGATTCAACTACTGAATGCTGATTTGCAAAATAATTGTCTTTCCTTCGAAAATGTCTTTAAATAATTGACTTCGAATCGAACCGAGGTGTAACACTGATACGGTATAACTAATAAAGCATAACTTATCAAGTTATAACGCTTTTCAAACAGAAATCATTAGATGATTTCAATCAAAGCAACTCACGCATCAAATTCATCTATAGGTTCTCCAAGTCCAATTCGTCTTGTAGTCAAAAGCTGACAGTAGCATCCGTAGGAAAGCATTTGTTCAACTTTATTTGCCGGAACTTCATGAATTGTAGTCAAATAGAATTCAAGCATTTGCGAGATGCGCAGAGCATTACCATCACTCCTAGCTCCAACGGAAATTTCATTGAATGCTTCTTTAGCATCAGTATTTGCATCTTTATTTATTAAGAACTGGCGAAAAAAATGGAAATTTTCATTTTCTCTGAATAGGCAAGGTGAATTTTTTGATAAATTGTTGCATTAATTGGGTCCTTATATAGAGCTTTTTTTCTTTTGACACCTGGTGTTCAGATTTTTGAATTCTATTATGAGGAATATTATGTTAATGAGAGTCTCAATGAGCTGTCTGATAATGAGACTGTCTCATTATGAAACGTTCAACTGTTTATTTGATTTTCAAAAATTAGATATGAGAACAAACTATCTTCAGTAAAACATGATTTGTGTGTTTGACCAATAAAGTTATCGATACTCGTAATTGCATTTCGGTATGATATACATTCACCAAATATCAAATAAGGAATTTATCTCGCTGCAAGCGTTATTTATAATTTTTTAATTTTAAAAATTCACAGTTATTTGGCATAATTTATCACGAAATGTAAATTTTATGATGAAGTTTGAAATTTGCCGAAACTGACGCAGGAGCCAGTCGAAAAGCAGAAACTTTCAAAAGATGAATTCAACCCAAACCACCAAATATGAATTTGTCTAGGTTTCTTAGAAAAAATACAAAAAATTGCTCCGAATTTTCAAAAATAGGCTTTACCGAAAGTCAGGAATATATTTGAGGGAAAGCTTGCTCAACTGAACCGATATTTTGAGCTATGAGTCGCCAAATTGAAACAAACGCTAAATTCTGCCTCAATTTTCAAAAGGAACAAGAACAAATATAAAACGAAAAAAAATCATTTTTGGTTGTTTTTTCGATTGATTTGTGCTTTTGTACCATTAAAGAGTAATTTGATAGATTCAAATAACATAAACACAACATAAAATGTACGTACCAACACGTTAAGATAGTAAAGCTTAGAGGATATTATTTAGATGAGCCAGTTAGTAGAACTTATTTTCAAATAAATAAAAATTTTAACAATGTTTGAATTATTATAAATAAAATTTCTGTGAGAATTTGCTTTTATTAAATGCAATATTTTTTCTCGAATAAGCAATTAACAATAGTTATTTGAACCCTGATTGTGGGAGAATCAATCTCTTTGTAGTTAAATTTAAGATTCCGACAATTGCTGCAAACTCTGCAGATTAATTTGTTGAATGAGAAAACGGATTTCTGAAATTATTAGCAAATTAAAATTGTATCAATTTTTTCTGTGATAACAACTGGTTATTTGCATTATAGCGGATACTTAAAATTTGAATGGGAATAAGCGATCTAAAAAGAACATTGAAAGCCCAAATGCATCATTGGAATCATCAGCCACTTAAATCTTTTTGTTAATTAAACAAACGCTTGGTTTCAACATTTTATCCGCAAGCGGCATTGCGTTCAAATAAAACTGACGCACTTATGAATAACAAGTGATGGCATTTCACAGTCTATAATTTTTAAATAATTAACCACAAGGCGGCTGAGTTTCTTTAAAAGACAATTCTACGAAGGTATAATTATCAAATTATATATACTAATAATTTATAAGAACAAAACATGAAACTTTCTGCAATCTTTACTACTGCTGTTTTTGGTGCAAATATCAAGGATGCGCAAACCGAGGCGAGAGCAGCAGCTCTTGAAATTTCCAGGGGTTTTAGAAGTGATGGAAATGCGCTTTTGGTTCAGCAAATGTTACAGTTCTATCTTTCTGTTGTTCACGAAGTAGGTACTGCAGAAGCTGAACAAATGTTATCTTACGGATGCTACTGTCAACTTTTATCTACAAGAAAAATTGGACTTGGAGAACCTGTTGNTCGTATACAAGGAATCTTTTAGTGGCACTCAGATTTTCTAATACTCATTTTTATGTTCAAAATTTTTGATTTCGCGCACTTTTTTGTCGATTTACAGCTAATCAAGCCGCAATTCAAAAAAAACTTCCCATTCGATGTTGATTAACCCCTGGGCTTGTTATATTCCGAAAATGACGTTTCTTCCATTTCCACAGAAAAAGCCTTGTATCAAAACGTCGAAAAAACACCATTTTCGGCATACGCAACCAGATTGCTGACCCCTGAGGCAAAAATCGAAAAAAAATAGCTCCCATTCACTAAAATTCAGACAATTTTCCGGATTCTAATCAAATCTCAAATCTTTCCAATATAAGTTCTAGGATCCTTGTTTCATTGAAAAAAGTCGAGGGACGCGTGTTCAACCGCGGTTAACCAGGTGGTTGGTTGGTTTGGTACTAAAGTGGCAAATGGAATCCCGAGATTAAGCATAGATCTTTCATTTTGTCTCCTCAGAAATTCCTCATCTTTATCAGTTTGCCAGTAACAAGCCTCCAAAATGTCAAAATTCACCCACACCACCCCCTTAACGTACCCATTTTCACAAAGTTTTCTGCGACAACTAACATTTCTTAAATTATTTAAGACTTAACGATATCGAATAATAACTTATTCTAATAATTTAACTAATCATTAATGATCACTAAAGTAATAAGGCATGTAATTGAAATTTAATAAATGAATGTCTCCCTCTGTGAATATTTTTATGATATAAAAAAAGATTTGGTCAACTGTTATGGTTTAGTCAGAAAGTTTCCTGTTCTCTCCCCAGATAATCCCTAGACTATATAGACTCTACTATCACTGTACATGCTAGACTTCTTGAAACACCACATACTCAGATGTCCTGACACCTATGATTTGATAATTTTTGTCAGGATGGTTGAGAAACTGTCAGGACATTTGTCACATATACTTTTTTATTGGGTTTTTTGTCTGATAAATCACTTTATTTTAACTTTTTATCGAACTTTATAAAATTGAGCAAATAAAACTTTGAATTTTAATTAATGGTCTTTCGAGATTATAAATAAAATAAAGAAACATTCTTAGGCAGAATTTAAAATTAAATTTTTGAAACTGAGTTTGAAAATTTTGGCGAGAATGCCCTGTGAAATTTGTTACAGCTTAAAACCTCTTCCAGAACGCTAAAATATCTACATTTTTTGTTAAAGCTTGGTACAGTGTGAGTCCCTTTATTAATGACGCCAGAGTTCAAGATTAAATTTCCAAAATAATCGTTTTTGAATTTGTATTTAATTGTATTTGGAGGAGTACGTAAATCACAAAACGTTATTCTACACCTTTTACTGATTATGGTCATTTACTTTATTTAAATCAATTGTGAAACTCCTTACAAAATAGAAAAAACTTTTCAAATTATGACGTCATTTCGAACGTCCATGCATTTTTCAACGAATAAATTTATTTCGTTCTTTTGGAAACGACTCGTCCGGTTGAATTCTTTGATAGCTCAAAATGACCACACCTATAAAACTCCCTTAAGGGTATGGTGGTTCCAAATTTGACATATTCTCGATGAAATATTAGCCAAACAGGGCTTAAAGGATATAATTCAGATTAGCCGTTTGGTAGAGAGACTAGCCTCATCTTGCGTAAAAACATGTGTCAATTTTTTTGCATGCATACACTCCCACCGACACATAAGCCGAGACAGGTAGACCTAGGTCAAACGGAAAATCTATCTCCTCAGTTTTCATTTTGAAATAAACTTAATTTTCATTAACCTGTCCAATTAGTATGTTAATGAATTCTTGAGGAACGCTTTGTCGATAAGTGCTATAATTTTTCTAGAATAGCGATAAACCACCGGTTTTTGACTTGTTCACCGGAAAATCTATCCTCCTAGGTTAATTCAAAATTTACTTCATTTTTTCGCAAACGGGTAGCTGGAAACCAAATAGAAACTTCTTGGAGGAGCTTTTTTTAATTTCGACTCCAACCAAAATATGAATATTTTTTCAAGGTCCACCCCGTGATAAAAATTTCCGAAAAAAAATGTGCTTCGATTTTTTTGAAAGAAGGCTCAAAAGAAAGCTGGGAAAACACTGAAGAGAAAGTTGGCTTACGTCAAGCCGAAAGTTTTGGAGTTTTAGTGGTCAAATTGAATCATACGTTATTTTGTACTTAATTTTGAAAGAAATACTTAGAAAACAATCGAAAAAACTCAAAAATTTCGAATTTTTGAGTTTTTTCGATTTTTTTCGAAGTATTTTTTTCATGGTCCATACCCTTCATGAGATAACTCGTTTCCAAAACCCGAAATCTAAACGGTTCGGAGTCCACACTGTTGACACTTTATTTACTATTGATAAGCACATTGGTTTGGAAAATAATAAGAATGATTCTACCTGGCAGTTCAGAGACTTTGGTAAATGGTATAAATTTCATTATGTTTTAAAAACCTTTAAAAATGAGATCATCTCTATTTAAATGCAATTGCACATCAACTGCACAGTAAAATACCTACGGGAACTTTTTGAACGTAGAATTACTGGTTAAAAATATCATGCGAGATGTTTGAGAACAAAGCCATTCTCAAATATCGCTCTGAGTCTTNTGACAAGTGTCAAAAATATTCTGGATTATGTTGTGAATTTGATTCTTTTATCCTGAGATTATCGGGAGTAAGCGTATATTTCCGGACTTCACTCGAAAAAAAATAGAACCTATATTTTTTCTTAATAAAATGAGAAAAAACGAAAGTAGTGTTAGCTTCTACAGTAGCGCATAAATAGCTTCGACTCAACATAATTAAGATTATTAATATTTTTAATTTTTAAATACTAGTAGTTTATAGACGTTATCCTCACTTTTGAAAATATAAAACCAATGCAAACTAATCTTTAATATAACATTTTATGTCGAAAAGCACAAACATATGAAGGTTGTTAGTAGGTTACTCACACTGAAATTGGCTACACTATAAAATAAAAACTTTTGAAACTAAATTGTTTGAAACATTTCGACTTTAAACCAAAGTTACGGATCAAAAAGTGATGCACGCCCGGCTCCTTATTGAAACGTAGTTCTTACAAAACGAACCTGTAGTGTTCACTGTGAACATTAACTGTGAGAAATTCTTGATTATTTTTTAATTTGATTCTTATAGTATATAAAGTAAAAAACGGCGAAAGTAGTATTTTTAATCAGAAAACATTTTTTTGACGAAAATTCCCATCATTTTCGAAATTTTGTAAGTTTAAACTAATTCAAAATCCGACTTAAAAGTTTCCGAAAATAGATTGAACTGATTTTAAAAGGCTTGACAAATAGTATTAATCTAATATCAGCTTAGCTAAAAGATAACAAGCATGTACAAAATTTAGTGACTTATTATTTTCACACACTTTTTTTTTGTGAAAAGAGATTTTTGTTATCAACATTCCATCAGAGTCTAGGCTTGAAAAAAAGCTTACCCCTTTATCACCATTTTGTTGATTAAATGATTTCAATTTGAAATAATTCTACTAACACAACGATTTTTGGCCACTAAAACAAAAATAAATATCGATTAAATATACAAACAAAAAAAGTCTCGAAAAAAGGCTGAAACTCATATATATAATTATCTATAGCGAACACTTAATTTATTTTGAAAAAACGCAGTTTTATTTCCCTGAAAAATCGAGAAGTGTCAAGACGTTTGTATGTCAGGACGTTTGTGTAACTGTATTATTTTGAGATGTTTGTTAAGACGTTTAAGAAACTGTCAGGACGTTTAAGTAACTGTCAGAACGTTTGAATATGTGATGTATTTGGTGTAATTTTTGTTGCATAAAATAATCTAAAGAAAAACGTATTTTTAAATCGGGATAAAATTTTCCTCCTAGATATATTTCGTCATGATGTGCAAATAGACAACTTATTTTTTAAAAACACGGATGATTTCAGCCGTCATTAGTGTTAATTAGATCAGATGATATTATATGAGATAAAGTTTTTCTGATTTAAGATAAAAATAATCGGCTGCCGAGCAAATAAAGTGTCCGGGTTTCCGAACCGATCAGATCGGTAAAATCAAGAACGAGCCGAACATATTTCTTTGAGATTTACCTTTAAAACAAACTGATCATGACCACATTTTTCTAAAATCTCTATCCGAATCAAACCGATTGCATTTTTCATGAGCGTTTTTGATTGAAATAGATCAAAAAATGGAACATTGCCGACTATAAAACCCTGCTCGGGCGGTGACGCCTGGCCTTAAAAAGTGATTAAAACAATCACATCCGCCATATTGTTATCGATAATATAGTTAATGCTGAGTTAACAAATTAGATCCGCATGCGGCATGGCGTTCAAAAAAGAATTGACGCACTTATGAATAACAAGTGATG
>SCLH01000873.1:105738-137397 GCA_004367855.1 Oikopleura vanhoeffeni | reverse complement strand
AGGTTAAATTAAGGATGACAATAATTGAGATTTCTCAGATAACTTTTTTGATTGCCCTATTTTGTAGAGAATTTGTCACTGAGTTTTTTAACTACCAGGATTTTTTCTGAATTTTGAATTTTTTCCAAAAAAAGTAGGTTTTAGAAAATTTATAGTTCAGAATTTCACCAAAAACTAGAAATTCACAAGTCGTTCCTGCGATTTTGGAAAAAAAAATCAGAAAAAACTCTCCGCTCGGACCTTAATCCAGGCTTTGCGGTGAATTTGATGCACAAATTGAAAATTTTCTATATATTTTCAAGGAGGAGTAGGCTTTTGCGTGAGGCACCCAAATACGCTGTTTTGACAACTAGGAGCAAAATTTTTGAAATTTTCTTCCGCTCGGAGGTGCGCATTTATATTTGGAAGTTGAATCGCAAATAACAAGAAAAAGTGATGAGGAATGAATGAGGAGTAGACTTTTTAGTGCTTTTAGGGACGCCTACTAAAAATCATTTTCTGAGCGTAGGTTGAGGTATCAGATGCTCTGAATAGTATTGCCACCTTCCTTAAGAGTTGTACTACGTATTTGGAGAAAAAATAATTATTTCTGAAGCCAGGTTTCTCAGAAACTTCACTTGAAAATGTGTAAAAAAGAGCCCAATTATCGTCGCTCACATCCTTAAAGTCATATAAACTCAAAAAATCGTTAGAAATTAACAAAAAAATTTTGCAAAAAATATTAAAAATTTTTCTAAGTGTCAAAAATAAAAAATCTTTTCTGCTCTAGCGCTCGAACGGTTAAATATTTGGGCATAGTTTATAATACCGTTTCCAAAAACATTCAACTAACGAATCGTTTGGTTTTAAAAAAAAACTGATTGGACGAAATGAATGTCAAAAATAAAATTTTAAATCGTACTCCTGGGAGTTAAAGAATGAAATCTTTACATCGGACACAACAATTTTGTTGACAATTATTACAAATAACTATAGTGCACGGAAAAATAGTTTGTCATGTAGCATGAATAAAAATTAAAACTATCCGTGGCCAAAATAGCAAAAAACAGTCCTTTTCGCCAATTTTGATACCTTTTTAGTGAGAAAATTAAAAAATCAACAAAACGTTTTTAGGCTTTGATTTTCGCAGATAATGTCAAATTTTGAAACATTTCCTAAATAGGACGAAAAAAAAATACAGCCTTTTCAAGAAATTTTTGCCCCTGGTTAACCTCATTTACCGGTTGGTTCAACATGCTATCTTAAAAATATGATTCAAAACGTCTTCCAGAGATTACGACCTAACTTATCAGAATGTTTTATTCACTTCCTATGTCTATGCCGAGAGAAATAAGCAATTCGAAAAGTCAATTTTGCCTATAGAACCCTCTTAAGTAATTTCCAGTAACTTTTCATTTTTAATTTCAGTGAGTTTGAAAAGAAGTAATATGAAAAGCGATAATATTGAGAAAATGAGTTTGCCTGGATCAGTGGCAGTCTTCTCCACATCTATCCATAAAATTTTTGGATAACCAACTTTCCAAGAAAAATTCGTATTATCTATACTCAAAAAAATAGACGCCTACATTCAACCAAAAAGTCCACAACGTTATATTTTATGCCCAATGTAAGTTTGTGGGGATAAATAGTAGATTTCTGGTCAACTTGACATTATTACCATCCATGGAGCGATGCTCAAACTTCGCTTCATTAAAATTGTAGGTTTGCGATGTTCAAGTTCTCTTCATACAGGATTAGGTTTCAGAAGTAGGTTGAAACTAACTCATGATAATATTGTTTGTCTGAGTAAGATATTTTTTCGGTTAATCATAAGTGTAGTGATCACACTAGTGATATTGATAATACTCATGATAACGCGCAGGTAGGTATGTCTCGTGCTTTCTAGATACCATTGGCGAGCAACGAGAAGCTGGACACGTGCCCTCAAAGCTGCCCTTCAAATTGTATCTGTTCGGACAATTAACAATCCATGTAAAGCTCGTTTGCAAAATGCCTAAAAAAGACATTTTTCAAACCCTATTTCAAAAATAAAAGAAAAGCAGATACTGCCAGGTTCAATGCATGAGCTGAAATGTGAAATTAACACAAGAGCAGACTTAATAGAGAAAACACATGGCTCAATTTTTTTCACTTGCTTATGTCTGGAAAATAAGTAATGCCAGCCAGACACTTGGCTCTCTAGTGCCTTACAACGAACACTGCTTATTCCGCTACTGTAGAAACTATTCGTCATTTTTGTCTTTCTAATTAATGCCGAGAATATTGAAACTCGCTCGTCACGTAGTTGTATGACTCATACGGTATGAGTCACAATACTTCAGTAGGCGATCTCTTTGAAATCCTGGTGCTACATTTCATCAATCAAAATCTTCTACCCTCATTGGGTCGCGGCTCAATCAGCGTAGGTGGCTCAAAAGCTACAATTGACTTTAAATTGCCCGTTTTAAAATGGCACAATTGAAGGAATGAGACCAGAAATCTACTATTTATCTCATAATCTGGTCTCCTTCGTTCCCGCCTCAGCTTTTGGAAGTCGTCTATAGCGGATACAAGTTGAGATTAGGTTCTAACTTAGCTGTACAATTATATTTATAATATCGTCCAAAGACATATTTCTCCAACTCATACCAAATTTAAAAAAAATTGTGTCGAATCGTTGTTGAAAAAATCAAGCTTCAAATTGTATAATCTCACAAAATATTTTATTTTATTCTAGAATAAGCCCGATTAAAATTTCAAAAAATTTTCCGGTTATTATCGACCAAGTACAACTCATTATTTATACAAAATTGGATTAATTTCCATCAAATTGATTTTGAAAAAAAAGGCATTCAAGACAAAATAAGTGTTCTAGAACTCTGCGCCCACCTTGGGCTATGGTGCTCACAATAAAAAAAATTTACATTCAGTGAAAAGCAGAAGGATAGATTTGCCAATCAGTCATTTCATAATTTTCCAAACTTGTACTGGTTTTTCTGAGCCGTGCTCATAAATTTCAAAAACCGTTGAGTACCCCTTTTTCTCAGTAAAAAATATGCGGTGTGCCATGAAATTATGAATTAAACCGCTCTGACACTTTTTTCATAATGATGTTTTTCAACATTTTGACTTTATCATGTAATTTTCAGGATTGCCAGGCGATCAGTTCAAAAATATGTTGTCATTTCATTGGAAGCATTAACTTATTTGTAATTTCAAAATAATAAATACTATCAAACCTTTTTTGGATCAGCCCGATCAATCTGGAATTGAACATTTATTTTATTTTGAGTCAAATTATTACGAAAAACACTAGAAATATTCGTAGAAATATTTGAACTATGTCATTAAACTCAGTAAAACTCTTGAAATAAATAGTTCTAGACTGTACCACTTCAATCAAATGCAATTCAAGAAAATTAAAAGGGCTTGTTTGATGCCAAATTTTGACTAATTCTAAAGCACAATTTTGGTCCGGATGACGCAAATTTGTAGCTATAAAAAATAATCAAATAAATCGATATTATGCTGGAATTTTAAAGAATTTCGTTCTTTGAACGATGAATGTTGGTATATTTGTATTCTAACAAAAGTTATTTATTTCTACAAAGCAAAAATTAGGCAATTTAATATACAATCTTTTTTTTAGCAAGATTTTGGGGGTTGTTTCGACTGGCTGTATCTGGCGATCTTCAAGTGATAAATAAATTATTATAAAAAAAAAATTTAAAATCCCGAATACTTTTAAAAATTTTTCTAAGTGTTGAAATAAGAAAATATTTTGCTCTCTAGCGCTCAAACGGTCTATAATCTCACCATACTTTACGATACCGTTTTCAGAAACATTATGCTCAGAAATCGTTTGGTGCTATTCGAAAAAAATTTTCGACCTGTGCTCCTCCGAATTAAGAAATGGCCATCAGCATTATCAAAAAGCAATTTATTCGTTATTGTCTGAAAAAACTATGGTAAATGTGCAAATAGTATCGTATCTTACATATAAAAAACAATTTTTTGTGATCAAAACTGCGAAAAATAATATTTTTCGCTATTTTTAAGGCACTTTCGAGATAGAATTGAAAAAAAACAATTTTTCATTTTTTTTCTCTAAATTAACTCAAAAAATTGAATTTTTTTGAAATAAGATGAAAACATTGAACTTTTAAGACATGTCGTTTGCTCGCGGTTAAATCGAGTCGGTGTCTAGCGTACCCAAATTGGTCTGAATGCAAAATATGTTGTGAAAAACGCAACGTCATGATAATATGCGTCATTAGGGTAGTCGAGGAATTCCACCAACTGCACTGGAGCATAGTGACAGGCAAAACTTATGTCGCATAAGTAGGGTCAGTACCGGGAGACCTATCTGCAAAACAAAACCCCTCAGTACGCATTTTTGAGTTTATGGGGTTATACTTTCTGAAAAAGGATGATTCCGACCATGAAAAAAATTTTGGAGCCTCCAAGTGGTCACAATTTGAGTATGAAAAAAACAACTTTTCGGGCTTTGAAACGCGGTATAAAGTTTAATTAATTATTGATTTTTGTTGATATTATACCGATCGCGTTACATAAACTAAAAAAATCCGTACTGAGGGTTTTAGTTTTGCCGATAAGTATCCCGGTACTGACCCTACTTATGCGGCATAAGTTTTGCCTGTCACTGTGCTCCAGTGCAGTTGGTGGAATTCCTCAACCACCCTAATGACGCATATTATGACGTTGCGTTTTTCACAACATATTTTTCACGGGCGTGCTTTCCGTACCCACCTTAACAAAGTATAGGGAGGACAAAAAAAGTCGATTGGCCTATTTGGGTACGGAAAGCACGCTCCCGTTAAATCAATTAACTGGTAGGTTCAGCATGTGAGTGAGAAAATTTGGCAGACAACATTGTTTTTGAGATTCCGATCTAACAATCTGAAAATTTGTACATTATTATGACATAGGAGAGAAGAGTTCTCAGCGTTTCCAGCCGATACGACCCCTTAAATATTGAATATATAAATATTGTTTTTTACTGGATATTTTAAATCGGTATAGATACATTTTCCAATTTTTTGATGGGAATTTCGTATGACGCGTCATGACGTATTGAATAACTTTTTTGAATGAAAAAAAGAACTGATTCCAAGTAAACATGGATTCGTATTTAAGGGCCTCGGTGCTATTTGACAGATTTGCACTTTTTTCATTTTTTTTCTCTTGACGGTAAACTTTTTGCCACTTCAAAATTTTAGGATAAAACTTTTTCAAACTGAATTTGCCACTTTTGAGCTTACTTCGTATGATCTGATTTTCGTCAGATCGATTATTTTTACTTAATAAATCGTCTTTTGAAAAAACATTCAAAAACGCGCGTTTGCTATCGAAGGTGTCTAAATTAAGAAAAAATTTATTTTCATGTTTTATAAATTAGAAACCGTTAAAAACGGTCTCAACCACCATTAAAAATTTATTAAAATTTTTTTATACGATTTCTATTTCGAAATTAAATTCAAAATTTAAAAAAAAAGACGAAAAAAACAAAATTATAGCACATCGAAAAAGATATTTTTTTCATGAGTTTAATGAAATAAGTTTCAAATCGTGGATGGGTCGGCTTATCAATTTGACAAGTTTCGGTAAAATAATTTTCTATTACTTCCGG
Organism: Oikopleura vanhoeffeni; assembly: GCA_004367855.1. Lineage (NCBI taxonomy): Eukaryota > Metazoa > Chordata > Appendicularia > Copelata > Oikopleuridae > Oikopleura > Oikopleura vanhoeffeni. Next base: position 131,768 of record SCLH01000873.1, on the reverse strand, counting down.
ATAAAAAAAATTATGATTCGGAGTATAAACAAGAGCGAAGAAACCAAACAAGGAGAAATTTAGAAAAATAAAAGGTGACATCCTTAATATTTTCAGCTGGTCACCTACTGAAAAAATTAAAGTAGCCATTTTGAAAAGTTTTTCTCGTTGATTCGAAGCAAATAATTAAAAAAAAATTAACACAAAATAAGTAAAATTTCTCACAATTTTCGTAACTTTTTCCAAAAATATCTCGATGTGTCAAGATGAGGCGTTTTTCCCACTTGCTCTTATAAAAAGACACACAGCCCATGACATGTCATGACATACTGTTTGTCCATAAAATCGAAACATTTTTTTCTTCATTTTGAAAATTTCCTCTTCAAATTGTCACAGTCAATTCAATAATGTCAAACGATAGTTTAAAAGCCCTTTAAATTTTTATTTTCCTTGACAAAAAACGTTCACTTTTAGTTCAACCAAAAATAGATACCTAGAATTCAATTTGTGAGAAACCCTTAATAAAACGTTTATGTTCAAATTTCCAGGTCCTTAAAATGAGATTTGATTTCAATCTACAAAATATTTTAATTGAGTCTAACAAAAACTTTTTGAAATCGACGTGGACTTCTCACGGCGATCACCGCTGCTTTGTTTGGTTAAAATTACTTTTCAGAACGGCCGAATTTGGTCCACGTTGGCTCATTAGAAGATTTGAAATAAATTTCAGAAAATGCCTTCCAATATTTTCCTAGTGGGTTTTAAAGGTGAAATAAGAATATCTAATTAAAATTAATTTCTAAGAAAGCTCGGGTCTTCGTATTTATATTAATTTCAAATAATATTCTTTCATTAATTCTATTCAAATCAATTCTTCAGAAAATCACCTGATGACATTTTAAGCTTCCTTAGGAAATACACGAAATTAAAATACGCTGTTGATTTTTGATATTTTTTGCACTGTTTTAAAATTAAACCAGTAAAGTCAATAATGAATGTCCCCAATCAGTACTGTTTATCTTGCCGGGTCCTTCTCGTAATTTAAAGGTTCAAACATAACAGAATAACAATTGTTTTTATCGCTTCATTTATTGTTTTGAAAGTAAATTCTAATTTTATTACCCTGCAGTTGAGGCAAAATGGTAAAGGGTGACATTTTTCCAAGTATTGGTCATGTTAAACAAAAAAATGAAAAAAAATTCCACCAATGAGCGCTTATTACACATTTTGAAATTTTTATTTCTGACGAATCTGAAAAATGTTTTGTTTTTCCGGAAAAATCCAGCAAAATTCAGTTTCTTCCATTCAAAGTACTCGAGAGTAGGGCCTAGATTATAGGCTTCCAATTTGGTTATGGTCTTTCTGGTTCCAAATAAAATCAAACGCGCCCATTGGTTGGTGAAAGATGATGTAGTGAATTATTATTCGAAATAAAATGAAATAAATATATATACAGAAAACGAGTATTTTTCTTGTCTTACAAATATTTTATGAAATTTGACGTCCCCGACGGGGACTCCCCGTCCTTACATGCCACAAATGTTTAAAATTATGTTTAAAATAACGTTTTTTTATTTGATAAGTTATTCAGTATAATCTTTTTATTCAAATTTCGAGGCACTTTGTAAAATCTCGCCCTTGACGTTTGGCAAATGACACATTGTGTCAAATGTAGATATAATAAGGATTTGAACCAAATCTTTTATTTCCCTTTAAACCTTATACCTGTCCAAAAATGCCAAACACAAAATTTCCGCGCTTTGTTATTTAAACCGTACTTTCGCTGACAGAAAAGTAGGAAGCATACACGTAAGAAATACACTTGAAAGAACTTTTGTATTTTGGATGACAACTGAAGATTTTTTTCATTACTTCGTTCTTTTAAGCTCACCCGGGCCTCATCCCATGTTTTAACGAAACAAGATTATTCAAAACGGATTTTAGCATCAAGCCGCCAAGGCATGACGCAAAGACCTTATTCATTTGATACATGAGAAAGCCCAATATCGCCGAAAGTTTTTTGCCAAAATTTTTTGACGATATTTGGCACTTTTGGCAATATTGCTACTTTCGACATTATGGAGACAGAATGTAGTGTTCCGTTCAGAAATAAGAAACCCGTCGGTTTCTGAAATGACGTCATAATTTGACAATTGTTTCCAATTTTTTAAGAAATTTTACTATAAGTCAAATAAAGTAAATATGTAGAATTAAGTACTCCACTGAACGCAATAAAACTCAATTTCAAAAAAGTACATTTGGGAACTTCAACTCTGAAATATAACGTCAATTATGACGCACTTTATTTTATTTGTGATAGAAACCTCAAACGCACACGCAATTTCGGCGATATTGGGTTTTTGGCCAGGAGTCGGCAAAATTGGTTCGGACCGAAAAACCGATCCAATTTTTTTGGTGACTCTAGCAATCCAATTTAATTATTTTGGAGATTCCACCGATCCGATTCAATTTTTTCGGATTGTTTATCGATTCGTTCCGAAAACAAATTAGAATTTGCCGCCCCATGCTTTCGGTAATTTGGGTACTCTAGAAATTTTAGCTCAAAATCGTGAAATTTAGTAGATTTTTTTCGGAAAATATCGGATGTTCGGTAACTGCCGATACTTCACTAGTAGCCAATACAACAATGTTTTGAATATTACATGCTATTTGAAGAACTGCCCCCAAAAATTATTCAAACTGAATTTTGTATACTAACTTTTTTTTCTTAAACATTTCTGTTAAAACCGTTTTAATTTTTATTTTCATGCCATTAGCTAAAAATTTTATAAATTTTAAGAAAATTGGCGTATTCCGTTCTAGACGGCTGATTTGAATTGATCTTGATGATCAAGACTTGATCTTAAAAAAATTCTATTAAAAAACTTGAGGGCAAAAAGGCAAGATGATACTTTAAAACTCTTGGGCCCATTTTCACGACTCTTGCTACGATTTTTTACCCAACAGAAGCATTTCCAACACTGTCAAGGAACTTCAATTAGTTGCGCAAATGCGAAATCAAGAAAGCAATATAATTTCTGATGATACATGTACTGTTTAAAACAGTCTGTTTTATAAATTACATTCGCCATGTTATAATTTTTTTTATTAATTTTTCCCCGATCAACATCAAGTAAGATAGGCTGCGTAAAAAACTTGAACATGATTTGGAATAGCATAAGATAAAAGCCAGATAAATTGTAGTATATTTAGGCTGTCCCAGGTCAAAAATCATTGGGAATTGACTTTAAGCTATCATTTATTTTATTTTGGGATGATATGGAGCGTTTTACGACGAAAAAATGTTTTCGTCAACATTTTTTTCATAATTACAAGATTTCATGTCGAAAATTGCATTTTTTAAATAAAAGTTAATTAAATATTTTAAAACATGCTCGCTTTGGGTTTTGTTAAGTCACAAAATGTTCGCTATTATAATATTATCCACTAGAAACTAAAAAATTTTGAAAAAAAATTAGCCCAAAATTATTGCGGTACCATTCTCTGAAGTTGAATTTTCAAAAAAACGCGTTTTTNCGCCTTATACTCGTAAAAGTATTCTAAGTCGTGTTAATTGACAGTAAATGCGCCCCTTATTATTTTATAGATATTACCTCGGCGTACCACGAGAACATGCTTTTGACTTGTTATATGCGAATAGAAATAGTGAAATATCATATCGGGGAATTCCTCGAAGTTCAGCTTTACGTTTTTCAGCACGTAAATCTGATTTTCGAAGTGTGTTGCCTCGATGGTCAAAATAAAACCATATTTATTTAGTGGGAGTGTTGTAATTTTATTTCCTCCACCTTGCGACGCGGGCTCCACATTTCAAAGTTGAATGACTTTGTCCCGCCGTTTTTGAATATATCGATACGTTAGATTAAAATTGAAAAACAGTCAAGAACAGCTTAAAATTGATACAGATTATCGGTTTATTTATGCCGATACATATATCTGAGACTTCTCAAGATCACCCCTTTTAAATGTGGCCCAGCCCTAAAAAAAAAAGTGAGCTGACGGTATTATCTCCATCGACCTTCTGAGAACGTCATCTTCAATTAGATATATCAACCGAAAACAGACGGGCAAACTTTTTTTTTTCTAAAAGTTTCTGTTTATATTCCACTTAAAAACCCGTTTTAATTTCTATTTTCCATGCCATTACCTAAAAAATTTTCATATAAGAATTTAAAAAGCTCGGTCGCGTATAGGACAACATTGCCAATTTAATGGCGTGGATATTCCTTCTAGACTTGGGTCACCGTCGACTATTCATGCTTGGACTTGATATGAACTAGGTAAACATAGTGGAATTGACTTGATAATCATAAACAATCTTGTTTACATCAACAAAAAGTATTGTGTAAGCCTAATAACACAACTTAAGGGCAAAGTAAGTTAAAGGCAAGATTGATACTTTAAATGATCTGCGTTTGTATACGGTAGCAAGGTCAACAATCCCAACTTTTCAGACGAGCGTGCTTGTCTTTAAACTAATTATTTATCTACACCGTGCCCACAATAAACAGTCATGCCCAAACTTGGCAGCCGACAGGATCTAACTTTTTCAATTAGTGCGCCCCATGGACCAGCACAATCAAGAAAGTCAAAGTTGAGTCTAATCGATGCTCCGATCAGGATCCATGTATGCAATGACATTGATACAATTAATATAAAAAAGGCAAGCTCTAGCCTTGCCCTTCTGTTATAGTTCTTTATCTGAGATAGTTGACCTTTTCTCTATCATTTTCTGTATCTAATTCTATCTTTTCTCACAAATTTTTTTGGTTTCGTCAACTCTTAGTCCAATATGAATCAGTCGAATCAGTCGGGAGTCCGCATTAAAAGTTTAAAACACCTTTTCACAGTGATTATCTGATGAGAATCGACGAAAGCTCAGTTTATTGAGAGTTAGTTTCAATAATTGCTTTACGGGCAAAACCATAGGACGACATTTAGAACAACAATACATAACGTATTTTTTTTTTTCTGGCATTTTTTTTCCCAAAACTTTAAAAAAAAGGGCTTTGGTGATAAGAATTTTATTAAGTTAATTTGAGATTCGGTTAACGGATCTCATACATACCTCTCTCCTTATCTATCACTCTTCTTTCGTCAAGTGTTCGAATCGCGCGGCCCCTAAAATTTTCCGTCGTAAAATCAGCCGAAAAGTAAATCTGTAGTCCGTGTGATCTTTCTTATATCATGATCGTTCTACACATTTACTGCTTGAACCTTACTCTTAATGAATCCTTGCAAAAATATATACAATCATAATCTCATTGTCTCACCTACTTCCTGATTTCATACATATATCTGATCTCCTTCTTCATACTCCGCATCAATCATACCGCTCTTATCTACAATTCTCAAGCTACACATAACTACATTCAATAACTATATACATATTCACATAAATCATATATCAGATTTTCCGTTTTATACCAATATAACCGCTAAATGAAATAAGACCATTAAATTCTATCAACTATGAGCTTTTTTAGTTGTGCATTTTGAGAAATCAGCGAAAATTATGTATACAAACGTAGGATACACTACCACTACAAGTGGCCTTCCGTAATTTTTTTTCCACTTCCCATATGATTATAAACCTCAAAGTGATTTATTTTCGAAACAAATCCCACCCATTAAAACTGTCAATGACCCCATACTAATGATTGACCAGATTCTACTTCTATGTTTGTGTTCTGAAACCACTCTCAGTGCAGGGTATTATAGAGAGGAACAACAGTCTTTCAGCAAATATGAGGAATAACTATCGGTTAAAACTTATCTATGTCAAATAATTCCAACCATAATTCCAAATTTATATTCGTAAACTCTGTAGAACACCATATTCTCAATTATCATATCCCAACATCAATATCATATTTTAATCTATAACGAATCAATCAAATTAATAGTTAGAGATTGTTTTAATTTTTAACATGAATCTTTTCATTATTTTTTAATAGTTTATTTGCGAGCATTAAAATCATAAAATGACGACTTTAAAATGTCTACCCAAACGAATTCAGCTTACTTCAACATGCAAATATTTAATTTTTTTAATGAATTAAATCTATAACTTTTCTTAGCAGCGACAAAACTTGCGTCTATGTCACTCACGAAAGAACTTGATTCTTGACGTCACTCAATAAATTTTTTGAACGTATATCATTGTATCGATCTCGTCCGATGAGGTATAGCACATGACAAAATCTGTTCAATGCACAAAAATATTTTATTATTTGAATTGTATCTTGGATTTTTTTTATTCTCTCCCATTTTAATATTCTTTTTTAAAAATTCCCGCTAAATTTATGCGGGAAAAATTTTTGTTACTGTAATTTAAACAAAACTATCTAAAATAAAAATTCTGATCAACGTCATACCGGCTTGTATTTTAAAGCAATTTAATTGGCTCAGCGATTACGGTTACAATTGTTCAAGTTTATTTTTTTGACCAGGATCTAACGTATCAATATTAAAATTAATTCAAAACCTTTACTTACACACGCAGTTGCCGAAGATATTCTTGTGCCATTTTTCTTGGAGAATGTGCTCGAAATACGGATTAAAATACTCAATGATTCGCCTCCATTCTATGTATATCATCTATTCGATATTAATAAAGTCACGTTTCATTTTGCATTTCAATGGCTGGTCTGTATTACGACCTTTCATATTGGGTAGTATATTATCAGTTTCTCCATAATATATCTATCTGGTATATGCCCTATGCTTTAAATGTATAAAGGATTGTATATCGTATCGAAAACGATTCTCACGCACCTTCTTATAGCTACTATATCAATCATCATACAGCTTATTATATCTATATCGTGCATTATTAAATTTTGTCCTATTTTGTATTTTTAATTATGGACACTATTCCAATGCCTCACCAAAGTTGCTTAGGTTGTTCAGAATTAGATGACTCTCTATTAGTTAGATTTAACAGAGCTGCTTTTTCTGCATAACTCAAGAAATTCAGTCGCCGAATTATAAGAGTCAAAAGTGTATAATATAATAGCGTAGCATAATTCTACGCCTTATATAAAGAATGGCCCCTAGTTCGAAACCTGTTTTTGTCCCTTTTGGTGTGCTTTACTTCCCTCTTCACCCGACTTATGTTCATCTTGTATAATTTCCGCCGTCCGTTTGTGAGATACACGTGTATATCATCGACCGAAAACAATTCGTGCAGTATATGATAAATCTACCGCAACTTTTGATATTTGACATGTACTTGATTTATCAATTAATCTACATTCCGCCCCATTTCGTTATTTAATTTTTCTTGTCATATATTTTTCTTCGCCGCAATCTAAAACATTCCAAGTAAGATTAGCGACTATACACTCGTAAACAAACCATAATATAGCCTCAAACAATACTAGTAACAATTATGTTGCAATGCATAAGATAAAAGCCCAGATTAACATGTCTTCCTTAATCATATAGAGTATTATTTAGGCGTCCAGGTCATAATAAATTTATCGAAATGATAATTTAGATGCTATTCAAACATATATTATTCGGCATGAATATGCAGATCCGTCTATACTATAAAAGTTTTCGTCAACATTTTCATAATTACAAGATTTCATGTCTCGAAAATTGCATTTTTAAAAAAAGTTAATAAATATATTTTAAAACATGCTCGCTTTGGGTTTTATTAGTCACAAAAGTTCGCTATTATAATATTATCCACTAGAACTAAAAAATTTTTTGAAAAAAAAATTAGCCCCAAAATTATGATGCCATAGCAATCAAGGCTACCATTCTCTGAGAGTTTGAATTTTCCAAAAAAACGCGTTTTTCGCTTGTTTCTCTGAGATTTTTCTTGACTGGAAAAAAAATGTTCGCACTGAAAACTTTTATGCAATACGTGTCATTATGGAAAAATTTCGGAGAAAAAAAAGAAGATTAAACGAAGAAAATTCGGATGTTTGTTCCATCACATTGTTTTGAATTATATGAATAAATAAAAATGTATTTCTCTTAATTAGATTTTGTTCTTATATGATAAGTCAACTAGGCGCATCTATGAGACATACTTACAAGAATTACAATCAGAATGTTAATCTAGTGTACCCAGCATCTTATATAATTGTGGCAAAAAAACGGCCTAATTTCGACTTGTCCCATAGTCTCGCGTAATATTTGGTGCCTTAATTTCTTGGCAGGTTTCACACCTTATAAACTCCCCAATGTTGCCCACTCCTACATACTGCGTAAAAAACGCAAAGCGAGCAGTTTCGAATTTATTTTTTTAGATATAAATCGATTTTCCATCGATTGACGATTTTTGTGTTATATTTCAGGTCCCTGTTACTCGAGTTTTGTTGATAATTCAAATAAAAATATGAGAATCACCAGTGTAATCAGGCGCACATTTTAGAACCTTTAATTTTCAATTTCGAGAAACTTTTTTTTAACCAATCAGAAAATTGGTCATTTGACCTCGAAATTTTTTCCCCTGACCCAAAGTTGACCGAATGTACTTTTTGAATTTTTAAGTTATGCCCTAAACATCAAAAATGCGAGTAACCTGGGACACCCTAAGTATATTGATCAAAACCCCTCGGACATATTCTTGATATCACTGATATCAAGTACAGGCGCAGCCTTGCTTTCATGGTGAAATGAATTAGATTTTCTGTGAACTAATAAAACTGTTTAGCGCTAGTTAGCTGCTTAGTTAGCTGCGAACTTCAAAACATGAATTATTACTGGTCTGAACCAAATCTAGATATGTCCAGTAAAAATATCGCTTGTTTGCAGTCATACTTCGAAACCACAAAATTCAAGGCTGAAGTGGGTTTTCAGCACGTTAAGCATCTAGTTTACAAAACAAGCGATTAGATGAAATTTATTTTGCATAACATATGCATACAGATAATTCAGATTATCCCAGTAATAATGCGTGAAATTCTTAGCAATTACCATCATTGTTATGGGAAAATGTTCGTTTCCTAATATCAGCAAGTTTTAGCTTCAGTTTACGTCTTGATTTTGGCTTGAACCACACCTGCGCAACCGTGTTTTAAAATACAGAGACCCAAAATATTAAGAAAAAGTATCATTTTTGCTCGCGGAATATCGGAGCAAACCCCAAAAAGTTCCCCTTATATAATATAAGTTATATTCAATTTTAATAATTATGGTAACTTTTAGAAATAATTTCTAGAAGCAATTTGCTCATAAGAACGAAAATGCATTGTTGTGAATCACAACTTGTGATGCATTATTTTTTTATATCTAGGTAAAACAGCACTAGACAAGATAAAAACCTTCAAATTTACTTATAGGAGTCACTCTTGTAGAGAAATACTTTGGCATTCAAATATGTGTTTTAAAACACTCAGGCGCAGCTGGGCACTTGGACATTGTGTGCAGTTGGAGGTAAAACATTCATAATCAAACGGACAAAACCACTTGAAACTTATAATTATCGGTGATTCGGTATGTGAAAGTTCGTAGATCATTAAAGTTCTTACAGTTTTTAGTCAGTATAATATAATTTTACAATCAAAATGAATTTCAAAAAAATGTGAGGTTCAAAAAAATCTAAATTTTAGTTGGTGCTTGAAATCAGTAAATGGTTCAGTTAATTGTATTCACGGTTAGCTTGATAAATTTCTGAATTTTATTTTTTTAGCTTTTAATTGAGTGCGGATTTTTTTTTCGGTAATAATGTCTATTGTTTTTTGCTAATCCTCATGAAACGGATAGATTTAAACAAACTACTTTACGCGTGATAACGTTTTTATACAGTTTAAAAAGATATACAATTTTGAAAGATGAGTTCAAGGTTACGAAATCGGAAAAGAAAGGTTTCTCAAAAATGATTTGGAATTCTTCAGTATCGTGTGTTATTTTTTCGTGTACCGAAAATAACATTGATCAAAAGCTTTTTAAGTCTCGTTTAGAAATCAATGAGATTAAGATTCAGAAATACCAATTTCAAATCCAGCGTTTGTTTAATTCTTTTTTCACATACAGTGGTTTCATTTAATCTTTCATTGACCCAGTTATAAAGTTTGACAATAATTTCGATCCAGCCACGAAAGCGAGTCTCTACAATACTAATCGGAGAAGCCGTTTGAGAATAGGCTCGTTTATGTATTAAATAACTTATACCTACCGGTACGCATGACTCAAACCGGTTTCCACGATGAGTATTGTATTACAATTAGAAAATCTCAAAATAATTTTTTCATCGTGATATTAAAATTTAATTAAAATTAAATTAGTTCTTCATCTAATTTAATTTGAGTGAAACTGGATTTGTGTGATATTCTGAAATTGAACATTATACATTATATATATTAAAAAATTGTATGCGATTTTATTCCGACGAATGACTCTTTTGAAAATACAAAAAAAAAGTTTCTGAAGCACGTAATGTCCGTGACGTTTTTTTCACAAACCTTACTCGGTCGAATTCATGCGTGATCGCGGTTACAACTTCCATTTTTTCTCATGTTTGACTTTCAAGCTATCAAAATTTCAGCCTAAACGACGAAAATAGCAATTTCAGTCTTAAGGCAGTAACCGACGCGTTTCACTGTTTTTTAAAGACCTGTAGTTTTTTGTATGACGGTACCGGTAGTAGTACCGATCCAAAAAGTCGATTTTTGGCTTTTTCACGATAAAATCATTCAGCGAGGAGATATCAGAATTTTTTAATTTTTCGTACCTTCACTAATAATAGGTTTTTTAGGGAAAATATGACCTTGGAAATTCGGTTTTAGGTCTATTTGCTAAAAATCGGTGAAATTTACACCTTAAATTTGTCGGTTTCGGTATATTCAGCGTTTTGTGAAAATCATTTCGAGCACTGGTATCAAAAAGTTTTGACAAAAAAATCCTTTTTTCGCAATCGATAGCGACGAAATAATATGGCGTTTTTTATTGATATCTGATTTATTTTTTGATGCCTACATGTGAATTTTTGTGTTTGAATTTTTCTCGAAATTTTTTTTATTGGTCCGCAAGATTAAATTGCAGGCTANATTTAAATTAAAATTAAATTAGTTCTTCATCTAATTTTATTTTAGTAAACTGGATTGTGTGATATTTTGAAAATTGAACATTATACATTATTTATTAAAAAATTGTATGCGATATTATCCGACGAATGACTCTTTTGAAAATACAAAAAAAAAAGTTTCTGAAGCACGTAATGTCCCGTGACGTTTTTTTCACAAACTTACTTCGGGTCGAATTCATGCGTGATCGCGGTTTACATCTCTCTCTTTTTCTACCATATATGGATCTCGAGAAACAGCCCCCGCCGGTTACTCCCTTAGGGGGGTTCTGAATGTAAATTGATGTAATTGCTGGGTAATTTTAACCACTTTTAAACAGTTTTAAACTTTTGATTAAAATGATCAAACGTAAAAATTAAAAAAAAAATTGTTCTGTTAACACTTTTTATAATTCTAAATTTATTTTGAAATTAGTAACAAATTCGTAAAGCGTATTACAAAATCGAGTTTGAAAATGCACAATTTTTCCAAAGCAGCAAAACACTCGAGCAGGTATAATACAAATTAGTTGAAACTTTCAAAATAACACGGAAACATAACAGCCGACCAAATGTTGGGCAAGAGATAATGAGGTAACGTTTAGGTGGTTCGTAAAAATGAAAAAAAAATAATTTCGTCAACATTTTAAATCTCTTATACATCATGGAAAATGATTTTCATTACAGCGAAAATATTGAGCTAACAAATGTTGGTATGGAATTTGTGTGGATTTTTGTTCAATTTTTTTATCACAGATACTGCGCGCAATGCTATATTATGAATAGTAGCGTCTTAATTACATAACAAATAATAAAAAGCCTAATTTCCTTCAATAAAGGGGATGCAGGCTATAAAATATACTTTTTCTAGCAAGTTTTTAACAGAGAATTCATTTTTGCCATTCATAGGATATCTACATTAATATTTCTCTAATATGCAAATTTTGGATGAAACTCCAAAAATAGACTTTAACGTCAGAATAAAAAAAAATTATAAGTCACAATAGATTTTTCAGATCCGACTACCCATACATGATATTTTTTATCAAATTAATCAAAAAAAGAAACTTTATTTGTGCATGCAAATTAACATGTAGAACCCCCTTAAGGCGGGCGTTTTGTGATGAATATTTCCTGGAAGCGCCTGGGCTGAGGTATTTTGTTGTATTTGAATAGTTGATTATTATCTAGGGAGTACCGGAGGAAATGGTGATATCCTGGGAGGACCCATAATAAACCTGGGACAATTGAGCCCAGTATCATAATAAGCCGTTTATAATCAAAACAATACGAAGGCTCAATTTAGAATATCCACGACTCATTCATGTTGGTGAATAAATACGGCTAACATAATAATTTTTCCAGTAGATTAAATTGATTAAACAAAAAAAAATTAAAAAGTAAACATTTAGAAATGTATACAGAGAGCAGGCCAAACCAATATCGCCGAATTTGTCAATATCGCCTCAAGTGCCTATTGCGTGGCCGGTTGAGGTTTACATTTGAAATAACTTTGACTGAATGACGTAATTTTTTAAAGATTTAATTACTCAAATCTACAATTTCGAATTTTTGTTTAATTAATATTATTTTCAAATTATGACGTGATTTTGATCGCCTACGCGTTTCTATTAACAAATGAGAAACTTTATTACTGTCCCCATATCGACAAAACCTTGAGAGAATTCTTGTGAGGCTGATTATGTGAGGAAGATTAATTCGGAAACTAACGTGGTTTTTTTGAAAAAATGGATTCTAGAAATCCTGCTATAATCCTGCGATAAATTATCGCAGGATTATAGCAGGATTTCTAGAATCCATTTTTCCAAAAAAAACACGTCAGTTTCCGAATTGATCTTCCTCACATAATCTGCCTCACAAGAATTCTCTCAAGGTTTTGCCGAATCGCCGATAATGTTAAAATGGAATTAGATTGAATAAATTTGTATCAATAAGTAAGATTGATTCATTTGATGGTATCAGATGACTTCTAATCTATATTTGTATAATTGATTGGCAAAACAAGAGATTAGCTCTAATTAGATACATGTTATATGTAACATGTACAGGGTGTAAGATTTTTCCCTTCTTTTTTCCAAACTGGTTACACTTGATTTCCGCCATTTTGATTGGTTGAATCTGAGAAAACTCTTCTGACAACCAATCAAAACGGCGGAAATCAAGTGTAACCAGTTTGGAAAAAAGAAGGGAAAAATCTCACACCCTGTATATTTAATAAAATTGACGCTTGGTACTATACCCTATGAAAACTGGGATCGTCAAAAGCTGTGTCATATCTGGGTCACTGGGCCACTTGTTGGCATAAATTTAATAAGTGTCAGTGTGAGAAAGTGAAAAGTGGCCCAGTTCGACCTCACTTTCTAATATTAGTCATCTTTTAGTTTCGAAATATCGAATTTGTAAAAAATCTTGTTCTCTGCACCAGGGGTCGGCACAATTGGATCGGATCGGAAAAATTCGATCCAACTTTTCTGAGAGGGCTACCGATCCGATCCGATCCAAAATTTTTGAGAGGGCCACCGATCCGATCCGACCCAAAATTTTCAAGAAGGCCACCGATCCGATCCGATCCAATTTTTTCAAAAACCGATCAGATCGGATGAATTTTTACTGATTTGAGCTAAGATTTGAAAATTTTTGAATCATTGAAAATTTAAATGGAAAAAGTAAATATACGGTAAATTTATAATTGTTAGCAAATTTTATTTATTTGAAGCGAAATGTTCTAGTTTTAATTACAATATTTGAACTGAAGGAAAATTAAAAACAAATTGCATGTATAACAAATTACTAACGAATGTTTAAAAACAAATTGATTTCAAACTACGAAATAATGTTTCAAGTGCTGAAAAAATGTTTTTCAAACTTTAAACTTCAAATGGGTTATTTTCTTTACAAGCAAGTTTATATTTGAAAACTTCTCATGAAAATTTTAGCCCGGATTTTTTATCTTGTTGACTTCATTTCTCTCCCTTCCCGCAAGGACGGTCCCTGATGGCTAAAGTGTTAATCAAGATTTTGTTTCCATCGTGAAAATAAAATAAAGTTAGTACGATAAATGTAATTTTTTGAATAATCACAAAATCTCAAAAACTCAAAGATTTTTTTAAAGTTTCTGTGAATTTTGCAAATATATTTCAGCTCTTAAGCGTCTCGTGTGGTCATTTGAAAAAAACACGTTTTTTTTAATTACTTGGGGTCCATTCAACCTGGATTTAACTATACTGTCATAATTGTTTAATTTAAAAATTGATTTCAAATTTGAAGTTTTTATTTAGCCCCACCTCAAATTGTTAAATTTTCAAAACCCAAATTTTATTTTGCTAGAATAAACGCCGGTTTTTTATTTTTATAAGATAAAATATTTCCCCAAATTTATGCGATAAAGTACAATTCGATTTATTTAGTACCGTAAAGGTAATACCTTTAAGGTATATTTTATATAAATTTCGACAAAATATAGCTGTTTGAAAGTTAAAAGTGTACTCAAAACAACTTTTTACACCGATCCGATCCGATCCAATTTTTTCGGCGGGTCCACCGATCCAATCCGATCCAAAAAAAATTTCGAATGTGCCGACCCCTGCTCTGCACACTGAAATTCCGGGTGACCTGAAATCGTGAATTTTATCCAACAAAGAATTTTCTCATCAGCGCTCGACATTTCATGTTACCCCGGAATTGAAGATGCTAGTAAAAAAATTGACATCCTGTATTTTTAAATATAAAAATTATACAGTGCCTGAAAACTTAGAGTTACAGGCTGTAACTTACAGCCCTCACCCTCTTAACCCTACGCCCTAAAACTCAAACACGAATTATCTTCATGATGAATTGCTCAAAATATACTATTTTCACCAAAATATACCATTTCCACCGAATTCTCTTCGAGCAGAGTAACTTTACTTGAGTATCTCAGAACGAAATCTCCGACCAAAATCTTTGGAGCGCGACCACGCGATGCTGATTATAAGATCTGCAGAAATTTTACAAAACAGCAAATGAGCCAAAAGTATTAATTCAGCTGAATTTCACCCCACAACCATGACATGGGGTTTGCCTAGAAAAATTCAAGGTCTTTCGAGCATTTTCAAATTTTAAGTACTTTCGTACAATATACAATATATATGCAAAGATTATTTTAATCTTCAAATACCATAATAATTAATAAATTTATATTTTCCTCGTCTTTGAACTATTTTCCAGGAATTGAAGCTGCATAGACCGAAAACCAAGGAAAAATCAGTTCAAATATTCAACTGCAAAATCAAACATGACTTTATAGACAAACATGACAGTATTAGTATTTTACTTTTCAAGCAATATGAAAACATGTTAACATGATTTCAAAGTATTACTTTGAGCTATTTTTTAAGCAATTAACGCTTTTTTAAACCAGAAATTAATTTTAAAATTTTAGAGTTTCAAATTCTCCGAGATGCATTTTGGTTTTCTACCGAAGAGAATTATCATTCCAAGTTTTTTGGTTCACTAAATATTTTTCTATACCTAGCTTTTTGTTTCCAAATACCGTATTTTGGGAGGTAATTAATTTTCACAGTTTATTGAGCTTCTCACCAAAATCTAAAAAGCCCTGGGACGATGAGATCGTCACGATCTAGAATACATAAGAAGCCTCCCTGAATTGCTATTGAAATTACAATTCCTCACGATTATTTGTCTACTATCAAGAGCGGTTTCTAGATGTTAAATCTGGCAATTAAAATACTTCGGTATGACGGGAGGAAATAACAAGTAATTAATACCAAAAATTATTAAACAATCGAAATCGGAACAATGATAAAAAATAAATAAAATGAATATAAATTATTCTAAACATTTTTTTTGCTCGTGTATTTTTTGTTACTAACAATTGCAAGAGTTGCAAATCTTAACTGATTTTATCAAAATTTCTAGGATCATCAAATGTATCAGTTCTAAAAAGTCATTTTGACCAAAGTCATTTTGACCAAAATAAAAATAAAATTTACCAAAAATGAGAAATATTGCTTATGTCATGTTTTTTTGCCTGACTTTGAGACCAAAATTCAAAATAAGCAATATCTATTAGGGTACTTTCTGGGGCTTTCATGCCACTTTTTCAGCCAACATTTTTATTTTATTCGGCTTTTGAAAACGACTTATCCGATTCAATTCTTAGATAGCTCAAACTGAGCACAAATATTAAAAGAACATTAAATTAACAAAAAACTCAGAAAAACAAAACAAAAAAGGGTCCGATTCGGACCAAGTTTTTTTCCATTTTATTATTCACTAGATATTTGTGCTTAGTTTAGGTTATCTAAAAACTTTATCGGATCAGTCATTTTAAAAAGTCGAATTATACAGTATGTGTTTTTTTTACTTGCGAAATGAAAATTGTCATTTAGGTAATTACGGCCAATTTAAAATGGTAACTAGGTGGATTTTATTTTGAAAGCCAAGCTTCAGCCGATGTCAAGGGGTTGGAAAATATAATCCACCTATTGTACATGTATATTCAAAATTTTGACTAAAAAGGTGGCATAAAATCCCCCAACGAGTACCGTAATAGATATAACACGCGTCGACTTTTAAGTGGATAACGATATCCGGAAAATTCATTCAATTTGATAAAACTTTTGAAAAATTCTCCACTCACGGAGAAGCAATTAACGGAAAAGTATTCAAAGTTTATGTTCTTGCTACATCGAATCATGAAAAATCTGGACTAACCTGGTATACTTTTAGTTTTTACAGAAAATGTGCAATGTAATAAATAACAGCAGCTTTAAATAACATGCAGATTACTAACATTTTACGCCAACAACCTCCTTAAACCAAAATATTGGATAATGGTTTCACCTTTTTTAAAAATTTTAAGTTTACAATATTTATACTTTATGACAGAAGTTTTGACAACTTGCTGAATTCTTCTGTGAACGTTCTTAGAAAAATGTGATGGAACTTGTTAATTAGGGTCATTTTCCGATTATTTAATTATGTCATTGTGTAACAAAAGATAATTGGGTTTTTTACCTACAATTACTGATTATTAAATCCAGCAAAATGAGGTTTTCGTTTTTTTGGTACAAATATATTCACCGTCGATTAAGCCTTCGAGCCATCAAATTAATGAACTGCTGCAATATTTAGATCATTTTTATCTAAAATCAGTTTCACCTCGATCTCATGGTATTTCCATGCCAACCGACAAAAATCAGCTATTATCGGGTAGGTATTGTAATACCTTTAGATCAAATTCGGTGATAGCGCTATCTACGCGGTATTTTTGTCATGAAGCAAAATTTCTGTTATTTTTTCTTATCTAGAAACGTTCCAGCTTAATACAAGCATTGTACCAATCAAGTAGGAAATCAAATTTTTCATCATTTTAAGTCATAATTAATGACATTGAAAAAAGATTAACTTACTAGAATTTTACAGAAAATTGCAATACAAATAATATTTTAATGAGAGTCTGTGACGCGACAAAATAGATCGGATTCTCCCGATAAATAGTCAGAAAATAAAATATTCAAACTTTCTGTTTGCAAAAAAGATATTGCTGTTAGAACTTCTAAGTTAGAAGTGTGTAACAAATTAGATATAAAATATATCATATAATTCCCTCAAATCAAGGGGTGGTGTCAGTGAATTGTAAAGTTTTAAGGGCTTCGAACGGCTAAACTGATGGCGGTGAGAGTCACCGTGAGACATTTCTGATAATTACATATGTAACATATGTTATGTTGGATTTATCCTTCATCTCCCGATTCCACTTAAAGTTTTTTTATAGATATTGTGTTTTGATTTCTAGTACCGTTTCTGTTCAAAATAAGACCATAGTTGCTTTTACGATATAAGTTATATCGTTTCCAGTACATCTTGCTCAAGGAATCTATGTGATGGCATTTTTTTGTTCTAATTATGACTTTTAAGCTCAAAAGTGTGGCTTTCGCGCACATGCTGCATGTAAAATTACCCCCCCCTCTTATTAATCACGTGCGTCCTATAGCATCTTAATTAAATTGAAATTTTTGCGGGGAATTGCGGGAAACCTTGCGCGCCTGTAATTGGTTGTCTCTTCGACGTTATTTATCCGCCTCACTCTTAGATGACGAATCTTGTGCATCAAAAAAATGGAGCCCACGGAGTGTATAATACAATTTGTACTGTGAAAAATATTTTTTTGCAAGGCAAATTATGAATTTGATATAAAATATTTCGCATAAAAAGGTTTTTAACTGAAATTAATGAATTAAAGAAAATGAAGTTTTCAAAATTAACGGTAGTTTCGTTTTTCAGATAATTTGAACCGTCACTTTGTTGTGATGGCAATTTTTGTAGTTTGTATGTCTTTGTTTTTTAGAACAACCTAAATAGAAGTTTCATAAGATTTTTTTTCGTGAACATTGAATTTAGAATCCAACGATCTAAAAGGTCTGCAAAATATCGTCCGCACAAAAAAGGTAGCCTTTGAGCTTATGGTTATCATAAACAGGTGCTTTAGAAGATATTTACTGTATCTCATTCAGCGTTTTTAGAACATTATTCGTAAATTCCGCAACATATCATTTCAAATTACCGGATTTATACATTTTTATCATTCTACTATTTCTTTGATAGAATACGTAACGTCTTTAAGATCTTAGTCGGAGATCGCGCGGAAGATTACACCAAGTTTAATTTGTATTTAGAAAATAAAAATTATGTGCACATTTTTCGTTATCGGGTCGAATAAAATACTTTAACTTTCGTCGTTAGTTTTGGCTGTGCGCGCAAATTCAGATCTCGCGATTTATCTTTTAATTAAAACCGGAAAGAAAAATTAATTAGAGATCGATTAAGAGATCAAGGTTTTTTCCAAAATTTGAAAAAATGCCAGTCCCTGATTCGTTTAAATTCTGCTTCATTCGATAATGCAAGCTTTCATTTCGTATGTATGAATTCACTGAGTTTAATGATAAACATTTAATATCAAAATCATCTCCAAACGAATTTAAAATGTCAAAAGCTGTAAAAATGGCCCTAGTTGACCATATCAGATAACTTTCTTATTGAAATTCCGATGTTCATGTATTGCGCGAACAGCCTTAGTTAGTTATACGAAAATAACTGAGTAAAAACATATTATGAGTTCATTTTGGATACCCTGGTGAGCTTTGTTATCTGATAAGACAAGACCTTAATTAAAAACTGGTTTTTTGTAACGTAACAAAGAAGAAAAGATAAGAAAGTGATAACGCAACTTCCAAAATGATTATCAGGAAACACCGGTAATAACCAGATGGTACATACTCGTTTGGTATAGCCAGTTTGAGATTTAATTAAATCAGATAATGAATGGGCGATCTTTCCCTTTTTATTAGCAGATTAACTTAAAGTATATAAGTATATTTAAGTATAAAATATTATGAATTATTAAAAATATTATGAATTGCGGTTAGCTCAGGACTAACGTTTGAAAATCAGTAAAACCCGTCGGTTACCCCCTTAAGTATAAAATATTATGAATTTTTGAATTTGCGTAGCTGGGGAGTCCCCAGTGGGGACTGAGGGTGGTTCAAATTTTTTTCTTCTGGCATTGAAATAAAACAAATGAAAAATTGCAGTTTAGTAAACAGTACTCGAGAAAAATTTTGCGGATATTTTTGAAGCGCTAGGACAACTGAAAGTACTGCCTAACTTAAAATATTCTATTGTACACCCCCTCATAACTAAACATCTCGGCAAAAACAGCGGGGTGAGTAAGTAATGAAACTGCATTTAAAAATTTTCGTATCTTCAAATCTTTTGTCAATAAAGTTTTACAATTATCGAAATAAAACTGTTCTCACCATCAAGTACTTCATTTGTTCTTGTATAATTAGGGAGCTTCTAGATTTTAAAAAATATTTGTGATAATGAAATCAAACTCGTCGTAAAAAGTTATTCTTGAAAAATTTAATTTGTTATAATATTCCAGAGGGAAATTATTATAAATTGATGTTGATGTGTCAATTAGCCGCACTCACTTTATATACCCTATTCACACTTTTGTGAATATCCCGGCCCAACTACTTGAAAACACACTACCTTTTCTAATCAGGGCCGGAATATTCACAAAAAAGTGAATTGGGGATATAACTGATTGCGAGAGATCTAGGTCGAATTTTGAAAAAATGCCTTGAAGAACTTGAAAAAGAAAAAAGAGAAAATGACTTCAAAAAAAAAATTTCCTATAATCAAACCAGCCCTGAATTTTTTGTTTACCGCATAATTTCGAAATTTACATGAATTTTCATATATACGTATATAAGAATTTTCCTTAAAAAAAATAAGGCAAAAATAAAAACTGGGTCCATGACAAGTTTGCGAAAGCCTCAAAAATGATTTGAGAGAAATATATATTTCTTTGGAAATACACTGAAGTCTGTATTTAACCGGAGCTGTAAAGAGTAACGTTTTGTTTATGTCTTTAACCGGTTGGTTAAGTGATATGTTGGTTTTATTTTAGTTGCAGAATAATTTTAAAGTTTTTTTCTTCGATTCAAAACGATAAAAACATTTTCTCATGTTTGATCAAAAGTTTTTTCTTTTTGAACACGGGCTATTTTTTACCAGCAACATAAATGTAAGCACCCTTCACCATCTCACTTATTTGACTATTGATATTCCCCTGAGGCACCAGAACCACTTTTATGGCTCGACTTTGAAGCTTTATTATCCGAAAAGTATAAGTGCTTTCGATTAAATTATTTTTCAGGCATTGAGATAAAGAATAGACTTAACTTTATGGATAATTATGTTTAAATAATTAACAATTTGAGTACTTAATTGAGGCTGTGAAATGACGAAGTTGACTTACACTGTTCCCTAGAAAAAACAATACGATTTTTGTAATCAGATGCAAATTGAATAAAATAGAATAAAACCTTCGCTTTATTAATCTGGTCTTCGATTCAAAATACCTGATCGGGTTCGTCTATAAAACGATAATTCTCACCTCTGAAATGGTGGAATTGATGGTAAACAATATGTCTGCTTCTTATATTTCCGCTCCGCTTTCTGATTGATGAGCAATTTATATGTATTCAAACGAAAATAAATCAAAAAAGTTCTACATTTAGAGAAACATTATTATTTTTTAAAGGATGGTCAAGACAAATTCCTAAAAACTGATAAAGAAAACATTGTGGAAGTTAACTCGAAGACTTAAGACATGAATCTGTACCCAGACTCGATTATGGCGACGCGTCGCCATATTTATAAATCGAGCCATATTTAGCCAAAGTTTCATTTCAACATACATTTTTCAACAGCTTTAAATAATATCCAGCAATTTGCTATACAATTGGAGAAAACAGAACAAAAATTAACGAATAAAGGCTTTAATGAGGATAAGAAAACAAAAATTGCAAAATTACCTCAGTTACACACAAAAGTGCAATGATAAGATAAAATTAACCTTAATTTTATTATAACTACTCATATAACTTCAAATGATTTTCTATCGCTCTGTCTAAAAATAATTATATGTTTTTACAAAATTCTTTGTAAAATGGACTCTTAATTAATTTTGGAATGTTATTTCTCGTGATAATAAAGAGAGAGAGAAAAAAGACACGCCTACGCATGAATTTCTCACGAATTCCGATTCAGATTCTTATGTAATGAGTATTCAATTTTCGGGCTATCTTGTAATGGAATAGAAAGTCTTAAAAAGTTTTAACGATTCTTTTAAGGGTCTTCGAGATAATTCAGATACTTTTTCAAAAACATAGTACTGATATACGGTAATTTAAAAAGTTTCTCAAATTACACAAAAATAACTTTGGGATGAACTTTAGAGGTTTAAGGGGGTATGCGACTCTGATTTGAACATTTTGTCTCGGTGAAATATACTGAAAACTAACAGCTTTCAGGAAAAACCGAAAATGCTAATTTGTAGATCTATTCTTAATCTGCGAAAAAGTGACACTCACAAAAAATTATTTTTGACCCGTTACACAATAGGTACAGTATTCGTAACAAGTGAAGGTTTTCCGAACTGCAAAAAACATCCTCTCCGCAGACCGGCTATATAAATTGAGCTCAAATTTTTCACAGATCACGTAATGGTAGTATGGCAATTCTTGGATCGTCGAGCCCTTTTTTTGATCCGGCGACTGAAAAATTTCTAGAGACGCCAAATAACCCGACGATTTTTCACATTCAGACTTCAAATCTATACTCCTCCTACGATATTTTGCAATGGCTCAAATTTTTAATAAGTAATTTCCTAAGAACAATTGTAATCGACGATTCGTGGGGGCTGTTTTTGCAATTTCCAGCTCAAACTCGAAAATATGATTTTTGTCTTGTACTTTCCAAAAAATTTCCAAAAAAAAGTGCTTGATTTTTTGAAAGTAGGCTCAAAAGAAAGCCAGTGAAACACTGATGAGGAAAGTTGGCTTACGTCAAGTCTGATATTTTGAAGTGTTAGTGGCAAATTTGAGAACCGTTATTTTTTAACTTCATCTTTTTAAAAATACTTAGAAAAAAAATCGAAAAAAAATGCGAAAATTTCGAATTTTTTTTTGATGATTGGTTCTATACCTTGTTTAAATTCCACCCCGTATCAATTTGGAGCCATTATTTAATGCTCTAGAGCCTTATTAAATCAGAGTCGTTATACCCCCTTAAGACTTTTTTCTCATAAACCAAGTCCGAATTAAGCAGGTGACGGAAATAATTCAAAAATAAGGTTTGAAATATGTCATAGATAAATCCTTATTTCTCGAAAATCCTTATTTCTCGAAAAAAGATCAAGTGACGTGTGGATAATATTATTATGTTCAAAACTTCAAAAAATTTCGGCGTTATTTGATCACTATTTGTTCACTTGAACCAAAACCTTATTTCCTAATTTGAAGGTCACGTTGATCGTTTTTGGATTTTAGTGTGATAGAAAAAAATTCTTTTAAAACTTTTAATAAAAACCTTTCCTTTTTTCAAATAGTGATTTAAGCAATTTTTGAAAAAACAGTACGATTTTTGCCGACCTCATTTCAAGAATATACGGTCACGTGATCATTTTCGGGCTATGGTGTGATGAAAAAAATGTCTTAGAATTTTTTTCTTATCACGATGAAAGGTTTAATTTTGTGATTCAAAAATTTTTTGCATAAAACAAGTACTGTAATACAGTAAAAATTTAAAAAAAACGCACAAACGTCATTTTGTTTCAAAGTTTATCGATAACTTTATAACTGATCTTGTCATTAATGATTAAGCGTCGTAAAATGCGATTAAATGGTGTATGGCGACGCGTCGCCATAAATCGAGTCTACGAGTTAATCAATCAAATAAAAATTCATAAAATATTACCGAAAAATGGGAGTTAGTAACAATCTCCTGCATTATCTGTAACTAAAACCATAATGTACAGGTTAAGTCATCTCGATTTCTCATTTCTTTACCAGACAGCTAGTCAGGCGTATTAAATTTCACAAAAATCAGGACGTGAAATTTTTCGAAGATAAGAAGAAAAGATAAGTTATCTTAGATAATTCTCAAATAAATAATCATTGGTAACCTTTTTTCTGCACCTTTTTAACCCAATAAATAAACTTCTGAAATTAAGTAATAAGATAATACATTTTTCAAGAAAAAAATATATGTTCTGACACTAAGATAGACCACACTCATGCATGGCTATGGAATCTTCAAAAACAGTATCTAAGAACGTGGTAGATGCGAAAACTTACATGTTTATAAACCTTTTTTGCTTGCAATGACAATTAGTAGGTACAATTTAAATCGTAATTTTTGCCACTTCAAAATTTTCGGATAAAAACTTTTTAAAACACAAGTTGCCACTTTTCAGCTTACTTTGTTTAATCTGAATTTCTTCAGATTGATAATTTTTACTTTATAAATCGTCTTTTGAAAAAACACTCAAAAAACGCGCATTTTGCTCCATGGTGTCTAAATAACAGTAAAATTTATTATGTTTAATTTGTAACTTAGGAGCCCTAAAATACGCTTTCGACCACCGACTCGGATTTTTCAAATTTTATTTAATACGATTTATTCGTCAAACTCGAAAATATAAATTTGNTTTTTCGCAATTTTTTCGCAAATTTTTGAGAATTTTCAAATATTTTTCGGATTATTTTTTTTTGACCGGAAAAAATTTCGGATTTTTTTTCGGATTTCGGATTTTTTTTCTCCATTTTTTAAATTGAAATTAAATAAAAGAGTATTTTGATATTTTTGATGGTCATTGTTAAGTTTAAAACTAGGCGCACATAACAATACTTAATTTTTTAGAAAAATAATATAGAAATGTGCAATATTACCGGCATTTATATAATTTTGTGGCAAAAAAACGCCTAATTTTCGACTTTCCCTAGTCTCGCAATAATTTTGGGCTAAATTTTCGGCAAGGTTTTAACACCTTAAAATGACCCCAAGGTGCCACTCTACAATATACTTAAAAAAAACAAAGCGAGCAGGTTTCATTACTTTTTTTTGAGAAAAATCGTCATTTTTCATCGATTTTGACGTTTTTTTTGGTTATTTCAGGTCCCTGTTACTCGAGTTATGTTGATAATTCAATTTAAATAAAAATATGAGGATCACCAGTGTAATCAGGCGCACATTTTAGAACCTTCAATTTACAATTTCCAGAAATTTTAACCAATCAGAAAGCCGGATTCACCCAAAATTTTTTTGGTCATTTGACCTCGAAATTTCTTTCCCTGACGCAAAGTTGACCGAATGTTCTTTTTGAATTTTTAAGTTATGCCCTAAACATCAAAAAGGCAAGTAACCTGGGACACCCTCAGTATATTGATCAAAACCCGGAAATATTCTTGATATAAGCAAAATAAAAACGTCGCAGCCATTCAAAAACCTGAATTTCTAAATAGCCCATTTATCGAGCAGACGACCAATAATATTCTCGGATTTCGCATCATTCAAATATTCAGGATCTGTCCGAAGAGGATTTGTAATCCAAAGATTGTAATACATGTATGATATCACTGATATCAAGTACAGGCGCAGCCTTGCTTTCATGGTGAAATGAATTAGATTTTCTGTGAACTAATAAAACTGTTTAGCGCTAGTTAGCTGCTAACTTCAAAAGATGAATTATTACTGGTCTGAACCAAATCTAGATATTCCAAGTAAAAATATCGCTTGTTTGCAGTCATATGGTACTTCGAAAGCACAAAATTCAACGCTTGAATTAAAGTGGGTTTTCAGCTCTTTTAGCATCTAGTTTACAAAACAAGCGATTAGATGAAAATTTATTTTGCATACAGATAATTCAGATTATGCCAGTAATAATGCGTGAAATTCTAAGCAATTACCATCATTGTTATGGGAAAAATGTTCGTTTCCTAATATCAGCAAGTTTAAGCTTCAGTTTACGTCTTGATGTTGGCTTGAACCACACCTGCGCTACCGTGTTTTGAAATACAGAGACCCAAAATATTAATAAAAAGTATCATTTTTGCTCGCGGAATATCGGAGCAAACCCCGAAAAGTTCCCCTTATATAATATAAGTAGGGAACCCACCGTGAGAAATGGATTTTGCTCTAACTTCGCCAGATTGACCGGTCTGGTGAGTTTTATGAAATTTTAATTTTTTTTAAATTTTGGTCCACCAGTTTTCCCGATATCGTGGTTTTTCATCAAAATTTGCTCATTTCAAAAAAAACTAATTTTTAGAAAATATGCAAGATTTAGCAAGAAAAAAAGTTATATCTCGCAAAACCTTAGAATCTCCTCATCAAATTGAATGTGCAAACTCGGGTCCGGAATCGTCCGGCAAAAATATATTTTTTCATGAAGCTCGGTCATCAATAATTCTCAAATTTTAATTATCATCAGTTCATGCGATTGGCACGCCATGGCGATCCACAATGTACTGATTACAAAATAATCATATTATTTATTTGTATTGCGTAGGCGGTCGAAGAAAGTTGAAGGTCGAGTTTCCAGCGAAGATTTTATAAAATAATACTCAATTATTAA
>SCLH01000873.1:68619-87490 GCA_004367855.1 Oikopleura vanhoeffeni | reverse complement strand
ACAAAATCTTAATTTTTCATGAACTCGCAAGCTAATTTCGATTTTAATTTTATTTTTGACATATATCCCTTTATCACTTTTTGGTTAGAATGCGTAGCCACTACTCCTTTTAACGTGTGATTTTAACGTTGTGGCTACGCATTCTAACCAAAAGGTGATAAAGGGATATATCGGCAGAAACATCTTTAAATTAAACAAAGTCATTTTATTTTTTGAAAAAAAAAACGCTATATGGATTACCGGACCTTAGAGTACAAATCCTAAATATTTGAATGATACAAACAACGCAAGATATCAGCACCCAATCAAAACCGTTGATTGCGGAATAGGCCGATTTCATTGATCAGGTTGAGAAACGATCAACCAATCAAATGCTCAGATTTCGCATTTTTCAAGTATTTAGGATTTGTACTCTGAGGTCCGGTAATCCATATTTCTTCGAAAGAAATGAGTCAATATATTAAAAAAAATATATTAAAAAAAATTGTGGGAGAAATGACAAAAATGTGATTTAACTCAAAACAAGTCATAATGTAAGGAGCGAAAATTTTCTTTGGATTTTAATTACAGTTTTAGAAGCTCAAATTCCAAACTCTATGACACATTTGAATGAGAGTCTCGGAAGTCGAAATTTGTTCGTCGTTTAAAGACTTAAAAATATTTTGCCTAAAAATAGGTGTTTGGTGTAGGGAGGATGATATTTAACATGTTTAAACATGTACGAAATTCGTACTACGAATGTTTTATTTCGAATAAATTTCTTGAGTTTAATTTATTGACAGACAGAAATTTTGAAGACAGCTTATTTTATTAATTCATGTGAACGTTACTTTTGTCATTCAGTGTGTTATTGGTTTGTGCAGATAAAATCCTGATTTCCATCGGTGAAATATTTTGCTTTAGTTTTTGCTAGTTGATTGTTAGATTTTTTAATTTTCCATAATTCCGGCTCACTCCATTTCAAATCTTTTGTAGCTTCAATATACCTTAAAAAATTCAGATTTTTGGAATTTTATTTTTCAGTCATTTGTCTAAAAATATTCTTAAGTTTGTTTGCTAACCATATTAGGTCACTTTCGGTAATTTGAAAATCTCGCATTCTGAAAAAAAAATATTGCTTCGATTCATTTTTTGCAAATAAAAAAATAAATTTACCGTGTGACATCTTGTGGTGAATATCCGAATAAAATGAAATCTGCGTAATAATGTTTATAAATATTTTCTGCTGTTCGGCGGGGGATACTACTCCAATGTTCTTCATCTCGCATAGCGGGACTCCAAGAATATTTTCCATCAATATGAGTCAACTTATCTACCTAAATGAGTTTCAAAAATATTCATAATATTTTTTCTGACCACGTGACCATGGCGAAAAATTTTACGATGATACTTTTTATTTGCTTTAGCAATATAAATTGATTAGGGGGGGTTCCTGTTAAGACAGATTCCCCCTTTTTCAGTTTTCCGCAGTTTTAACGAAAGGTTAAACCTTTGAGTCTAATCCGTATGAAATAAATCATTGAGCTATTATGTTCCTACCATGATTTAAAAATTTTATCAAGCCGTCGCAACCACCAAATTTTTTTTTAAAATCATTTTATGAAATTTTTTTTGTTTCGACGTGCTAAAATTTTCTGTTTTCTGATTTCCGACAAAAATATTTAACAATACAAATTTCAGCACATCAAAACAATTTTTTTCGTGGAATGTATTGAATAAATCCAATTCGGTGGTCGCGCCGGCTTAATAAATTCATGAATCAAAGTAAAAACTAAATAGCTCAATCAAAACGTCGGCTTATATGAAAAACAAATTAAAGTGATTATTCTTAATGTTTTTAACAGGTTAATTCAGAGTATTTGCCTTGTCATCATCTGATAGTTAAAACCCAAAACTTTATTTTTTCCAATATATATGGTGATTCAGTACTACTTTCCTCCAAATGTGTGATATAATCATAATCTATTGCACAGGGATTGCACTGTATTGTCATCGTCCGCCAATGATGATTCATTTTTGAATTTCCTTGATTTGCGGCAACATATTCTGAGATAAGGCTCAAATAAAAAGGTTTGAAAACCTGTGGATCATAAATATGGTAATTGGCCAAAAATTGAAAGAAATAAAACGTTTCAAAAACGTTAAAAATTAAATTTTTCAAAATTAAAATCAAAAATATAATTTTTCTAAAAAATAAACAACGGTTTTTAATTCACTAGACTTTTAAATGCATGGGTTTCCGAAAGACATAAATTTCGCGTAGATTTTTGAAATACCGTCATACATTGAAACGGGTTAAATTTTATAAAGAGTTTCACATTTGTTTCAAATAAAATAAATTACCAAAATGCTAATAACTAACTATTCCCTCCAACGCAAATAAATAAAAATTTCAAAATAGGATTTAAGAAATTTAAAAACCTCGTAAAAATTATTGGCGATATTGGCACATTAGACGATAAAGGCACTAGAAGTATTTGAGCTAAATAGAATGAAATTGTTTAGCTTTTTCCGGCGTATGGGGCCTTCCCCTGTAAAAAGTTAAGAATTTTTTTGACGCTACTCAAGCAGGATGAAATAATTGGTTTAATTTCTTCAATATTTAAAAGTTTCGAAAAAACATGTTTTTGCCAAAAAATTAAGAATTTCTATTATTAAGGTGAGCCTATTCTGTAAACGCTTCGAAAGAGAAATTTTTTCCTTCTGGAGCTTGATGCTCAAATGGTTTTATTCCGAGATAATATGGTCGATGAAACTGTTTTAAATTGGCTTCCATCTTTTCGTTTGCTTTTCTTTTTAATTTTGTAGTTATGGTTTCATCAGTCACATTTTCCAATGGTGTTCCTTCAAAACTTTTATAAATAATTGAGCCATTTCTAAATTTGTGTGTTCTAGATTTATCATTCCATGCCGAGTATAATCTAAAATATTATTTTCAGTTCAAAACGGAAATTTAGCGCATTTTTCATGCTCGATTGATGTTTGATAAAGTGGTCTTTGAGATTTACTAATTTGTAGGGTGAATACTGTAGAACGATTTTCGACAATTTCTGCCGAAGTATATTTAAGATAAGGATCTCCTGTTCCTTTAATTCGCATTCGTGGTTAAACTTCTTTTCGAAGCTCTTATTGGTCGAAAACTGAAATCCGGTGCTCTCATTGATCAAAAGCAGGTCAAACACGAACGCGAACCGAAGGAACAGGGGATCCCAATCTTAGATTTACAAACCAATATGTACAAACCAACTTAGTGGATGAATAATAGTCGTGGAATTTTTTTAACTGGTCAAAATTTGAGTTGAAAAATTTTTTCCCAACAGTTATATTTTCCGTTATAAGAAACAAAACCACTGTACTTCGATTATTTATTTTTAATGTTTTTGATAGAAAATATTTTGTTTCACTCTAAAATTAATAACCTGGAACTGGAATTTTTTTAACATATATGTTAATCTTTTTTATTTATTCATTTATTCACTGCAACGTTTCGCGTTTCGCATTATCAAGCTGTTTTAAGAAAGTGATTTTATCGTTTCAAGTCTACAAAAAATACAGAGTCTCTTATGTTAATCTGATCGGAACTTTACAATTTGTTAGCTTTCAACTGATCCGATCCGGTTCGGGGTTTTCATAATCCATTAAATTTGTTGAAAACAAATAAGGTCAATTTTTTACAAGGGTATTTTACTTTAGTTAGATTGATACTGATATATTATATACCATATATACGATCACTTCAACATTTTAGATTATCAAATCATTTTTTGAGCTTCGTGTCACTACAAAGCGGGTTTTTCGATTTGTCATACCGGTAATTTTTGGTCTTTTTATGTCGAAAAACCGGTAATTTTGATAAATNGATAAATGGTTTATTTCCGAGATAATGATGGTTTATTTGAAACTGTGTAAATTGCACTTCCATTCTTAATTCGGTATTAGTCCTTTCTCTTACTTAAATTTGTAGTAAGCTGTTTCAATCAGTCCACCATTTTCCAATGGTGATTCCTACCTCAACAACTATTATAAATATATTGAGCCGTCGATCTAATTTGTGTGTTTAGATTCTTTTTTCTATTTCATCCAATGCCGAGATAATCTAAAATTTTTCAGTTCAAACGGAAAATCATTTAGCGCATTTTCCACCAATGCTAACTTGACGTTTGATAAAGTGGTCTTGAGATTTACTACATTGGTAGGGGATGATGGCAAATACTAGTAGAAGACTTCTTTGAGAACCGATTATTATGCCGGAAGTATATTTAAGATAGGGGATCCTTCCTTTCTTTAAATCTCGCATTAGCGTGTTAACACTTCTTTTCGGAAGCTCTTCTTTGGTCGAACCGAAATCCGTGCCTCTTCCATTGATCAAAAGCAGGTCAAACACGAACGCGAACCGAAGAAAAAGCGGGATGCCCAAATGCTTAGATTGTACAAACCAATCATTACAAACAACTAGTGGGACTGAATAATAGTCGTGAATTTTTAAACTGTCAAATTTCTGGGTTTGGGAAAAACTTTTTTTCCAACAGTATATAAGTTTTTCCGCCTTATAGTAGAAACGCAAACCACTGTAGACTTTCGATACTTCTATTTTAACGTTCTGATAGAACAATATTTTTTCACTAAAAATTATCCCTGGAACTCGGAATTTTTTACACCAGTATATGTTTATATACTTTTTTTATTTTATACAATAGAATCATTTCGGGGGATGCGCAGCATCACCCAAAATGATTATATTCTTTAAACTAGCTAACAGTTTTGCCTCTACGAATGAAGGGGGAGAGGTTTTTGTGATCATTTCGAGTTGGTAACCTCCGAGTTATTCTCCACGGTAAAATTGGGTGTTTGAGCTTGAAGTGCACAAAATTTTCGATTAAAAGGGCGATCAAAATTAAGCGGAAAGAGAATGAATCAAAATTCTTCAAATTGAAACATTCAAATTACTGCCCAAACAAACTGAAAGCCTAAAGAACCAAAATTTAAATTTTTCACAATCAACCGTGAGCTACGATTCGATATTTCGCTGATTAAATCTCTAATTAAGACGCTGCCATGATGATCTCGATAACGAAAAAAAAGAAGAATCAACGATAATTTAACGTTAATTTCCTTCAAACCATTGAAATTATATAGTTTATTTCAGAACGATCTATATAAATAGTCTGAGTTAACTTTTTTCTTTACCTGTTCCTCAAAAATATGTTACTGTCCATAAAGTTATTTTCAGACACCCTCATAGCTTAATTCACCTGCAATATTATTCAAGGAAGGCGCTTTTGTTAGCCAGACCATCCTGAACACAGACCACCGTAAATCATGCGAGGCGTTACACTACCCCTATGCAGGAATGCTACTAGCTTCGACATGGTCGTGCCTGTTTCAAAGAAACTCATCCAATTGTTCAAAGCACTATGTATCGTTACTTACAAATTTCCAACAAAAAAAAACGTTTAACTATCAGTCAAAAAGCAAGAATTTGTTCTATTATTCATTTATTCCGAAAATCCGCGCTTCGGCCCCAAATCTATCAAGCTGGTTTAAGAAAGTGAATTTTTACGGATTTCAGTCCACAAAACAATCAGCAGTCCTTAATGTATCGTGATCGGCAACTTCAACAGATTTGTTAGCTACCCGATCCGCATCCGTTCGGCGGTTTCAAATCCATTAAAATTTGTTGAGAACAATAAGGTCAATTTTTACAAGGGATTTTACTTTAGTTAGATTTCGATAACGATATATTATATACCATAACTCGAACACATATATCTCGACCGACATACATTCTCGAAACACAAACATTCACATGCCCGCTCGTCTCTTCCTCACGGGCGCGCTTTGCGACCAATCTGAACAAAATCTCCATTAAACGAGATATACGAATCCTTTCAGCATTTAGAGTTTATCAATATAATTTCTTTTTTGAGCTTCGTGTCACTACAAAGCGGGTTTTTCGATTTGTCATACCGGTAATTTTTGGTCTTTTTATGTCGAAAAACCGGTAATTTTGATAAATGTCAAGTCAAAAGAAGAAAACGAAAAATCCGGCTCTGCAGTTTTATGCTGTTTTAAAAGTTGTAGGCTGACTCGAAATTTCAAAAAAATCGTATGTGCCAGTTCCGAGCTATCTCACCGAAATAAAATTTCCTTATTAAAAAAATGAACCATAGTTTTTAGCTTTGTCGATCGGATTCAATTTTTCTCGATGTGCCAAGTCCTGCGTGACAATAATTGATTAATGATTCTTTGTAAAACTTAAATTACCTTGAAAATGGATTTCTAGCATTTGCAATTTTATATGCTCGATTTCTAAATTTTACAAATTTCTCATGACCCGAACTTTTAATATTGAACAATTTCTCATCCAAAACGGTAAGTGTATTGTATAATTTTTGTCGTTTGTTTTTTGGCAGTGATGTGTCCCCGTCGATTTTATTTTGTAAAACATTCATTCCACGTTGCCAGTTTGATGTGCCACATTTTGGAGGTAAACAAATCATAATGTCGAAAGGTTTCCCAATAACACGGATAGCTAAAAAAATAATGAATAATGTATATCTGGTGAAAATAAAATAAAATTGCTCCGAATCGGACAATTTTTGAATTTTTTCTGAGGTTTTTGAAACGTTTCGCTTTTTATTATAGCATTATCAAAATTTTTTATTTTATCAAGTTCTAAATTAAAACATTGACTAATATAGTATCTAGAAATTTTCAAATCAGAATTTTCTATTGTTTGTTAACCATTGGACGTTCAAAACCTCATTGGAGGTATTGAAAAATTTAAAACGTCTCAAAAGAGGAGAATTAGCGCTCTAAACATAAAATATTAAATAGAGTTTGCTCCAAGAAGTTCAAAAATCAAACTCAAAATAATTTTCGATGATCCGTTCAAAAGTTATTTTTTCTTACTTTTTTGGCCAATTTCTTCAGAAAAACCTTTGATCGCTAATCCTTTAATCTTGTCAAACTGCAGAAATTTTCTGAGAAGATACGTTTTTAGGAAAGTCTTTGGAGAATCTGTCATTTAAATAATAATGACTCTACTGTTGCTAGAAGTCATGTTTTTTTTCGCGAGTGATTTCTGAAAAAATAATGAAAATGGAAAAATTCCAGACTTTGAGAAAAAGGCTCAAAACGTCAATTTCGTTGCTTATTTACGTACCCTTGAAAAGTGTATTATAGTAATCTGATAAATTATTCTGAAATTTTTGGCCTTCTGCTTATAAAAATGTAAAATGAGGTAAATCCCATGCCTGGTTATCACACTATAAGCGCTAAAAGTTGAATGAGGTTTTGTGCCTCCACTTATGTTTTTTTTTCGAACGTCTTAGGGTTGTACTTCAAATCTTTTTAATAAAGTTATAAAATTATCGAAAAAAAAACAGAATAATTATTTATTGTTGTTTTTATGTATAATTTACTGTTTAATTATTAGTTTTTGTCAAAAAATTGGAAACAACGGTCTGATTTGGACTATTATTTTTGATTTATTTTTCTCTAAATATTTTTCATGAGTTTGAGCTATCTAAGAACTTAATAAGATAAGTTGTTTTCAAAAGCCGAATTATATGAAAATTTAGGCTCAAAAAGTGACAAAAAATGACCAGGGGCCCCGTTATCGATAAAATAATGTAACTTGATGGTCAAAAATAAGAAGATTTCTAATAAAGATGATTTATGCAAGAATATTTCGAATATTTCAAGCCAAATAATAGGCAATTCTTACAACGGTTATGCGTTTTTGAACAATTCTCCAGTGGTAAAGCTTCGAAAATTCACATCTCAATTCACACATCAAGTCGCCCTTAATCAGACCGAAAATAATCGCGGATAATTTTAGTTCAAATTTATAATTAAACTTGTTGCTACGATAACAGAATGATAATTTACCTGGACGGTTCAATAACGGGATTTGACAATTTTTATCTTTAAATTTCAAATACTTTGAAAACAGTTTAAAAAGCTGAATTAATCTATAAAAAACAGACATTTTTCTCAAAAAACAGTTCAGAAAAACAAATATCTTAAACAGCCTACGCGTAATTTCATCTCTTTTTAAACTGTTTCCTTTTTGTCTTCAATCGGTTGATTTATATCATGAATAAATGAATGAAAATCATATAGTTCTTGAAATGAAGTGGTAAGAGAGTTTTGTAGATCTTCTATATGTTTGAGATATTTGCATCCTCTTTTCATAATTTTCTGACGATTTTCGAAAACTTTTTCATGATCTGTATTTTCATGTTTTTCACTATTTTTCTCTGAAACATCTTCTTGGTTTTGGATTTCTTCATAATTTATATTTTCATTCTTTTTTTCTATAACATTCGATTGTTTTGGAATTTTTGTATAATTTATATCTTCGGTTTTTCTACTTTTTTCTTTCAAATTATTTTGTTCTTTCGAAATTGATTCTTGTAAATCATAATTTTTTGATTTCTCTTCTAATAATTTTTTTTCGTTCTTCTGTTGTGCTTCCGAAAACTTAATTGTGAAAATATGTGGTACAACAAGATTTTCAACCTAACATTCAGTTTCAATATATAACATATTAACCCTTGGAAGCCTCAAGCGACTTCAGTGAATTGAGAAAATTTAATTTTTTAAAAATAAGGTTTTAAAGACTCCACAGAATTCTCATTCAAATTTAAAATTTTCAACAAAGTTCCAGTAAAAAAACGGCAAGAAACGGTCGATAATTTGAAAAAGTTTCTACAACATATCTTTTTATCACAATTTTGTTAATATCCCGGCCATACTATTTAAAAACACATAACGTTTGCTAATCAGGGCCGGGATATCAACAAAAGTGTAATCAAGGGATATACGCTGTGCATTTTTATTTGAATTTTTACTGTTTTACAATACTTTAAGGGGGTAGCAGCGATGTGGCAGATTGGTACATTTTTTCGGAGTGATTTTTGAAAGAAAAAAAANACGATGCATGACATTGAAATTATCCGAAATGACAAATCGAATTTCAAGAAATTTCAATTATTTTTAAGAAAAATCTTAAACCTACTTATCGAAGTTGAACGCTGATTGGTTTAAACTTTCGAGCTTAAGGGAGTTCCCCACGCGAGTATATTTCGGCTCATCAGAATGGTAGAAGCTAATTTTATTCTCATTCTCATTTTTGTCTATCGGTTTCAATCCAAAAAAAAAAAAAAATTTCGCTATGGAAAAAAATTGTAAAAAATTCCCAAATTTCCTATTTTTTCTTAAGAATAAATTTCCTTCGATTGTACTGTTAACTTTCAAAGTTGAAATCCGTTGACGCTGATTTTGTTGCATGAGTTCACTTTGGAATTCAATCTTTTAAAAAAGAAATAAAATTTTTTAAATTTTTCGAAAAAAAAAAATTCTGAAATTTTTCTAAGATTAATAAAATCGACGTATGTTTCAGTGAGCAAAACTTTACTGCGCATAAAAAACCATAACTATAAAAGATAGCAAATATGGAGCGCATTAAAATCGATGAGCTCGCAATTTAAAGAAATGCCTTTTTTCCGCGAAAAAAATTAGCTTACTGTGCTCCAATGAATTGAAACTAGCGCTTCAGGTGGTACCAAAAACAGCCATTTTTGAGGAAACTTTTTTTTTTCAGGTTTTGGGATTTTGTGGGGGCAAATTTAAAAAAGGGGGAAAAAAAAAAAAAATATTAATTGAGCGCATAACTTTTTTTTAACTAACAAATTTAGGTATGCTCACAAAAATCAGAAATTATGTTAATACATCGCAAATGAATTGAACAGATAAAAGTCGAAAATGAATTTTTTGGACCGGTAAAATACCGTTGTACGTCATACAAAAAATTCAGACAAATCTCTGGGTCTTCAGAACATGAAACTCAAGCAAGTTGTATTCAGCTCAGAACAAACGTTTGAAAATCACTAAATGGCGTGGGGTACTCCCTTTAAAGCTAAACTCTCAGCTTCAATTTGGTGATCCTGTTTTTTTGGAACTTTTAATTTCCGGTTCACTTTAAATCAGATTTTTAAAATTCTAGGAGAAAATTCGAAAATCCTAGCCAAACATTATGAGAGAATCTAGAAAATAAAACAGCGAAATTTGAAAAAATAGGCCAAAAATATTAGTAACCTTATTCATTCCTTACTCTGTGTGAAATTTCAGACGCGTTGTATGTGGGGACTAATATAAGTATAACTTCGAAAACGCTTGAGTGTTCTCGAATTGACTCAGCACCTGGAGCTGTGGTGTTAAATTTTCTAGTATGAGATATGGAATCGTTAGACGAAGGCTGGACCTACAAACAAGTATTCTCAGACTTTTCACAACTGCCCTAGAATTATTCTGAGGTGGGATTGAAAGGTATTCGATTACGACGCCCACCCCTTCAAATGGTTCAAACTAAATAACCTTTTGTTAATGATTAATTTTACCTCAAACTNCTTTTTTCCAAACTGGTTACACTTAATTTCCGCCGTTTTGATTGGTTGTCAGAAGAGTTTTCTCAGATTCAACCAATCAAAACGGCGGAAATCAAGTGTAACCAGTTTGGAAAAAAGAAGGGAAAAACCTTACACCCTGTATGTCTTCTGAACTTTTGAAAATTATACAAAAATTGTACGAAAATAAAAAAATTCTAGTTTTTCTCTTTGTCAGTGTTGGAAAATTGTTGGAAAAACTACATGTATGCTTTTAAAATTATAAAAAATAAAATTAGGAAAGATTTCTTCGATTATTAATATATAAAAATTTTCTCTGTTTTTTCGACTTATTCATCGTAATATCTCTATGGCATGATTTAAAAACACGAAAAATAAATTACTTGTCGGTTTTGAAACTATCCCTGGATATTTGGACTGTATTCCATAAAATGCACAAAACCAAAAACTAAGACTATAACTGGGATCAAAATTTTCGTAGGCGAAAACTCCATTTTAAACGTATTTACAATAATCTAAAATCTTATATTTTTTTTCAAAATCAAAAGACATTAAAAATATTAAATTTTCGGTATTTGATTTTCATGGATTTGTATGGTTGTTATGATCAGCTCGTTAAAATTATAACGTAATATTTAATTTCAAATAATAGTTGTTTTTGTTTAATAAAACTCTGAGAATAAACAAAAATCCCGGCTTAATCAATGACCTTATAAGGTTGGAGTATATCTTTAGCAAATGATCTTCCAAATTTTAAAAACCCAGGACAAAAAATTAAAAAATACACGAATAAATTGGTGATAAAGTATGGGTCATAACTGAGCGTTTATCAACTTTTTAACTAATCAGTTTATTGACGATTGGCATTGTGTGCCTTGTGTAAAATTTTAATAAGATTTCTTTGAAAATAAAATATTTGTAAATTTTTATTGGATAAAATTGTATTTTAAGGTTTAAATTGACGATTTATGCAAATCAGATACAAAATAAAATTTTATGTCGATTAAGCCAATTTTTTAAAGTGACCAAATGATGTCCACAAGATCAATTTGCATTTTGAGTGTTTCGTCTACGCATTTTTTTATCAAAATTCTTTCAAAACAAACGAAAAAAATCGAAATTTTTGTTCCGGAAATTTTATTTTATTTGAAGCTGAATGTTTACTTAACGCGATCCTTGTTAATCAAAAACAAAAATAGTACTAAATTAATGGTTTAAACTTTTAAAGCGCCTGTTAAAGGCCGTAAATTGTTTTTTAAATAACTTCAAATTGTGACCACAAAGTTGGCTCCAAAAAATTAATATGCTCGGAATCAATATTTTAAGAAAGTTTGAAATAAAAAATCCGTGCTGAGAACTTTAGTTTTGCAGATTAAATCCCGGTACTGACCTAGTTATAATTAATGGTTTTTCTCAAAAAAATTCACGCGAAATATTTTATGATATTATATTAATATCTATGTCATTGATATAATAATTTATAACGAAAACAATCGCTGTTCATGATTCATGGATGTTAAATCTACGATATTTAAGTCGTATATATAAGTCACTTAAATAGCTGGACAATCTCATCAGACGACCCGGGGATTCAAAAATTGTTTCTGTGAATTCTCCGAAAAAAATAAAGTTTCGAATCGCCATTATAATTATTATCTAAAAGTTCGAGATATTTAAAATTTTAATTTTTTTTTGGATGAATTGCTTTCAAAATATGGTGTGAGGGGGTCGGGCTTAGTGTACCCCAAATTGGCCAATCGACTATAACTGTGCCTCAGTACAGCAGGATCCGGCCGGATAGGTGAAAGTTTTTTTCGCTCAAAACCTTCACCTATTAGCCGGATTTCACCTATACGCCCGGATTTCACCCATCGCCGGACGGCTGGGAAAAAGATACGCTCGACTGGTCAATTAAAAACAAGGTCTATATTTTATAATTTAGTTAAAGGTAGTTCAGAGTGAGAATTTTAAGGCTGATTTTTTGCTCCATTTTTAATCAAAATGCAAAAGTGACGGTTAAAACCTCAGAAAACTACCTTTCGGATTATTGACTCACGCATTAATTTGAATTTAGCTTCTAAAATGCATTTATTTGATGTAATTCGGCCAATATATTAAATAAAATTTCTACAGCCTGAGTTTTTTTTAATTTCGGGCCATTTTTTTGTCCAGTCGGCTAGACAGCGTTTGACTGGAAAAAAAAATGGCCAAAAACAACAAAGCTAAATTGGGCCATGTTTTTTCTCCGGAGAAAAAAAATATGGGCCCAAATTTTGCTGGAACATTGAAAAATCGTTCTAATATTGAATAAAAATTATTTTATTCAATAATTATTTTTAATATATTATTAACTGAAGAATGAGTTGAAAACTTTGAAAATTGTCTGGCGAGACAATTTCAACCAAAAAAAATTATCTGAAGATGTTCAAACAATACACGGCTATATCTGTAGTTTTTTTTGAAAAAAAGGAAATTTTATATTATGATTCGTACCATGCGGAAAATTTAAATATTCTGGAAAAAATTATTTATTAACTTTGATTTGGAGAAACGTTGCCGCTTTTGGGGTTGTAAATTATAGACCAGACTGAAATTAAATTGTGTTGCATTGAATACACCACTACAAAGAAAATGGTGTAGACTGTTGGTTGTTCATGCACTTATAATTCGCAGAGAAATATTTCCAGAAATTGTCTTCAACTTTTGCATTTTCAATACGAAAGAAATAAATAGCTATCGTGAAAAAATTGCCTATGAAATAATTGCTGCGGAATTATTGAACAAAAAGTGTGCAGATTTTTGGGCAAATCAACTGTACTACTGTAGATTAAATAGATAAAACGACAAATTAATGATAGGGTTTTGTCATTCATAAAAATTCTGCAAATATGCCTATATTTTGGCTTTCGAAAACCTATCTTTTTGCCTAGGAAGTTTTGAAAATAACCCCTATCTTTGCCTTACGTCTATCGCCGTCTATCCGGCCGGAAAAGTTTTTCGCTCAAAACCTTCACCTATTAGCCGGATTTCACCTATCCGCCCTCACCTATCGCCGGACCCTGCTGTAATACTGAGTCATATCCATTGTTCACGAATTGGTCTTGGAATAAAGTGGATTCAGACCCAATTTTGGAACAGGAAAGCACGGGGCGTTGCTTAGTGTACTCCAACCGGTACACTAACACATTGACTTGGCTGTTATATTAATTTTAACGAAAAAAGGCAGATAAAATAACTTTTGACGTATATCCCTAGTCACACGTACTGTATATAAATGCAATATTATATTAATATCATAAATCAACATATAATATTTCGATTTACGGGGGCTCCTGATCGTTTTTTACTAGATTTTTAGCTAAATTTTTTATATAATTCGGCTTTTTGAAAACAACCCATCCGATAACATTCTTAGATAGTTCAAACTGAGCACAAATATCTTGTAGATATAAAATAAAAAGTTTATCGATTCGGACCAATTATTTATTTTTTTTAATTAGATTACTGAAATTGTTATAATTATAGTTTTTCTTAAAAAAAAACGGAAACCAATGGTCGGATTCAAAGATATTTTTGTTAGTTGCAGCTATCTAAGTATGCTTAATTGGATGAGTTGTTTTCAAAGCCGAATTATATTAAAATTTTGGCTGAAAATCTAGTAAAAACAACCAGAAGCCCCATAATCATATAGCCCAATCGGAAGATTCAGAAATTTTGATGAAAGTGGCTCATTTTCGAAAACACGACATGCTTTTATCACATTTTCACAATTATTGAAATGTGTGCTTCTCGCGGAAATTCACGTTTCGGGCACTGTAGACGAATTCTATCTAAAACTTTGATCTTTTTTTTATTTGGACATGTTGTTACAAATAATCAATAAAAATTATGAGAAGATTCCGATATATACATTATATACACAGTTATTTTACGTTAGAACTCGCCAATTTTCACTTAATCCTTAATTGCATACGACCTAAAAACACAGACGTTATTAGGGTCTCATAAAAAATTTCCGGCTGAATGAGTTTTTGCTACCATTAAATACCATAACTTGAAGAATGTTCCCTCAGAAGTGAAACGGCATTTTTATGAGAAAATATATTTAGAGTAATGTTCTATACAAGAAAAAAACGAATTAATGATAGAAAAAATTGTCAGAGTTTGCGAAAATTTTGGTCACTGGGTTGAATTGTAAGCTACAGCACCAGAAAATCCCGTTTGCTCTGGGACACAGGGGTCGGCACAATTGAATCGGATCGGAAAAATCGATCTGATCCAAATTTGTTTTTGAATGTGCCGACCCCTGCTGGGACAGCCTATTCGACATAATTGTTTATACTTTTACCAACAGCCGTTAAGGGAGTCGGTGCATTTTGGCAGATTTGCACTTTTTCAATTTTTTTTGTCTTCAT
This sequence comes from Oikopleura vanhoeffeni, assembly GCA_004367855.1. Taxonomy (NCBI): domain Eukaryota; kingdom Metazoa; phylum Chordata; class Appendicularia; order Copelata; family Oikopleuridae; genus Oikopleura; species Oikopleura vanhoeffeni. The sequence goes on along the minus strand of SCLH01000873.1, from coordinate 72,663 downwards.
GGGAAACTTTTTGCCACCTTATAATTTTCGAATAAAAAGTATTTCAAACGTAAGTTGCCACTTTTGAGCTCACTTTGTATAATCTGTTTTTATTCAGATCGATTATTTTTACTTTATAAATCGTCTTTAAAATAAACACTCTTAAAACGCGCCTTTTGTACTTTAGGTGTCTAAATTACATTAAAAAATTTTTTTTGTTTATCAATTAGAAGCTTCAAAAAATGGTCTCGATCACCATCGAAAATTTATATAATTNTTTGACAATTTAAGTAAATTCAATTTTTATTTTCAATTGAAAATATGTAGAACTTAATATATTTTCTCAGATAATTAGTTATGTTAAGAAATTAAAAATATAAACGTTTGCAAGAATGGACACTTTTATTGAAGATAAAAAATAAAAAAATAAATTTTCACATTTTTTTCTTTCATTTATCGCTCTGAAAAAATGTACCAATCTTCCGGATCGATGCCACCCCCTTAAGGGGGTATGCGACTCTGACTTTATTGAATGATTAGGCATATCGTATGATTAAGGTATGGTTCGGAACCATTGGTTCCCACATTTTCTGCAGTTGTTTTGTCATAAAAATGCACCAAATCAATCGTTTTTGTTTTGAAAGCACAAAACAACCAAAATAACAACAAAAAATGTTCTAGATTTGTGCTTTTTTTCGATTTTTCCGAAGTATTTTCCAAAATTAAATAAAAAAATAATGTTTGTGTCAATTTGATCACTAAAACTTCAAAATATCGGGTTGACGTAAAACAATTTTCTCTTCAGTGTGACCCTAGTTTCAAAAAAATTAAAGCACATTTTTTCGAATAAATTTTCACGTGACCTTGAAAAATTGATATTTATTAATATAGCACTTATCGACAAAAACGCTTCTCAGAACTTGTAAATACTTATTATGCAGGTAATGTTAAAATTAAGGTTTATTTCATTATAAAACCTGGAAGGACTTAGATTTTCTGTTTTGGTTTATGTCTTCTTGTTTCGCTTATGTGTCAAGGAGTGTATGCATACAAAAAAGCTTTGGCACATTTCTCACACAAGTTGAAGACTATTTTTGCAAACTGGTTGATCTGAATTATATCCTTGAAGCCCTGCTTGGCTTATGTTTCATCGGGAATATGTCAAATTAGGAACCATCATACCCTTCAATTATTAATGAGAATATAATGAGTCGCTGCATAACTTCGTGTTATAAAAAACTTGCCTTCTTCTTGATATGAATTTTTTGAAATTATAAACTGAAAATTTGTTTTTTTTAAAGTTTGATAATGCGCATGAAGAAACTTTGCTACTAAATGAAAATTATAGAACATTTAGCAAGATTCAAATTCGGAGCTGTGAACACGTACTTGTTGCTGATCCATATATGGTGAAAATGGGAATCCATCGAGTCTATCTACAGTCTATATACAGGAAATGGCAAATCGTAAATTAAATGTTTTTAAAAAAATTTGATGGGTTTTCAAAACCTACGAGAATCAGGGAGTACCCCTCATAGACTGAGGCTCAGACACAGCAGGGTCCGGCAGATATGTGAAGGCGGATAGGTGAAACCCATTCATTTATCCGCCGGACTCTGCTGCAATAATGTTCACAATTTAATTATTATGTTTTTGTCTGAAAATATCGACAATTTCAAACAAACTGGTGGTATTCGTATGTCCATACTAAGTCAGGAAACCAGTCCGAACCACCTACTGTATTGCTTACAACAGCATTTACAGCAGTTGACTTCAGACCGGAATATCTGCCTTTACAGTACCATTTTGAAAATATATCGTCTTGGTTTTAAGCACTTTAATCAAAATTTATGAATTTTTACATAAATTGTAGATTTCTTGTCTCATTTCTACAATTGTGCCATTTTCAAATTTGCAATTAAAAGTCAATTGTAGTTTTGAGCCATCCACGCTTATTGAGCCACGGCCCAAAAGTCAAAAGATAACTCACGTAGATAAAACTTTCTCAATTTCTGCCTCTGGAGCTTTCTGACAAAAAGTTGGAAAATATGGCTTTCTTTACTTATTTCTCNGGGCATAAAATTAAGGTTTCGATAGTAAAAATATTTTACTTAAAAATCCAGGGAGGCTTTCGTGTGAGACCCAGGGTCTCAGAACCTGAAGTTTTTTTGGCTGGTCTGGGACTAATTAATTTTGAATAATTGGACTGGGGGATAGGCTTTTTCAGACAGATTTTCACACTATTTTGAATATAGTTTCTGATTGGTTGAGCAATCAGTGATCTTCGAATATAATTTAGAATGTTAAATTTTTGTTCACATAACGTTGCCTAAATGTGTTTCACGCACCACGCTTTTGAAGCCGCGCCTGTGATTGGCAGCTCTTTCATAGAGAAAAGGGTGCGTAGGTTCGAAACACATTATATACTCCGAGTTTTTTCAGCTGTAAAGAAATTCAGGATTTCCAAAACAGTTTACGTAAACGCGAGTTTCCTATCATTTTAAAAATGATTCAGCATATTTTATAATTATGAAAGTTTTCACGGAACAATATTTTTAATTTTATTTTTGCGTTTGATGATTTCAACATCAAAACAAAACAAAAAGTAGTTAAACTAGTCAGAGCTGAATGAATTACAATAATTTGCATATGAAACGGTTCCATTGTAACCTATTAAAAAGTCTTGTATAATTCCGTGTTATTTTTAAATCCTTATTTTATAATGTTCTAACTTAAAACTTCTATGTTAGAGACACAGCGGGAATCGTAAACCATTGATAGTTTTCAGCTTTACGAGAAATATTGATCAAAACAGTTTTTGACAAATTTGTTTCGCGGTGACGTTTAGTTTTCGGAAAAATAAGAGAGAAGCTGATTCTGTGAACATTATTGCATAAAATTATAAAAAAACGAAAATTAAATAAAAATATATAAAGGTAAGGAAATGTTTCTGCTAAGAATCAAAGTTTTCTTTCATTTTGTCGTATTTTGAATTTTTTGACTGAAATGTAACTGAAATATATCCTTTTCGGAACGGAACTCCATCTCAAAAACGCTTACTATNAATCACTCAAGCAATCACTAAGACAATCACTTAGACAACATCAGTGGGATTCGAACACGCGCTGTAGAGATAGTAAGCGTTTTTGAGATGGAGTTCCGTTCCGAAAAAGATATAGAAACACCGAACAAGTTTGAAGGTATACGGAAAAACTTTCTGAAAAACTAAACTTATACGGACAAAAATCTATCTATTAGAAAGTCGAACTCGTGGTTTTTTGGTGGTATTTTCGAATTGATACAATTAACTTGACGGTCATCTTGAAGGTCATCTACTGTACTAAATATGAAATCTTAAAAGGATGTCAACTTTTTCTACAGACACTTCTCGCTTTCAATATATTATTTATTGACGGAGGACATTCATTTGAATTTTTCAATTCTTCAAAAAAATTAAATGTATTTTTTAAAAAATTCAAACGAAATTTATAAATATTAATCAATTCAGGAGATAAAAATAAATAAATTGTTCAAAAACATAAAGAAACAAATTGTAAAAATTATCTGTAATTTCAAATTCAAGTTGATACGAACTTTTCTATCATAAAATTTGAAAAGAAACCGGCTAATTGTTAAAAATTCATTGATATTGTTTCAATGTGAAGTCAACCTTAATACCCGGACATCCAACGAAATCAAAAGTTTGAGAAATTCATTTTTCACATATTCGAAAATTTTTCAGCGACATTTAATTCGTGACTAACGGTGCACCGGGTGATTGCGGAACAACAAAAAATATGTATTTACCAAAAGATCTTTAATTTTTGTTAGCCAAATTTTCATGGCGCGTTTTAATTGTCAATCATCTGAGCATTTTAGAACTGTCCTAATACTGTTTAAATAATCGAAAAAATTAAAATTTCCGAATGATTTTATTAAATATAGATTTATCCTTTATAGCATTATTCATGCGAAAACCGACTGAAAGTTTCTAAGTTATCCTAATGAACTGAGATAGAAATAATAAATATCTGGTGATACCGGTGAAGAACTGTTCATGTGTCC
>SCLH01000873.1:23071-68096 GCA_004367855.1 Oikopleura vanhoeffeni | reverse complement strand
TTAAAATTTCCGAATGATTTTATTAAATATAGATTTATCCTTTATAGCATTATTCATGCGAAAACCGACTGAAAGTTTCTAAGTTATCCTAATGAACTGAGATAGAAATAATAAATATCTGGTGATACCGGTGAAGAACTGTTCATGTGTAAAATCAAACAGAAAATTTTATTATCAATGTTAGCAAAACGTTTATGTTGAGAATAGGCTGTCACTTGTGGATCCAAAATGAATAATTAGAGGGGATTTGAAAAATTAATTCGGTTTATTTGTTGATCTCGGATTTTGAAAAAATTCGAATAAAATCCCAAGAAATTTTCAAATTTTTTCCGAATTTGAAAAAAAATCCGAATTTCACCTTTGATTTTCATTATTTTCTGAGCCTCTATACAATTCAATAACTTTACCAGGTATTTTCTAAAAATATGCCTTGTGCTTCATTGAGACATTTTCTGTCAATATGACTTTACAATTCTACAGTCTGAGTTTTCTTGTTTACTGAGCTTTTCTACCGCAAAAATCCTCGAAGGTGATTGGTCAATATCCTGGATAACTTTCTCTGATTGATTAATTTTTGTGGAAGAAATAAAGCCCAGCAAACGAGAAAATTGAAGCTGAAGTTATAAATTTCGGTTTCAATTTTGGTCACTTTGGACACCAGGGATTTAAAATTTTCTGATAGGAAAACATTAATTATTTACTAAGAATAAACCTAAAAGCATAATGACTTCAAAAATTTTAATTATTTCAGGGGAGGCCAATATCGCCGGCCCAATACCGCCGAAATCGCCGAAAAAAACCTATGCAATTTCACGATTTTTAGCTAAAATACTTCCAGTGCCGATATCGCTGAATGTGACAATATCGCCAAATTTTTGTGAAATTTATATCACAAATTAATTTGTAGGCGTCATTATCATGATTGAATTTCTCAAATTTACCCTCCAACTTTAATTTGATTGCGTTTGGTCCTTTATGAAATTTTACGCATTTTGGTGTTCCACTTCAGGTGAACCTACTGTGTAAGTCCTTATAAAATCCAAAAGAAATTTTGACATATGACGTCATTACGAACGCCTACTCATTTTTCATTTTTGAAAAAAAAAGTTATTTTTGTCCCCATATTGCCGAATGTGCCGAATTTGCCGATACCGCCGAAATTTTTTGCCAAAAAAACTTTCGGCGATATTGTCCCCCCCTGTATCAAATTTTTTCTCGGTCGAAAATTCACGTTGAGAAGTCTTATTTCTTAAAATTAATCAGAACCAGTTTATTTGATCAAAGTTTAGCCAAGAATTGATCTACCAAATGGCTAATCTCAGTCGTTCCTCACTTGTTGACTACATTTAAAATTATTAAGACAATTTTTACAAATCCCTGGAATTTTCAATTTTTTCTAGAATTTACGAAGTTCAGTTATTTTATGATTTTTTATTCTGAAAACATGAGTTGTCATTTTTAAAAAACAAGACGAAAAATTATTAAACAAAAAATAAGAAAAATAACCTGGATGGTCTTCGACAAATTGTTCAATGGTGGGAAGGCGGACTCGGAGGCAAAGGTAGGATTCTAGAAAATTCCAATTTTGAACAGAAAAATTTATTGGTACAAAAAGCTCTCTTTTTGATAAATTTCTAACTGTTATTATGACTTTTTTTGGTGATCGGTTTTGCAAAATAGGGGGCTTATCAGTTGAGCTAGTTTTAAGTGCGCCCGGAAATTGTGTGCTTGTAAATTCTTGGTGTGCAAAATCGATAGTGATGTGTTGTTATCTCACCAGAGGGCGCCAAAGAATGAAATCAGAGCTCCGCGGATGTATCCTTTCCGCCTAATTGAAGCAAAAAGGTATCGGTCCACTTTTACCGATTATTTGTTACTACAGTAGATAACCTCAAAATTTTGTCAGTGTACATTTCAAAGTCCTCGCGTCGCTTCAAAAATATTATCAAAGCATTTCTAACTATGAGTCAACTATGTACACGAGGGGTATAATAGAGCAAGAGTTGCTTCCCCTTTATCGCCCAGAGTGTATATTATTCATCTATGATTGCTTATATATTCATCAGAAAATCGACTACGGTAAACATTTTGATAGTATTATCAAAGCGATGCGATCACTATGAAATTGTAATTAATATTATTCTGTCATCTACTGTATTGACAAAAATTAAAAAAAATTAAAGATTATTTTTTGCTCAAATTCATTATTTTTTTTCCGTCATAGAATAAAAAAATCCTATGAGCAACTAAGGCGGAAATGGTTCTTCCGTGGAGCTTTGATTTGATCTTTTGGCGCCCTCTGGTGATAAAACCAGACATCTAAGAGCCGCAAGACCCCCAGTTATCGATTTTTCAAGCCATTTTGTTATATCCCCTATTCACACTTTTGTAAATATCCCGGCCCTACTACTTAAAAAAAACTACGTTTCCTAATCAGGGCCGGGATATTCACAAAAGTGTGAATAGGGGATATGGATTACAGACTCTCAGAAGACAGATCCTGAATTGCAGAATAGACCGATTTCATCGGTAAGATTTGGAAGGGATCAATCAATCAAATGCTCAGATTCCGCATTTTTCAAATATTCAGGATCTGTCCTCTGAGGGTCTTTTATCAAGATATTAATTTCTCAGACTCAATCACTTTGCGGACACTACTTACTTTAGCTTTACGGGTCCCAAAATTCCAGATGCCGACTAAAATCATTCTGGCGTAGATTAAATTATCTGATACTTAATTTGGTACCGACAACTCTTTGAAGAGTTAGACCATATTATAAAAACACCTGGATAATTTGCTCAGCCATGTTTGTCGTAAACTGCACTTGAAAACTTCAATAAGACAGCATAATTATCGAGGCGTAAAAATGAAAAAAAGTAAAACTTCAGCAAATTAATCTGGAAACTTGCTTTTAAATGATATATAAATTATACATTTTTCGCAAATTTTTCATTAACATTGACACAACTTTTTGGCGAATCAGTAAATAACTGAGTCTCAAAATGACTAAAAAATAACCGGACTTTACTTTTAGACGAAGGAACTTGAGGTTAAATTAAATAAGATGACTCAAAATCAACTGAGAGAATCAAAAAATTATACTGAAAATTTAAAAACTAAAGATGACCAGGTAATTACATTTGAAATGTTTAAACTCAGTGAATCACCGACAGTGATGTACACTGGGTGTACCCTTATCCGTACACCTCAGCTCGGCCAAAAATCGTTCGCATAAGGGTACATCGTACGGATAAGGGTGCGTACGGATAAGGGTACACCCAGTGTACTCAACATTTTCATATCGATCTCTGTGAGTAAGATTTATAAGCTCAAAAATTAGTTCTGGCTAAATTTTTTTTTTAAGTTTTCTGTCGATGAAATGACATTTTTATCAATTTTGTGACCATTATAAAATTATAAAAAGACTTACTAATTTATTTATCGACGTTTCGACTTATTATCGCTCTCAAGATTAAGGGGGGGTTGTGGGTGTAAAATGTTGGAATTGCTGGGGAAAATAGTCCTCTCCTCCAGCTGGACTGGAAGGGTCGATAACGGGCAGATAAGAATAAATGAGAACAAATTTTTTTTATTATTTATTAAATCTGTGCAAAAATTGTTTTACTTTAAAAAAACAATTTAAATTCACCACAAAAACAGCGATTGGCAGTAAATGGTATAGAAAAGTTTCAAGGAAAAACTGATGAAATTGTTTTTGATAAGATTTATTATTTCGATGCATTTTTTTATTTTCAACGCCTGAAAATTTGCATTTTGAGAATCAAAATGGATACAACAAAAATGTCTTTGAAAGTATTTCACGTCTCAAATTCATTTAAAGCTTTTAAATAGGGTGCGCTGCGGGAACCCTACAGACTGAACTAAAACTGTTGATAAACATTTATTTGCTACCGGGGGGTAATCGTCACCGAAAAAGACGATTCCAAGCAAAAAAAAATTTTTGGGCCACCTAGTGGTCAGAAAATGAGTTTCAAAAACCCTCATTTTCAGCACTTATCTTATTTTTGAGCATAATCAGCTCAATTTTTTTTATTTTTTTGTGGCAAGGATCGTACTCACATAAAAATTTGCTTTTTTCTGAAAAATTTTTTTTTGAAAAATAAAATTTTCGAAAAAAATTTTGGTCATTTTGACAAAAAAATCCTAGGCGGAACATTATGTGAGATGAAAATCTCCAAGCGACTTTCTTGAATACTTAATTTTATTTTTTTAATCTATGCAGAATTCACAAAGCTTTCAGATGCGCATAGTGAGAACCATGCGCAAGACTGCGAAAAAATTGCAAATGCTGATTCATTATTTTAACCGTCATTTTCCCTGGTCAAAATGCCAAAAAAAAATATTCCATTTTATTTATTCGTAGTTTTTTGTCCAGATATTTTTTTCCGTTTTGGTCTCATCATTTTAATTTAAAACTTTGACCGCTGCGCACCCTACCGATAAACTATAGTCTATTGGTCATAATTGACTTTCGAGTAACTTTTTCGTCCAATCATGAAGAGGCCAAATTTTTGTTTATAAAATTATAAAATAATTTTTCGAAAATTTGCTATAAGATGGCTAAATCAACATGGAAACCCAGGTTTCGACGGTTCAGCATATATAATAAACAATACAATCACAATTACAGTTTGTTACCACAAATCGCCGAGTTACTAAAATTTACGAAATTCTTTTGGGCAATTTGTGCTAACCTGTACTCAGTGTGTCCACCAATAGATTTTCGGCTATAAAATCGCTATATTTCGATCACGTGATCGATCACGTAGATTTAAATGGTGGACACGCTACCTAAACTATATTCCATATAAATTGNTTGGATTTCTTAGGGAAATAGTTCCAGCTTGACTGAAGAGTCGATAACGAAAATTTTTTTTTATTTTTTATTAAATATGTGCAAAAATGTTTTTACTTTAAAAAAGCAATTTAAATTCACCACAAAAACAGCGATTGGCAGAAAATGGTATAGAAAAGTTTCAAGAAAAAACTGATGAAATTGTTTTTGATAAGATCCATTATTTCGAGGCATTTTTTTTATTTTCAACGCCTGAAAATTTGCATTTTGAGAATCAAAATGGATACAACAAAAATGTCTTTGATAGTATTTCACGTCTCAAATTCATTTATAGCTTTTAAATAGGGTGCGCTGCGGGAACCCTGCAGACTGAATTAAAACTGTTGATAAACATTTATTTGCTACCGGGGGGTAATCGCCACCGAAAAAGACGATTCCGAGCAAAAAAAAATTTGTGGGCCATCTAGTGGTCAGAAAATGAGTTTCAAAAACCCTCATTTTCAGCACTTTTTTTATTTTTGAGCATAATCAGCTCAATTTTTTTGTTTTCTTGTGGCAATGATCGTAGTCACATAGAAATTTGCTATTTTCTGAAAAAAATTTTTTTGAAAAACTAAATTTTCGAAAAAAATTTTGGTCATTTTGACAAAAAAAATCTTAGGCGGAACATTATGTGAGATGAAAATCTCCAAGCGACTTTCTTGAATACTTAATTTTATTTTTTTATTTTTGCAGAATCACAAAGCTTTCAGATGCGCTAGTGAGAACCATGCGCAAGACTGCCGTAAAAATTGCAAATGCTGATTCATTATTTAACCGTCATTTTCCCTCGGTCAAAATGCCAAAAAAAATATTTCATTTTATTTCTTCGTAGTTTTCTGTCCAGATATTTTTTTCCGTTTTGGTTCTCATCATTTTAATTTAAAACTTAAAACTTTGACCGCTGCGCACCCTACTATAAACTATAGTCTATTGGTCATAATGACTATCGAGTAACTTTTTCGTCCAATCATGAAGAGGCCAAATTTTTGTTTAGAAAATTATAAGATAATTTTTCGAAAATTTGCTATAAGATGGCTAAATCAACATGGAAACCCAGGTTTCGACGTTTCAGCATATATAATAAACAATACAATCACAATTACAGTTTGTTACCACAAATCGCCGAGTTACTAAAATTTAGGAAATTCTTTTGGGCAATTTGTGCTAACCTGTACTCAGTGTGTCCACCAATAGATTTTGGGCTATAAAATCGCTATATTTCGATCACGTGATGATCTTTTTTTCATAATAGTATGTCTATACGTAGATTTTAATGGTGGACACGCTACCTAAACTATATTCCATATAAATTGGTACTTTGTTCAAAATTTAGCTGAACATTATAATGAATTAAATTATTAATTATTAAATAATGAATTAAACATATAATATATTTCTCATTTTTATTGTTGCAAACGTTTTCGAATATTCAATTATTTATTATCAAGCAAATTATTTCATTAAAAAATGAATACAGTTAACTCAAAGGTAACAAGGAAATAGTTCTAGAAAATTTGCCTAAATTTATCATACAATCCACTCGGCGCCCATCGCTTAAGCGTGGAATAATACGCGTCTCTGATCGGCTCAGATTTGGCTTTCCTCACAAAATAATAGGAGACGATGAGTAATAGTTCGCGCAGCGGATCGCCGCGCACCGAGTTGATTGTACAATTAATAATTGGTAATATATTTGGTATAATCGGTAATAAATTGTATATTTTCAGATTCGAAAATTGGAATCTGAGTTAAAACGGTATTCATTCGTTGATAAGCTTAAACATGATCCAGCTGGTTCTGCTGGAAAGATGGAGGCCGAGTTAAAAGCAAAAGATCAGAAGATTTTAAAACTTCAAAAGGAGGTTGAAGAACAAAAAAACAAAATTGACGAACTTACCAAAAAAATGACATTGGTTATGGGTGAAAAAGATCGACAAATTAATGTAAGTTAAATTTTTAATAACATTTTTATTGTCAAATTTGGCTAAGCTTTCTTTCTATTTTTTTGCATAGCTTGTGTCACAAATTGTGACTCAGAACGATTCCGACGAAAATTTCAAAGACTAAATGATTTAGAACGTATTTTTAACTTTTTGAAACAACATATTGAAAAAATGCTCTCGCATTTTAACGAGAAATTTTATATACACTTGACAATCAAAGCTCTAAACCTTCATGACGCTCTTCTTTTATTATCCTGGATACCGGTATCATAATTCCGGTTATTACTGGTCTAATCTTGAATATGTTTTTCTCGGTCACTATACGGGATATGAGACTGATTTTAAACCTAACGTCGAAAATTTTGGGATCCTATATATTTGTTCGGATCAAACTTTGTAATATGACACCAAATGGTCAAGTTTAAAGATTTTTTATGCCAAGACCTTCAAGAAAAAAATGAGGTACCCGATAAAAAACTTAAAACATCTAAAAGTTTTGACCGATCGTAATTTTTGCGGCTGATAATTTTCGCTAAAAATATTTGTTTGATGCAACCACTTGGTGACGCTGTTTTGTGCTCAGAGTGATTAAGGGTTTTTTTTTATCAAGAACCGATTTTGTTGCTCGGGAGAGCTATACTGTATAGGCTATACTTAGGGTTCGGATCGGCGAAAATTTGAACTTTTAAACTGTTGATTTCAGCTTAAAAAAAACTTCTTGGGTAGAATTTGAAAACTTTAAAAATTATTGAAAAAAAACGAGACATTTTTGCGGGGAATTTTAGGTTTTAAAGTTAAAATTAAATATTTGAATTAAGTCGCAAACTAGCGCCAATTTCATTTGTTTTTAATTAGAAACCTTTGCATGACTCGCCCTTTATAATATTTCTCGTTTTCAAAGTTTTCCGCCTACGCATTTTCGATGGTTAAATTTTTTCATAAAATGACAAAAAAAATTCTTCGAAGGTATTTAAAAATTATTTATCCTGTATAAACTAAAATTTCGTTGCGGTCACGCTCTTGCCGTTTTTAATTAGATAAATTTTTTTTATTTTAATCGAGTTTGAAGGCTGAAAATGCAAATTTTGAAACCTACTTTCTGACCACTAGATGGCTCAAATTTTTTTCTGTTATCCTCCACATATTTTTCAGCACTGATTCACCCTGTGAGCATAGTCGCATTTGCATGTCGGTTTTATTTTAGCCCCTGGTTCTTCCGGTCCGAACCCTAGCTATACTGTGTAGGGTTCGGACGGGGAAAACCATGGGCCAAACTAAAAGTTTTCGTGAGTGTTCTTTGACCTCACACATCGAAAATGCGTAGGCGGAAAAATGTATTTTGATGAAAATATTTCGCGTAACGTAACCTAACGTGGATTTTTTTTGTCTCTGCTAGTTCGAAATTAGGTCATTTTTATGATAAAAATAATCATAGAATTGCGCAAAGATGCGCAATATGAAAAATCGGCAATTTAAACATTACAACCTTATTATCCCCACGAAATTCTCATGTGACATTTTTTTCGACATTTTTTTTAGTTTTCAAATTCTACATTAGAATTTTTAATTTGTTTTTAGTTGAATTCAGTCGTTTAAAGGTTCAAAAATTCCCCGGTCCAAACCCTATGTATAGTCTATACATGTCTTATCTTGCCTTAAAAGAACGATGGTTACTGGATTTTTTTTATAAAGTATTTTTTAGGAATTGGGCGCTCTAAATGAAAAATCAGGCGGTAAACTTCGAAATGCAATCGCTGCTGAATCTGGACAGGCTTGCGATACAAATATCAGTCTCGAAGTCATCCGAAAGAGCGAAAAAGAGAGGAATACGATCAAGGAGGCTCTCGGCGAAAATACTTTTATGAAAAATATGAATCAAGAGCAACAAAATCTTATTATTGACGTCATGGTGAAACGAACATACGCGACTGGAACTGAAATTATTGCAGAGGGATCAGATGGAAACGAAATGTATATTCTCGAGAAAGGAGAGGTAAATCATAATTTCGTAAATTTTTATTCATTAAAAAAACAATTATGCGAAAACGTTAAACAGTACTGTACAACTGATATTATATTTCGAAAAAGTACTCAAATTACGTCAAAAATTTAAGGAAACACTTTTGAAGACTTCTTAATCATTACAGCATCCCCAAAAATCAAGTGATCGTTCTAGTAGTACTCGTAGTATAATCAACGAATAATGGGTAGAATGTGACAAGAGGCAAACCTTATTTATCTAAAAATTAAATCACGTTTTGTTTTTTAAATTGTTTCTGTAAAAATTTATATGATTCTGTTAATATTTTTCCGCAAATTTTCTCGGCGTTATCGGGGACCCAAATTTTGAGTAGGTTTGAAAACCGTAATCTTATGAAAAACCTTATTTCTGGTTTTTAAGGTCACGTGAACTTTGCTGCGATGAAAAAAAAATTAAAACATATAAATTTTTACCTCATTTTTTTCAATGTGATTAAACTTTTTTTCCAACCTTATTTCTTAACTATGTGATCACGTGATCTTTTTTGGACTGTCGTGTGATTAGAAAATGGTCTCAGAATTTATAAGGATCACGCTGAAACCTTAAATTTTTGTTCATTAATTTGATTTCGAATATTCGTAAGATTTTCTGAAATATGACCCATAATTTCACAAAATTTTTTTTTTCTTGTTTGAAATACGATACCAAAACGATCTCTCCGTATCTTTCGTAACAATGAATTTCAGATCACGGTACTGAAAGGGCAAGTTCATATTGTTGACATCAGCCGTGGACTTTTTGGTGAATTGGCGATTTTATACAATTGTCGTCGAACTGCAACAATTACAGCCAGGAGTCCAGTTGTCGTCTGGGTTTTGGCTCGAGGGCAATTCCAAACTATTGTCAAACAGTCTGGATCGACCAAGGAAGAAGAAAAATTTGACCTTTTATCTTCAGTTAACGGTGAGAAAAAAATCAAAATTCATATAAAAAATTTGTTTGTTACAGTATGACTCCGATCATTTCCATGTCTTTTGTTGATAATTTTTCTAATTTTAGCTCTGAAAAATATTCCTCAGGGCAAACTTCGCAAGATTGCTGATAGCTTGGACGATGATATTACGGTGATGGTCAACGAATAATCAAACAAGGTGATTTTATACAACTGTTCTTTATTAATTTTTACAAACTTTTTTCAAAAATTTATCAGAAAAAATGTATTTCAACTTCATCAAAAATTTGTATTTCAAGTTTCTAAATAAATTTCTAATTTTTATTAAAAAAAATAATCACTTCTAATTTAAAAAAAAAAGTTCTAGTTTTTATTTTTTAAAAAGTATAAATTATAATAAAATACAGTGCATAATTCGTTTTACTGATAAAATTTAATTTGAAAATATGTTATTTTTTTTAAAACTTTCAATTTTCATATTTAAAAAAAAAGATTTTTATAAACAAATTTTTTAACCAAAGTTCAATTCGTTTTTGTTGCTTAGCAAAATTCTAATTACTTTTGATTATTTTTTTTGGTAAAATTTCATTTTATTTCTAAATTTTTTTATTAATTTTTCATAATTTCAGGTAACACGGGCGATTTATTCTACATTATTCGCAATGGAAACGTTCGGATAACAATTGATACACCCGAAGGTGGCGAGAACGAAGTTGCCAAAATGGGCAGAGGAGAATATTTCGGTGAAGTTGCTCTCACCAAAGAGGACAAGCGTACTGCTAATGTGTATAGTGATGGAGTTGTGTCATTATATACCTTAGATCGAGAAGCTTTTATTAGTCTGATTGGATCTCTTGATGAACAAGGTCATACGCAAACATTAGAAGGAGCTGTAGAACCTGAGGAACAAAAGTAATGGTCAAAATGTTATTCAAATACCCAAATAATTGTTTGAATTTGAATCCTCAAAATTTTGAAAATGTGACTCCACATAATTTTTGGAAAATGAATCCACAGAATTTTTTAAATTTGATTCCTCACAAATTTGAAAATTTGACTTTACAGAATTTTTGAAGTTTGACTCGCCAGAAATTGTAAAATTTGACTTCGAAGAATTTTAAAAATTTGACTTTAAAGAATTTCTGGAATTAGAATCCACAGAATTTTAAAAATTTGACTACATAGAATTTTAAAAATTTGACTTGACAGGATTTCTATAATTTGAGTTCACAGAATTTTTCAAATTTGACTTAACAAAATTTTAAAAATTTCATTTCACAGAATTTTTGTAATTTGGCTTCACAGAATTTTTAGAATTTCACGCCATAGAATTTTTAAAATTTAATTCCACCAAATTTTAAAATTTGTCTTTATAGTACAGTTAATATCCACAGATTATTCTAAAGTAAAGTTAACTCAGCAAAAGTCGAAAAAAAATTAAGCTATAAAATTTTTATACACTTTAAGGGAGTACTGGTATACACCTTAAGGGAGTACTGGTCGCATTTAAAGACTCGGACATGAAATTTTCCAGATTAGTTTTAAAATGTTTTTTTCTGAAAATATGGACAAAAATAAGTTGATCAGATGTCTTTTTATTTTCATTTGTCATAAAAAAAGTATTTTCATCGCGATTTGAACATATTCAGTGTGATTTTTTTCAAATTTTGGAAATTTCTGAGAATTTGAATCGTGGTTTCCCAAAAGACGAGATACAAAAATGCAAATTGTCGAACTAGGGGCTTTGCGCGTATCCTTAAGGATCGTATACATACCAGGTTTAGGTTTCTGCCGTCAAAATCCAGGGAGGAGTAGTATTTTCCCCGAGGCACTCAAAATAAGGCCAAAAAACAGTTTTTTGCTCATTTAGGCGCCGGATGACATTTTTCTGAGTAAAACTGAACTTGGGGTTCTGCCCACGTTCTCTGTGGTCAATAAAAGCTATAAAAGTATTCTCTATCTTCAAAACTCAGGGAGGAGTAGGCTTTTGAAGTGAAAATAGTGCCACTTTTGAAAGGTCGTTCCTGATTGGTCGGCCAATCAGAGGCCTTCGATTTTTTTTGTGAAAGCAAGATTAATGTTCAATTATCCCTAAACTGAAATACATATGTTCGTGCTGTTNAGAGATCAAGACCCCATTTCGATTTTCAAGCCATTTTCTAAATCCGCTATTCACATTTTGTAAATATCCCGGCCCTACTACTTAAGAACCACTACGTTTCCTAATCAGGGCGGGATTATTTACAATATGTGAATAGGGGATATGAATACCAGACCTCTCAGAAGACATATCCTAATTGCAGAATTAGGCCGATTTCATCGGTTAGATTTGGAAGGGATCAACCAATCAATAATTGTGCGCGACCTGAGGCCCGATTCTCATTACTGAAACTGCGTTTCATGTTTCGCTTATTAACACAATCTGCTCGAAAACATAAAATATTCTCGTCGTATAATTTATTCAAACTCTTTACTTTCTGATTATGGAATAACCGCCAAGTCAAATAAACACATTTTTTAAAATGAAAATATTAACCAAATATTATATTGCTCGAACAAACCTTACAAACAACCAATCAAATGCTCAGATTCCGCATTTTTCAAATATTCAGATCTGTCCTCTGAGGGTCTATTATCAAGATATTAATTTCTCAGACTCAATCACTTTGCGGACCTACCACTTTGCTTTAACGGGTCCAAAAATTCCAGATGCCGACTAAATCATCTAGCGTAATTATTATCTGATCCTTAATTTGGTACTCGGACAACTCTTTGAAGATTAGACCATATTATAAAAACACCTGGATAATTGCCTCCAGCATGTTTGTCGTAAACTGCACTTGATAAACTTCAATAAGACACATAATTATCGAGGCGTAAAAATGAAAAAGTAAAAACTTCAAGCAAATTAATCTGGAAACTTTGCTTTTTTTTTTTTTTTTTTTTTTTTTTGTTTTTTTTTAAAACTAAAAAATGATATATAAAGTATAGCATTTTTTCCCGCACATTTTTCATTAACATTGACCCAAAAACTTTTTGGCGAATCAGTAAATAACTGAGTCCTGCAAATGACTAAAAAATAACCGACTTTACTTTTTAGACGACGGAACTTGAGGTTATAATTAAAATAAGATGACTCAAACAACTGGCGAATCAAAAAATTATACTGAACAATTGAAATAAACTAAAGATGCCAGGTAATTTCAATTTAAAAATGTTTTAAACTCACTGCGTAAGATTTATAAGCTCAAAATTAATTCTGGCTACAATTTTTTTTTAAGTTTTTTTGGTCGATGAAATTGAACATTTTTATCATTTTGTGACCATTATAAAATTAAATAAAAGACTTATCTAATTTATTTATCGAGGGGGGTTGTGGGTGTAAAATGTTGGAATTTCTGGGGAAATAGTTCCAGCTTGACTGAAGAGTCGCTACCGGGCAGATAAGAATAATGAGAATTTTTTTTTAATTTTTTATTAAATATGTGCCAAATGTTTTACTTTAAAAAGCAATTTAAATTCACCCCAAAACAGCGATTGGCAGAAAATGGTATAGAAAAGTTTCAAGAAAAAACTGATGAATGTTTTTGATAAGATCCATTATTTCGAGGCATTTTTTTATTTTCAACGCCTGAAAATTGCATTTTGAGAATCAAAATGGAACAACAAAAATGTCTTTGAAAGTATTTCACGTCTCAAATTCATTATAGCTTTTTAAATGGGTGCGCTGCGGGGAACCTGCAGACTGATTAAAACTGTTGATAAACATTTATTTGCTACCGGGGGGTAATCGCCACCGAAAAAGACGATTCCGAGCAAAAAAAATTTTTGGGCCTCTAGTGGTCAGAAAATGAGTTTCAAAAACCCTCATTTTTCAGCACTTTTTTATTTTTGAGCATAATCAGCTCAATTTTTTTTGTTTCTTGTGGCAATGATCGTAGTCACATGAAATTTGCTATTTTCTTAAAAAATTTTTTGAAAAACTAATTTCGAAAAAAATTTTGGTTCATTTGACAAAAAAATCTTAGGCGGAACCATTATGTGAGATGAAAATCTCCAAAGCGACTTTCTTGAATACTTAATTTTATTTTTTTATTTTTGCAGAATTCACAAAGCTTTCAGATGCGCATGTGAGCCATGCCCAAGACTGCGTAAAAATTGCAAATGCTGATTCATTTATTTTACCGTCATTTTCCCTGGTCAAAATGCCAAAAAAAATATTTTCATTTTATTTCTTCGTAGTTTTCTGTCCAGATATTTTTTTCCGTTTTGGTCTCATCATTTTAATTTAAAACTTAAAACTTTGACCGCTGCGCACCCTACCTATAAACTATAGTCTATTGGTCATAATTGACTTCGAGTAACTTTTCGTCCAATCATGAAGAGGCCAATTTTTGTTTAGAAAATATAGTAATTTTTCGAAAATTTGCTATAAGTGGCTAAATCACATGGAAACCCAGGTTCGACGTTTCAGCATATATAATAAAACATACAATCACAATTACAGTTTGTTACCACAAATCGCCGAGTTACTAAAATTTAGGAAATTCTTTTGGGCAATTTGTGCTAACCTGTACTCAGTGTGTCCACCAATAGATTTTGGGCTATAAATCGCTATATTCGATCACGTTGGATGATCTTTTTTTCATATAGTATGTCTATACGTAGATTTTAATGGTGGGACACGCTACCTAAACTATATTCCATATAAATGGTACTTTGTTCAAAATTTAGCTGAACATTATAATGAATTTAAATTCATTCAATATTAAATAGAATTAAACATATAATAATTTCTGATTTTATTGTTGCAACCGTTTTCGAATATTTAATTATTTTTATCAGCTAATTATTTCATTAAAAAATGAATACAGTTCCACGGAGGTAACAAGGAAATAGTTCTAGAAATTTGCCTAAATTTTCATACAATCCAGTCGGCGCCCATCGCTTAAAGCGTGGAATAATACCTGTCTCTGATGGCTCAGATTTGGCTTTCCTCACAAAATAGGAGACGATGAGTAATAGTTTGCGCAGCGGATCGCCGCGCAACCGAGTTGATTGTACAATTAATAATTGGTAATTATTTGGTATAATCGGTAATAAATTGTATATTTTCAGATTCTGAAAATTAGAATCTGAGTTAAAACGGTATTCATTCGTTGATTAGCTTCATGATCCAGCTGGTTCTGCTGGAAAGATGGAGAGCCGAGTTAAAGCAAAAGATCAGAAGATTTAAAACTTCAAAAGGAGTTGAAAGAACAAAAAACAAAATTGACGACTTCAAAAATGACATTGGTTATGGGTGAAAAAGATCGACAAATTAATGTAGTTAAATTTTTCTTAAATTTTTATTGTCAAATTGGCTAAACTTTCTTTTTATTTTTTTGCATAGCTTGTGTCACAAATTGTGACTCAGAACGATTCCGACGAAAATTTCAAAGACTAAATGATTTAGAACGTATTTTTAAACTTTTTTGAAAAACAACATTTGAAAAATGCTCTCGCATTTTAACGAGAAATTTTTACACTTGAACAATCAAGCTCTATACCTTCATGACGCCTCTTCTTTTTTATCCTGGATACCGGTATCATTATTCCGGTATTACTGGTCAATCTTGAATATGTTTTCTTCGTCACTATCGGGATTGAGACTGATTTTAAACCTAACGTCGAAAATTTTTGATCCTATATATTTGTTCGGATCAAACTTTGTAATATGACACCAATGGTCAAGTTTAAAGATTTTTTTATGCCAAGACCTTCAGAAAAAAATGAGGTACCCGATAAAAACTTAAACATCTAAAGTTTTGACCGATCGTAATTTTGCGGCTGATAATTTTTCGCTAAAAATATTTGTTGATGCAACCACTTGGTGACGCTGTTTTGTGCTCAGAGTATTAAGGTTTTTTTTTATCAAGAACCGATTTTGTTGCTCGGGAGAGCTATACTGTATAGGCTATACTTAGGGTTCGGATCGGCGAAAATTTGAACTTTTAAACTGTTGATTTCAGCTTAAAAAAAAACTTCTTGGGTAGAATTGAAAACTTTAAAAATTATGAAAAAAAAAAGAGAGATTTTTGCGGGGAATTTTGGTTTAAAGTTAAAATAATATTTTGAATTAAGTCCAAACTAGCGCCAATTTCATTTGTTTTTAATTAGAACCTTTGCATGACTCGCCCTTTATAATATTTCTCGTTTTCAAAGTTTTCCGCCTACGCATTTTCGATGGTTAAATTTTTTTCAATAAAATGACAAAAAAATTCTTCGAAGGTATTTAAAAATTATTTATCCTGAATAAACTAAAATTTCGTTGCGGTCACGCTCTTGCCGTTTTTAATTAAATAATTTTTTTTTATTTTAATCGAGTTTGAAGGCTGACATGAATATGCAAATTTTGAAACCTACTTTCTGACCACTAGATGGCTCAAATTTTTTTCTGTATCCTCCACATATTTTTCAGCACTGATTCACCCTGTGAGCATAGTCGCATTTGCATGTCGGTTTTATTTTAGCCCCTGGTTCTTCCGGTCCGAACCCTAGCTATACTGTGTAGGGTTCGGACGGGGAAAACATGGGCCAAACTAAAAGTTTTCGTGAGTGTTCTTTGACCTCACACATCGAATGCGTAGGCGGAAAAATGTATTTTGATGAAAATATTTCGCGTAACGTAACCTAACGTGGATTTTTTTTGTCTCTGCTAGTTCGAAATTAGGTCATTTTTATGATAAAAATACATAGAATTGCGCAAACGATGCGCAATATGAAAAATCGGCAATTTAAACATTACACCCTTATCCCCCCACGAAATTCTCATGTGACATTTTTTTCGACATTTTTTTTAGTTTTCAAATTCTACATTAGAATTTTTAATTTGTTTTTAGTTGATTCAGTCGTTTAAAGGTTCAAAAATTCCCCGGTCCCAAACCCTATGTATAGTCTATACATGTCTTATCTTGCCTTAAAAGAACGATGGTCACTGGATTTTTTTATAAAGTATTTTTAGGAATTGGGCGCTCTAAATGAAAAATCAGGCGGTAAACTTCGAAATGCAATCGCTGCTGAATCTGGACAGGCTTGCGATACAATATCAGTCTCGAAGTCATCCGAAAGAGCGAAAAAGAGAGGAATACGATCAAGGAGGCTCTCGGCGAAAATACTTTATGAAAATATGAATCAAGAGCAACAAATCTTATTATTGACGTCAGGTGAAACGAACATACGCGACTGGAACTGAAAATTATTGCAGAGGGATCAGATGGAACGAAATGTATATTCTCGGAAGGAGAGGTAAATCTTAATTTCCTAAATTTTATTCATTAAAAAAAACAATTATGCGAAAACGTTAACCAGTACTGTACAACTGATATTATATTTCGAAAAAGTACTCAAATTACGTCAAAATTTAAGGAAACACTTTTGAGACTTCTTAATCATTACACGATCGCCAAAAATCAAGTGATCGTTCTAGTAGTATCGTAGTTATATCAACAAATAATGGGTAGATGTGACAAGAGGCAAACCTTATTTATCTAAAAATTAATCAGGTTTTGTTTTTTAAATTGTTTCTGTAAAAATTTATATGATTCTGTTAATTATTTTTCCGCAAATTTTCTCGGCGTTATCGGGACCCAATTTTTTAGGGTTTGAAAACTTATTTTATGAAAAACCTTATTTCTGGTTTTAAGGTCACGTGAACTTTGCTGGCGATGAAAAAAATTAAAACATATAAATTTTTACCTCATTTTTTTCAATGTGATTAAACTTTTTTTCCAACCTTATTTCTTAACTATGCGATCACGTGATCTTTTTTGGACTGTCCTGTGATTAGAAATGGTCTCTAGAATTAATAGGATCACGCTGAAACCTTAAATTTTTGTTCATTAATTTGATTTCAATATTCGTAAGATTTTCTGATATGACCATAATTTCACAAAAATTTTTTTTCTTGTTTGAAATACGATACCAAAAGATCTCTCCGAATATCTTTCGTAACAATGATTTCAGATCACGGTACTGAAAGGGCAAGTTCATATTGTTGACATCAGCCGTGGACTTTTTGGTGAATTGGCGATTTTATACAATTGTCGTCGAACTGCACCAATTACAGCCAGGGTCCAGTTGTCGTCTGGGTTTTGGCTCGAGGGCAATTCCAAACTATTGTCAAACAGTCTGGATCGACAAGGAAGAAGAAAAATTTGACCTTTTATCTTCAGTTAACGGTGAGAAAAAAATCTAAATTCATATAAAAATTTGTTTGTTACAGTATGACTCCGATCATTTCCATGTCTTTTGTTTGATAATTTTTCTAATTTTAGCTCTGAAAAATATTCCTCAGGGCAAACTTCGCAAGATTGCTGATAGCTTGGACGATGAATATTACGGTGATGGTCAACGAATAATCAAACAAGGTGATTTTATACAACTGTTCTTTATTAATTTTTACAAACTTTTTTCAAAAATTTTATCAGAAAAAATGTATTTCAACTTCATCAAAAATTTGTATTTCAAGTTTCTAAATAAATTTCTAATTTTTATTAAAAAAAATAATCACTTCTAATTTAAAAAAAAAGTTCTAGTTTTTATTTTTTTAAAAGTATAAATTTAATAAAATACAGTGCATAATTCGTTTTACTGATAAAATTTAATTTGAAAATAATGTTATTTTTTTTAAAACCTTTCAATTTTCATATTTAAAAAAAAAGATTTTTATAACACAATTTTTTAACCAAAGTTCAATTCGTTTTTGTTGCTTAGCAAAATTCTAATTACTTGTTGATTATTTTATTTTGGTAAAATTTCATTTTATTTCTAAATTTTTTTTTATTAATTTTCATAATTTCAGGTAACACGGGCGATTTATTCTACATTATTCGCAATGGAAACGTTCGGATAACAATTGATACACCCGAAGGTGGCGGAACGAAGTTGCCAAAATGGGCAGAGGGAATATTTCGGTGAAGTTGCTCTTACCAAAGAAGACAAGCGTACTGCTAATGTGTATAGTGATGGAGTTGTGTCATTATATACCTTAGACCGAGAAGCTTTTATTAGTCTGATTGGATCTCTTGATGAACAAGGTCATACGCAAACATTAGAAGGAGCTGTAGACCTGAGGAACACAAAGTACATGGTCAAAATGTTATTCAAATACCCAAATAATTGTTTGAATTTGATCCTCAAAATTTTGAAAATGTGACTCCACATATTTTTGGAAATTGAATCCACAGAATTTTTTAAATTTGATTCCTCACAAATTTGAAAATTTGACTTTACAGAATTTTTTTGAAGTTTGACTCGCCAGAAATTGTAAAATTTGACTTCGAAGAATTTTTAAAATTTGACTTCGAGAATTTTTAGAATTTGACTTCAAGGAATTTCTGGAATTAGAATCCACAGAATTTTAAAATTTGACTACATAGAATTTTAAAAATTTGACTTGACAGGATTTCTATAATTTGAGTCCACAGAATTTTTCAAATTGACTTAACAAAATTTTAAAAATTTCATTTCACAGAATTTTTGTAATTTGGCTTCACAGATTTTTAGAATTTCACGCCATAGAATTTTAAAATTTAATTCCACCAAATTTTTAAAATTTGTCTTAATAGTACAGTTAATCCACCGATTATTCCAAAGTAAAGTTAACTCAGCAAAAGTCGAAAAAAATTTAAGCTATAAATTTTTATACACTTTAAGTCCTAGGGGCCCAACTTGTATTTTTGACCTTTCTCACAGAATCCTATTCTGACGAACTGTAAATTATCGAAATGGAAATTTTGCGACCACTTGGTGAAGGTGGTTTTGGAATGGTGAAATTGGTTCGAGTTCCCGGAATTACCGACACTGCTTTTGCTCTTAAATGCATAATCAAAGCTCGGGTTGTTCAATATGGTCAGCAGCGTCATATCTTAGACGAAAAGAACATTTTACAACAAATAAACTCGATTTTCATACTAAGACTTCACGCCACTTACAAAGGTAAGCTACTTTTGGGCGAAAAGTAATTTCTTGAAAAATCGAACATAAGGTTTTTCACATATTTTTATACTTCGTTTTTCAAACCAAAATGTCTCTAAGTACTAAATAGGGTGTACCAAATATATGGTCACACCATCTCATTTTCTGCTTTTGGAGATACTGAGAGAAAAATAATCGTCCGAATCGGACCATTTTTCAGATTTTTTCCAAAATTTTTAGAATTAGTAAAAAAAGATTCGATTCGATCGAATTTTGTGTCAAAATTTTCTGCTTATTTTGAGCTATCTAAAAACTTAATCGGACGAGTTGTTTTCAAGAGCCGAAATGTAAATGGCGTGGACACCCTAGTTACTACTTAGAGGAACTTTGGTACATTAATAGTTATAACGACAACTTTAAAAACAAATATTATTTGAGGTTTATGTCGAAAACAATTGAATTTAGAGCTAAAAACTAATTTTTATTGAAATAGTGCCATTTTGGATAAAATTTCTAGACTTTATTATAAAAACGCTAGCTTTGTATTTTTCACACAATAGTAATCTGGGGAACCATTTTCAGCGTGCGATGTTTATGTGGGGAATCAGCCAAATGAGACAATTTATAATTTCCCAAATAAGGCTTATATTGAAATTTCAGAAAAAGTTGACTTTGTATTTGAAAAATTCGAATTTTCGATTTTTCGAGAAATAACTTTGAACCCTTATTTTTTCAAGAAAATAAATAAAATTTTTCTTTAGATCCAAAATTTGTATATCTTTTGACGGATGTTTACCTTGGAGGTGATCTTTGGGGATTTTGGGGATCAAAAAAGGACCTTTTAATGATGCTGTTGCGAGATTTTTCGCTGCTTGCGTTATTGAAGCGTATGGTTACTTACATCAGCGCCAAATTGTTTACCGGTAAGCTCTTATTATTATTTTAACCTAAAGGGGGGTAGTGGCAGGCTTCCAAAAGAGATGGCTTTTTTATCCTTTTTCATAGCAAAAGATAGGGAAAATTAGGGGATAGGGATAGAAAATCGCCAAAGGGATGGCTTTTTTGGAAGCCTGGGTAGTGGTCCCAACATATTACTATATTATCGTACGAAATAATTTGAGATTTATTAGAAGTTTTGAAAAATGGTCCGATTCTCAGTAATTTTAATCTCGGAATATTTTGTCGTCATTTTCAGCGATATCTTTTTACCAATGGAACTCCATCTCAAAAACGTTCACTATCTCTATAGCGTGAGTTCGAATCCCACTAATGTTGTCTAAGTAATTGTCTTAGTGATTGCTTGAGTGATTACACACCGATCAAATTTAGCGGTCTCTATATCAAGCACCCTTGCCTATAATCATACTCAAGACAATCACTAAGACAACATTAGTGGGATTCGAACACGCGCTGTAGAGATAGTAAACGTTTTTGAGATGGAGTTCCGTTGGTTAAAGGATATAAGATCAAAATCGGATGAGTTTCAAACGCCGAAATGTTAACGGTGTGAAGATTTTTATAATCAGCATTTTCTGCCAACTCCCCTAGTTATTTGTTATGATAAAAATTTACGTTTTTATTTAGAGATTTGAAGCCCGAAAACTTGATGATTGCTGGAAATGGTTATGCAATTTTGGTGGATTTGGGATTCGCCAAGAAAGTAACCTTTGGGCACAAAACCTGGACCTTTTGTGGAACACCCGAATATATTCCCCCAGAAATCATTTCAAATAAGGGACATCATATTGCCGCCGATTACTGGTCACTTGGTGTTCTCATCTTTGAACTTTTGAATCAAAAAACTCCTTTCCGAGCTAAGGAAGATCTCGCTATTTACGAAGGCATTTTGAGAGGCATTCATAGGTAATACATTATATTTAGGCACACCATACAGTATGTAAAAAAATTGTTCGAGACCAACAAGGGAAATTTCTCTGGATCAAAACCTATAATTGGCAGGAGAATTACTTTCAATCCAGAGGAAATTGGAGCTTTTGGTCTCGAACAATTTTTTTACATTCTGTATATTAAAGTTAGAGAATATTTTTCCAATTGGACTCCAAATAATTTGGAAAAAAATATGCATCAACTTACAATTAGTTTTATTATTGAAATATGAATCCGAAATTAAGTTGAATTCTGACATCGTATTTCAAAAATTAAACTCATATTACAGAAATTTTGGGTTGACTCATATTTAAAAAAAAATATTTGTGTTGTGTTTCGAATAGGAAACTAAATAATTAACAAAATTGGGATCAGTGATCAATAATTAAATTGCACAAAAACTAAAAAAATTGCATAATATTTTTAAAAATTGAATCATAGTCCAAATTATTTTTCAATACTTGACCCAGAATTTTCTGGGATCTTAATTTTATTTTTGACATACGATACCAAATATTTGCTAAATTTCGGGATCGTATTTCAAAAATTAACCTTGTCGAAATACAGTATTTAATTAAAGACCTTTTAGGTATTGAACAATAATTGTTGAAAAATTAAGGTAAATTTAAAAAAAAAATTCCAAAATTTTAAAGATTTTTTTTCAAATTTTTTTACGTGTTTTGTTGATAATATTACATTTTGGAGGCGTGCGAAGTCCTTACAACGTTAATTATAACATTTTTTAACTTATAATCAAAAAGATACAAACTAAGGCAAGATTCAAATTTCGAAACCTTTTTGCAGACCACTAGATGGGTCAAAATTTTCGAAAATTTTGATCTGTGATCAATTAAAAAAAACTTTCTATAATATTTTGTTAAGTGTGCCATTCCCAAAAATTTCACGAAAGGCAGAGTCTCTTATAAAGTCGCTATGTCGCCAAGATCCTGCCGAACGAATTGGATATCAACGAAATGGAATTAATGATATCAGAAAACATAGATGGTTCCAAGGATTCGACTGGGACGGATGCAGATCTCAGAAAATTGAAGGAAAAGGTTCTCATTTTTGAAATATTTCTATTACTTTTAGTTTTTATGAAATTTGATACGGAAATATGATCTTATTTGATGATTTGAAGTAAGAAATTTTAAATTCCGAAATCGGTTCCGATTTTATAAAAAAAAATTTGTGGTTATATTTCAAGTCCCAGTTTTGTTTGGCAACAAAATTTCATTTCAAAAAAAAGGTTTAAACGTGAGAAAAATAACATTTAATCTGCATGTTCTGATTGGATTTAAAGGTAAAAAACGGATGAACTTTTCAGTCGAAATAACAACTAAACAATTCAAAATATAAACTCGTCTTGACCGCCCCTTTCAGGTCACCAAAGACCATTAGTTCATTATACAGTTCTCAGAAAACCGATGATTGCGCATATTTTGGTACATTCAAATCATTGAAATATGGCGGTAGCGAAAACAGTACGTTACCGGTAAATTTTGAGCAACCGGTACATTCAATACGGTTACAAAACACCTAATCTAAATAAGATTATCAGCTGATTATTATTTTTACCGACTTTTTAGCTAATATGAGAACCCGCGGACGAAAAAGTTACTTCACTCTTTTTTAAACCTATTTTTTGAAGAAATTTTTTTAACAAAATGGGCGAATTAAACTGGTACAAATATTTTACTTTCAAAATTTCTTGTTTCAAATCGTATTTCTTATTTTTTTACAAAAAATGTTAAACCTCACGAAAGCGCCTTTTATTCCAGATCTCAAACATCCTTTTGATACTACCTATTTCGAAAAATTAAGCGAGGAGGATCCAGCAAAAATCCCGACAGAAACTTCTGGATGGGACGCCGATTTCTAATTTTTTTTATTATTTTATTCTGTTATATTTATTCGAATACACTCGTTCATTGAAACATAGATATTGAACTGCAATCTGCATAGTTTTTGTTAATTTACAATGAAATCACGATTTCTCGAAATGGATTTTTTTTAGACCAAAGTGCTTTGAAACATATTTCTCCTTCTACCAATAATGCTATACATTCTTTTTCTAAATTTTTTGCAGCATTTTTGAATAATATATGCCAATTGAACCATACTAAAAATACTTTATGTGAAAAATTGGGTTTTTCATTCGGATAACCACAAAAATAGATTTTATGCATTTACCGATTTGTTTCAAAAATTTCCATATGATTTTTTTTATTACTCTAGAAAATGATCAGAAACAAGTTTTGGTGATTTTCGGGTCATATTTCATATAAAATTCAAAATATTTCTTATATAAATAGTTCAAATCGTCATGCAATTTTCTTTAGCTAACTTTTTTTCAAAGACCCCACCAAGTTTTGACGGTGTCATTCGGGAACGGAGCAATATATTCGAAAACGGATTTTTGTATGTAACATCCATGGAACTCTGAAACCAAAATTTTTTTGATGATTTATCCGGTAATAACGAAAATTTAAAAAGCAGATTTTGAGGAAACCGTTCATTCTTCCAAGCCATTTTTGTTGAAATTTGACACCCCTTGAATTTGATGAATGGAAATGAGAATTGTAATTTGACCCCGCTGAAAAATGTCATGACAAAAATTTTCTTGCCAAATTCTTTCTTTTCAAAACCTACCGAGGAAGGTATATTTTTAGGTCCACGGGTCTCTTGGCTTAAAATATGACCAAAACTGGTGAGGTGTTCTAAAGAAGATTAACCATCATTAAAACTGTATTCATTGAATTGCCTTGTTATATATCAATATGATCAAATATGATCGAACGAATTTTTAAAAATTGTCTTTTTGAGGTCAAATTACAAAAGTTTACCCCAAAAAAGGTTGCTCAGAATATTTGAAATTAAGTGGTTCTTCTTTTTTTTTTAATTTCAAGCCTGACCTCGATATATGATTTTTTATAGCACTTGAGAAAAACGGCAGTTATGTCATCTTTAAAAGAATATAATGAATATTTACAAGATATTAATAATGACCCTCTAAATCAGAGGCCCTGATACTTAAATTCATAATCATTATCTATGCTCCAATTTTGAAAGCCATTAAAAATTGAATTTTAAATTATGTTTTATTTTTTTTAGAGGCCATTAGGGAGATTGCAAAGACTTTTAGCAAAGTCCAAATTTAAACTTTGCACTTTGAAAATTTTTTTGCAGTCTGCCAGACTTAGGTTAAAAATTTGGACAAGAACATGCAAAAATTATTTTAATTTAACGGCGATCAAAATGAACCTAACTAAACATACCTTAGCCCAATCGTCAGTCCTATTGTCCCTCCAATGTCAGAAAATAAATTTTGGGCAGAATAAACTGGAGTTTCAACGACAAGTTCTGAAAATATAATCAATTTTTTCTCATATTTTTGTTAAAAGTAATTTTTTGGTTATTTTTGTTGACAGAAACATGGCTTGATACAACAATATGGATCTTCACCCTGAATGCGGTCAGGAAGCTCGATTTGCATATATTGCGTAATTTCGTGAGAATAATGCAGTAGGCTGAAACTTTAATGTTGAAACAAAATAAAGTTCACCTCGCCAATAATCTGCTAGCCTTAAGGGGTTGTGGTGTAGACTGTTGGAATTGCTGGGGAAAATAGCCCTCTCTCCAGCTGGACTGGAAGGGTCGATAACGGGCAGATAAGTATAAATGAAAAAAAAACGGGAGACTAAATTCTCTGTCAACTGCAAGTAAATTTTTTAATTCTGGTAAAGAATGGCTCACCGGTGCGGCATCGAAAAACTGGTAAAAATATGTTCTCAATTCACACAAAATTGTTAAATCTCGATCAATTTTGCTTTAATTTTGAATAAAACAAAGATGTTTCGATAAAGTACGACGTCTTCAAATAATTACCTGAAAAGAAATATTAACAAAAATCTCCTTTGATTTTTTAACGGTGAAAATGAAATTCAGAAATTCTCTTTAAAATCGGAATAATCTCGGTCAATTTCGTTTAAAATTGAATAAAACAGAATATTTAAGAGTCGTATAAAATGTTGCCATACTTTACCAGAAAAATCGTAGAAAAAATTATTCTCTGTTTGTTTTTATACGTAAAATAAGTTCATACGATATAATTTCTGTGTTGGTGAAGCAGTTGTAGATGTCATGTTTTCGAAACGTGGTGTCCTCTCGCCTCATTCCCCAACCAAAAATAACGTAATCTGATTGGTTGAAAATATCATTATTTCTCATTTGTTTTCTATCAGCTGAATTCAAGAATAAAACAAAATTTTCTCCAACCCTTGTTCCATTTACACCCACAACCCCCTTAAGCATCATATTAATCGGGCTTGCCGACCGCACACTGGGTGTTGATTCACTACAAACAAGTTGTTGCTGATGCTGGAATTTTCCCTTACCAAATGTTTTTCTCGTCTCCATAATTTCTGAAAAACTAAACGCCATTTCTTCCGAAAAATTATTCATGACCCTTAAATCTGCTATATACTCTGTTGGGATATAGCGGCTTAATATTGACTCGACTTTTTTTGACGTGGAGGAACATCTTTTGGGGCAATCTGCGTCATCTTCATTAAAGGTTTCCATGGTATAGGATAGACAATGACCATGAGCATAAAATCGGCAATCGTCATAAAATGACTTTTTAAGGGTTATTGATATCAAAAAAAAAAGGGAAAAAAACAATTTAAAATCATTAAAAATTTTGAAAAAATAATGAAAATTAGTAAAAAAAAGTTAATTAAAAATCATGAGGGTTTTTTGAAGAATTTTTTTTTTGAAAAAAATGAGAATAATATTGAAGGTTTTTGAAAATTGAATATCAAATGTTGCTGAAAATAAAATAATGTGGCTGAAATGTCAATGTGGTCGCCCTCAAATATCAATGAAGCTGAAATGTCAATGTAGCCGCCGTAATCGATAGCATCATACCTAGCAGCTGGGTCCTAGCTATTCCACCAATAGATTTTTGGGCAAAATCGCCCACTAAGGTAAGATTTGTCACATATCCCTTTAACAACCTTTTGTGAATCTAGGATGTGCGGGTTGAGGGAGCCAATCCTGACACTCCTGAGACCCCTCCTAGCCACTCATTGGGCCGCTTTTCAGCTCGCACATCCTAGATTTACAAAAAGTCGTTAAGGGGGTAGCGGTCGCAAAATGGTACTTTTGTACTCCACTTTACCGGAATACTAAACTCCTTCGAAACTGTTGAGAATAGCCATTTGGTAGATATATCCTTTATCTACAAAAATAATTAATCAAAATAATTTTTGACCGAGCCTGGTGACCACAATGCAGCAAATTCTAGAACACTTAATCGAAATACGATTTCACTCAAACTTGGCATGAACCACGGAAAGTCTTATGGTTGTAATTTGATGGCGCGGATTTTTGAATTTCTAACTAGTTTTTCTAGAACTGCGAAAAACGGCCTCATTACAAGGTTTTCGCTATTTAAAATCTATCTCCTCCTAGGTTACATTTCATAATGCAGTATTAATTTTGAAAAAGATGGAGAAATATGTTTTTGTTATTTTGATGGTGTTTTGTGGAATTCTAGAAAATCGCATTTTAGTAAACCAGAAGTGAAATCTTGGAAGATGAAAGTCGTCGGCGTAAGTCGGAAGTACCACCAAGTATTTAGTTTCACTGATCTAAAAATTTCCCTACAGCTTTTTTGATATTTTGAGTTTTTCTGTCGAAAATGATGTTTCATGTTTTCAAAAAAATACTCAGAAAATTCTGAGAAAAAGGAAAATTTCGATTTTTTTTTCGCTTTTTTAATAAGTTTCATGCTTTCTGAGTGTTTCCTAGCAATTTCGTGCTATTTTTACACCCCAAAGTACCCTAAAAAGAGTGCGACCGTTACCCTCTTAAAGGGATATACTGATCGGTGCCAAATTTATTGCGCTTTTTGTGGTTATATTTTTTCTCAAAAATTTATAGTTTTCCGAAAAAATGATAATCTATTGCGAAAAATCGCATTTTTGACAAAAATAGGGGGTTTTTCGACTATCAAATGCTTGCCGAAAACAATTGTATTATGTTCTGCGAGAAACACTACCGTAGCTACGTTTGATGGTAATGAAATCAATTTCAAGTCCCGCAGAATACCGCGCGTCAACAAATTAATTTTAAAAATAAAAATTGCCACTCAAAGGGTTCCGCTTCTGGCGTAAGATAATTACGTGTCTCTGATTGGCTTTCAGAGATTGGCTCCTTCAACATGATAAGAAAAATGACGATTATTTTGCGTGAAACGTCGGTGCCTTTGGAGTGGATTGTGTATTATATCATGTTCAGATATAGTGAACATAAAAACAATGAGAATGTACTAGACAGGGAATTAAGCGTCCTTGATTGGTGGACAGGTGGCCCGTACAATAATTAATCGCTTTAAATTCCTACCCTACACCACATATAAGTTATAAAATATAACACATATACGTTTTATGACATAACTTATGTTTCAATTTAAATTCATGGGTTTTGTTTGGAACAGCATTGCAAATTTTTTATCCCATTCTTAGTTTTTGCTCAAGCTAACTTCCACAAAACAAAATCTAAAAATTAACAAACACGTCGGTATCTGTCAAATTTAAACGTGTTATTGGCGGAGGTTAGCTTGAGCAAAAAATTTGAACGAAAATGTGACGTACTGTAGCTGAAACTGAAATTCTAAATTTCATTGCTCCGATCCCTGGGTAAAAAAGTAACTTTGTTTTATAGCAAAAACATTGTTTTTAGCCCAGGGGATCATTATCGATATTGTGAAGTTATTTCAGCCAATCAGAAATTTTTAAAACGGCATAATGAGTTGTAAATTTTACTTTTATTTTTAACTCTATTCTTTGGAAGGCTCTTTTTTAAATTAAGAGTGTACTCAGAATTGTTATAATTGTGGTCATCATCATCTAAAAAACTTGGGTAGCAGTCACAATCCACCAAAATTCTCTTCACTAAACTAATCACTCGGCAAATCGTATAATCTGATCAGGAATGGAAAAATTTCATATTTTCTAATAAAAATGTATTCAAAATAATAATGAAGAGATTTAACATCCCATAAATCATAGTTTGTATAGTCAGAAAATTTATTTTGGCATTTTGTGAAGGGCAAACCAAGAAATTTTTCTTTCACAGTTTGTATACGCATAACATTGACTTCTGTGTTTTTCAAGGGAACCTAGGAAATATTAAATACGAGAAAATTTAATTAACTGTTGCAGATTTTCGATATACAAAAATATATGTAAATGTGGTTTAATTTCTCTGCTATGCGTGAAGCTATTTTTTTATGAGAAATAAAACGGACGGGGAGTATAATGTAGTTAAAGTAAAATGTTAGTTAAGTGAAATGTAGTTATAGTTAAATGTCGTTATAAAAATAGTGAAATGTAGTTAAATAAATTAGTGAAATGTAGTGAAAACAACAGGTATTTTTTGTTGCGTAGCGCGTTTGGAGTGAAAAATGTAGTTGGAGTTGATGTAGTTAAATCTTGAGTGAATGTAGTTATTTCGTGTGAATGTAGTTAAGAAAAGCTTATCCCCGGATATTGTGTTTAAATAACTATTGTATCTTGGCAAATACCTCCGCAAATAGCCTCCGCAAATAGCCTCCGCAAATACCTACGCAACCCAAAAAAAACTTCCACGCTATACTCCGGACCCTGCTGTATTTAAGATTTGAATCCGCTAATTAATCCAGATAAATATACATCAAACCGACCATAAAGGTTCAAATTTTAATTTATTTTCTTTGTGATTTGAATACGATAAGTTAAAAGTATATCTTGAAGCTAAATGAATTTATTAATAGTTTTATAATCTAGGGGTGGGAATGCGATTTTCGACACTCCCAAATTGTTTTTTTCTTGCCTACAAAAATATAGCCAGTAACAACGCAGTTCGAAAAAAAATATGAAAATTTTTTTTTTGAAAGGTTACTATATCGGTCAAAATTGACTTCAAAAATTTTAGAACCTGTATTTAGACCCAGAAAGATTTGTGTTCGTGCCTATTCCTTCTATTAATAAGCGCACAAAAAGGGTTTATTTAAATAAAAAATTGAAAAAATTTTAGTTGCGGCGACCATATTTTTTTGGGCAAAAATTGAAAAAATTCATTATTGAAAAAAACAGAAAATTTAGATATCTTTTTTTGATTTTGACGAAAAAATAAAGACTTATTCCGCCGTTTCGTTTCTGCTTAACTCCCACCGCACGAAATGTCCTACACCGCCCACCTGCACGAGAGTGTTTCAGAACACAAACATAGTTAGGAGCGCACCGATAAAACTAGCGAGTGAACTACACGTAGTTGATACAAATTCTTTGTCTCAGTTTTTGGCTATCTAAGTGGTCAGAAACTGACTTTTTCAAAACCGCCCATTTAGAGCACTTACTTCGAGCATACAATCTGAGCATACAAACTCCATTTTACGCAGGAATTTGGTTCTATCGATGACTCTTTTGTGAAGATCAAAATCCGATAAGTTCACAGAACTCAAGTTTGAATCCTTAAACATTGATATATAAATTATATAAGCTATAATTTTTATAAAATAACGAATTTCAATGAAAATTTATTATTATTTCTACTAAGGTAACATAATATTATGTTGTAAATATTTTTTTTTATAAAAGTTTAATATCAATAGAGTCAATTAAGTAATTTGTATATTCAACCTTAATAAATGAAGACTGAAGATCGGGGGCCGCTAATTCTAAGAATTGATCTATCTGATAGATCTTCAGTTGTTTCGTAGGTGGTTTCTAAAAAATCGCCAAAGTGTACGAATGATTAAATTCGTTCAAATTTCATTCATTATATTTCTTAATAGAACAGGTAATAAATATAATGAACTTGTAATTTTGTTCGAAACTCTAGAGTCTATTTGTTTGACTACATTTCCACTACAAATACTCATTTACATACGAATTTAACTACATTTAACTCAACTACATTTCACTCCAAACGCCTACGCAACAAATAAGCTGTTGTTTTAACTACATTCACTATTTTTTTAACTAATTCCTCAGTATTTTGTTTGAACTAGATTTCACTAATATATAGTATCAACTAACAATTTCACATTTTTTTTAACTACATTTCACTATCTTTTTTAACTACTTCACATTTTTACACATTAATTTTTGTGTACTACACTTAACTTTAACAATATATCCACATAGCCATATATCATAGAGATCATAAATATATAAGATTATAGTTACAGATTATACACTTAATAAATAAAAACAAAAACATGTTATGAACTCTGGGAGAGATTCCGATATAAAACGCTATTTGGTCGATTAAAATGGAATTATATTCTTCAACCAACGTAAGTGAATCCAGAAAATGATTGTGATCTCTAAAAGAGATTCTCTATAGCCTATGGATAGCTATTCCACCAATCGATTTTCGGCCAGATTCGAAAAAATTTCTGCGAGCGTTAAAGGCAATTTAAAAATATTGTAAAAAAATTTCGAAAATTTTTTTCGAATTTTTTGAAACGCCTGCGAAAAAATTTTCAGCAAATTTTTTTTGTCCCAGTTGTCGAAAATACTTAGAAAATTTCGGAAAATCTCAAAAAATATGGATATGGAACCATCTATGCTGAAGATATATGTGCTCGCAAAAAAACTGGTTGAAGCCGGTTATTTTGGGATAATAAAAAACAAATTTTGGGACCAAACGGCCAATCTCTTTTTTTCAATTTCTAAGTTTTTTTTATCAAAAAATCAAGGTTTGAGAGCCTGAAAATCACAAATTTAAAATTTCGTATTTTTTCAAAAATTGTGTAAATTTCATTTATAAGTGGCGTTAACTCAAAAATTACCGATGCGGTATTTGTTTTAAAATAATTAAATACTGAAAATACGAAAAATCGCTATATTTTTATCACGTGACAGCCAAAATTTTTTTTATAATTTTGTTTTCCATTTTTTTTATATATAATTAACCTCCTCAAAGTTTCAGGAGAATCCACTTATTATTTCTATAGGTCGAAATTAATGGTGGAATAGCCACCTATGAACTATAGGCTATAGACTATAGCGCGTGATCAAATCCTACTGGTGTTCTCTGAGTGATTGTTTTGGGTATAATAATAGGCAAGGGTGCTTGATATTGAGACCGCTAAAGTTGACTGGCGCGTTATATCAGCCGATCAACCCCTCGGCAAATAAGGCGGCTTAGGATTCGACACTAAATCGATTCGAATACGCGTTATAGAGATCACCGGCATTTTCAAGATTCACTTTGGTTTGAAAAGGATATGATCAAAGACGATCAGAACAAAAAATTATCAAATGTTTCAAAAATAATCAAAAAGTTTTTTGATGCCTTCTATTTCTGATTTTTTGACTTAAAATTTAAGATTTTCCGGTAAAATGATCAAACTGTCAAATTTAAATGCATACCCTGTTGAAATGAATGTGTTTCGATGAACAATGAGCCAAATAAACATGTAAAGCATTTCCAGTGGGTGCCCATCCAAATGTTGTATCTGACGTATTATGTCCAATGATAAATTTCAGGCTATTAAAATGTTGTATAGAAATGTCTTAAATACGTTATAAAAATCCAGTTCTTCATATAAATTTCTCCCTTCTTTTTTCAAAATTGGAGAGCGATGAGAACGCTAATGAAAATAATTAATTTTGGCAAAAACCTACGTCTTTCTCAGATTCAACCAATCAAAACGGCGGGAATCAAGTCTATCCAATTTGGAAAAAAGAAGAGAAAAACCTTACACCCTGTATATATTTTTTTATAAAACAAAGAGTTTCACACTTTGTAATTGGAAATATAAATCGTTAAATTTTATATTTTAAAATTCGCTTTGTTTTTTCAATTTGCATGAGTATATTTTTGATTGGGATCTTTAGGCCTATAGTTTTGCGTTCGCGTTTAACTCATGTTTAACTAATGAGAGGTCCGGATATCACGAAATCAATTAAAAAAAAATTTAAAAATAAGTTAAACGCTTAAGGGGGTGATCGAGGCAATCTGGACCTTTAAGGGCCTCGGTGCATTTTGACAGATACGGATATCCGCGGATATGGGCTCTTGATGAAAAACTTTTTACTGGGTTTATTTATTCGTCTCAATGATACCATCAAAATGATGTTTCATAATTCAGGCAACTTTTGTAACTACAGAATTTTCGAATTATTTTGCTTTGAAGAAATTTTTGAGTTTGAATTAAACTTTCAAAATTCGACAAATTATGAGAAATTTTGAAAAGAAGTTCCGACATTATCAAAAAGGCCTTATTTGTGTTTCAAATATTTTTTTGGATTATTTGTTTTCAAATCAACGAAAAAACTCTTCATATGGCTACTTTAACTTTTTTGCGTAGGTGACCATAATATTTTATATGCTATTTGAAAAATCATATGACACTTTTTTGAAATTTTTGGTCGAAACTTTTGGAATATTTCGAAAATTTTCTCTCATTTCTGGTTCAAAATTTTTCAAAACTATTTTTTCTGGCATCCCTAGCTGATAATATGAGGAATGCCTACTTTCACTATTTAAAAAATGTCTACGTTTTGTTTCTTTGCTCTTGTTTATACTCTGAATCATACTTTCTTGAATGAAAAATACGGTTTGCGCGAATATACTTAAGCCCTCTTTTCAAAAATTAAAAAAAATAATTTTCGCCGAGACTTGTCTAATTGGTAAGCCGACCCATCCATCACGTGAAATCAATAATTAAACTCATGGAAATAAATATTTCTTTCGATGTGCTAAAATTTCTTTTTTTTTTCGTCTTTTTAGGAAATTTTAATTTTCGATTTTGACCGTAGAAATCATTAAAAAATTAAATTATAAATTTTCGATCGTGGTCAAGACCATTTTTTTGAAGTTTCTTATTAATAAAAAGAAATTTTAATGTAATTAAGACACCATGGAAGCAACAGCGTGGTTTTTGAGTGTTTTTTCAAAAGACGATTTATCAAGAAATAATCGATCTGAAAAAATTCAGATTAAACAAAGTGAGCTCAAAAGTGGCAACTTACGTTTGAAATATTTTTTATTTGAAAATTATGAAGCGGCAAAAAGTTTCCCCTGAAGACAAAACAAATTAAAAAAGTGCAAATCTGCCAAAATGCACCGAGGCCTTTAAGGCGAAAAAAGAGGCCATACCATTTTCTGATATAATAACTTTTTTTAAAAACCTTTTTTAAAACATAACAGTTAGTTCTTTTTCCTCAGTTGCATTTGTAAATTGTTTTCCATTAAGCCAACCAGCATATCCCTAATTAAGTATTACAAAAATAATTTGAAATTTTATATCTTTTATATATTTTTCCAACATAATGATAACTTCCTCGAAATTATTCCAAAAATACAAAATTTTAAGCCATAAAATACAAAAGTTTTCCGATTCTCAATTGAATTTATTGTGAGTAGTATTTTCTTTCTAAGAACAAATTTGCTACCTTTGAATACTCTATATAAAATCCTTTACCCGTGCAGCTTCTAAAACATCAAATTCAATGCATGTTCCATAAACAGTCAATCGTTTCTTCCAATAATCTTCACAGCCAAATTTATTAATTTTACAATCGATTATCAAGTATTCTGTCGATGTTTTTAAATAAAAATCTCGAAATGTCAATTTCTCATAAGTGTCTGTATGTAAAAAAGTTTGGTGCTGTAGGTGAATTGTATACATTTGCATTAAATCAGTTTAATCATGGTTATTTTAACCCCTGGATGCGAGCATCTTTTTTTGTCGAAAATTTTAATTTTGAAACAAGAAGTTGGAATGAAGTTTTTTTTTGTATAATTACGATGTATTCGTTCTCCGTCATAGATTTTCTTGCCTATATTAAAGTACTTTTTATGTCGAAAATGTATACAATTCCTGAACTGCGTCATACTCGACCTCTTGACTAGGGGTCGGCACATATTGAGTTCAAATTTGGTCAGATTGGTGGGCCCGCCAAGAATTCTATCGGTGAATTATATACAGTGAAAAAAATCAATATTTTGCACATAAAATGAAAAAAAATAAAAACGTATCAAATTTTTAGTGATCTTATAAATTTTGGTATCTCTTATGCGGCATAAGGTATGCCCCCTTAAATCTTATTGGCCGCAGAAAGTATCATTAGATTAAAAATGAAATATTTTTGCTTTTTATGCCAATCAAATCATAAGCTCTGCAATCGAAGTTTCAAGAGAGAGTATTAAAAAAGAGAAAAATTTTTAAGGGTTTTTTTTGTTTCTTTTAATTTTTTTCAAATTATTTATAATCACATGTTAACCCCACCTGCTTTTATGTGCTTTAAAACACAGAGACCAAAAATAATTTGGGAAAATATCATTTTCGCCGGCGGGATATCGAAAATCCTGCCTAGTGTCATTTTTATCTTGAGCGTCATCAATTTGATAAAGTTGCCAATCAAATAGCGGGATTTTTGAATTGAGTCGACAATCGGGTATTATAATTGGACACTGGCTCAAAGTGATGACGCTCAAGATAAAAATGACACTAGGTAGGATCTTCCATATCGGAACACACCCCCGAAAGGTCCCCCCTTATTTTTAATTTTAAGAATTTTGCTGAGTTTCAGAAATTGCGCATCAGACCGGAAATGCATGATTTGGATGCAATTTTTTGTTGATGCAGTTAAAACAACATGGGAAGCAGATAATAATCTACAAATATACTTATAAGGATTATTTTCGGAGATGAATATTTTGCCATTATTCATTTTAGTACCCGGCACCACCTGGTGGTATAATTGGCGGTAAAAATTTTGAATTGACGATCTGAGACGGTGCACATCGCACGCAAGAAATTCCATGAATTATTTTTTTCAAAATAAACATTTTTCCGCCCACGAATTTTCGATGGTTAAATTTTACCATCAAATTACTAAAATTTTTTCTTCAAACTTATTCAAGAATTATTTATTCTGTTTGAACTGAAATTTCGTTGCGGTCACGCTCTTGCCATTTTTAATTAGAACAATCAATATTTATCTCCTTTTTATAAAGTTTAAGCTACAAACTTTGAAGCCAAAAAATACGGCAAAAGTGGGCACCAGAAAAATTAATCTGAAAATCTCAAAACAGATTTTTTTTAGATTGATGGCTGATCCCATGTTTCATAGTTAGCAAATACTTGTGTGTTTTAAAACACAGAAAAGAAGGTGAGTAATATAACATCAAAATCAGGTGGGGGTTTAGCACCAAAACACTATAGCACACAAAAAAATTCAGTAGAGGCAACGGGTCTCTTTTTGCAACTTTCGTCTTGTTTAAGGAGGTTCCCTTCGGAGTTTTTGACTTCGATTTATGTCAAATTTTAGATATCGCTTAAATTTAAAAATAATTGGCTATATNTTAGCTAATTTAACTTTATCTGATTTAATTAAATTTTTCACATCATCAAAACCTTTATGCGTTAGATATCTATCTAACTCTCCGCTTGTACAATCTACGGGATCTTTAAGATAGTAATTATCCATAGCGTAACCTTTCCTCCCCGCTAAGAGTTAAAAAATTGTTGTTTATTCACAAACTAAAATAAATTTAAGTTTTATATCTCTTTAAATACCGAAGGTCTTCAGACACCAGTGTTTAAACAACCGAGCAGGATTTTCTTAGCAGGCTAACTCTGAGGCGTAATTCGGGGTAAACTGCAGGACTTGGCTTTTGCGGATAAATCTCGATTTGCGGAGGCAAAATAAATAGACAAAAAATTAAATAAGGCTTTATTTATTTTCAGGGATTTTGTCGTTTTTTTCCCACAAAAGCAGACTAAAAACCTGAGGACAAAATATTATCAGGGAAAGTCTGAGCCGCGCGAGGCGGTGCTCAAGGGTTTACAGTTGAGCGCGGCTCAGAGGGAAAGTTTTGGGCGCGGTATTTGGGTTTTTAAACCCAAATATAAAATATATTACAATTAATAAATTAAAAAGGGAAAATATCCCCACAGTCTGATTAAAATAGAAGGTTAGGAAAAATCAGATTTTTGACAAAATATTTGATTCACTTGAAGGGAGTCACCTTTTAATTTGACAATTTTTGTGAATGGTCCCCAATAAATTTTGATCAAGTTTTTGATCTAGTTTCAAAATTTCAGCAAAATATTTTTTTGTCGTCTACTTTTTAACATAAAATCGGGAAGTGAAACCCCACTTTCGTCAAAAAAAATGCCAAAAAAAGGAAGGTTGAAACATCTGTAGACCAATTGTGAAAAAAATTTGCATTGCGAAAAAAAATGGCTTGACCATGGGTCACCTTCCTATGACTCTTTTAGAAAAATTTGACGATTTCGAACCAGATCTGTCCATCAACGAAGATTATGTGAAGGAACTTGAAAAGAAAGAAAAACGAAATCAAAGAGTAGAAATTGAAAAAAAAAATTAAAAAAAATGATCTTTTCAATGCTGAAATTGAAAAGACCAAGGCAATTTTGGATACTTTGGTGGCCTAACAGTTTCAAAAAAATATATCGTTTCAGTTAAAAATAAGATCGGGTCGGTAGTTTTCTTGGTAAACTGGACTTGATAAAAAAAAGTTTAAAATCGTGCCGACCCCTGCTCTTGATGGTGAACATTTTCTGCAAATGGTGGATTATAGAAATTAAAGATGTCTTGCATCGGAAGATCTGGAAAATAAAGGTTTAATTTTTCGCGGGAATGCATGGAGCTGGCACAAACAAGAACCTTAGCAAATGATATATCTGAACAAAAAATCTTGATACCTTGTAACCCGTCAAAAAAAGACTTTGTTAAAATTGATAACAAATTTTTTTCGCAAAGCATTTTATAAGCATTTCGTAAGATAGAAGTTATTCAAATAACCATGAATACTTTTTTCAAATAAAAATACATCATTCTGTCATGACTTATGAGTTATTGCCAATAACTTATTGGGCATAATAAGGCTGTTCACTATTGTCCCAAAATTCAGATTAGGGACTTCAAATCAGTTACTTTTTAGGTATCTAATTATTTGAAAAAGTTATCTGCAAATTTGAATTTTTGCGAAAAATTTCAAGCAAGGGCTCTGATTCGCCAATTTAAAATGCTTGCAACAAGTCAATTTTATTCTTTCATGATAGATCAGACAATTTGAAAGAGTCTTCAAGGTATATTTTTTCTCAAAACCAGAAACCAAAAAAGACAGTCGTTTGAAAAAATGGCAATGTCTAAAAATGTTTTTAAAACATGCATAAGGATGTTCTGCACCAATGGTGGTGCAGCACCATA
This sequence comes from Oikopleura vanhoeffeni, assembly GCA_004367855.1. Classification (NCBI taxonomy): domain Eukaryota; kingdom Metazoa; phylum Chordata; class Appendicularia; order Copelata; family Oikopleuridae; genus Oikopleura; species Oikopleura vanhoeffeni. Next base: position 30,273 of record SCLH01000873.1, on the reverse strand, counting down.
TAAAATTGTAAAAAATCGGTCCGTTCAGAAGTTCGACTGAGATAAATTGTCCTCAAACGTTAATTGAGCCAGATAGCTAGTCGTTTAAATATTCAACGCTGGTCAAAAATAACCTGTGACAGCCTATTACGGCTAGTCAAATAATGAAAGTCATTTTTTTCAGAAATATGAAAATTGCATTTGTTTAATAAATAGTAATAGAAAATATTGATGAGCTTTCGATTTATTACAGTAATAATATCTAGATTGCTCATCAATCCCCGCTCTCCTTGAATTTAAGATTTAAGTTATAACCAGGCTAGAAAAAGGGGAAGAAAGAAAGGAACGTCCCTTTTTTCTCTTCCCTTGGAAAGGAAGAAAATTGAGTGGCGGGGGATGAAGGGGTTGGAGTTTTTCGAATAAGCTTCAAATATTTTCGAATATACCCGGCAGATTGGAGTCAATATAACTCACGAAAGCAATTGATTAGTTTATTATTTGTGCTTATTATCGTGAGCTTAACCAGGATAAATGTGTTCCAGCTCATGAAAGTATTTATTTATCAATTGAAGGAAATATTTGAGTTCGAATTTTTATTTTTAAATTCGTAAAATTTTTATAATTATCAAGACATTATGAAAATTTTCCGCATTTTTGTCCAAATTTTTCCGTTTTTTATTGAAATTTTGGGCAAAAAACAAAGAAAATAGCCACTGGGGAACATTCCCTTTTCTTAGCCTGGTTATAACGGGCATTTCAACTATTCGATTATGGGCGAAAATCAACTGATGAAGGTTCAATTTTTCAAGATAAAAGTGAACAGTATCCGTTAAATGGTTTTTTATTCGAACAATTGTTGTTTTCATCAAAATCAAATTTTCATGAAAATTATGCACAAAACAGGTTTTCTGGCTATAAAACAATCCCATAATCTCTCATAAGTTATGATTCAAAGGAGATCAGTAGGAGATGAAAAGGGATAAGGGGGATAAAACTTTCCCAATAATTTCCATCCCTATCCCCCTTCATCCCCTATAAGGGGGGGGAATCTATCCCTATCCTTTTTTGGAAGCCTGGTTATGAATCATAGTCATAATTTAATTTCCATCAAAAGATCGTTCAGTTTTTATTTAGGTATCGCAATCGGCCACTCTGGCTGACTCTGGCTGTTTAAAATTTTTTTGAGTATTTTTGAAAATTTGAGTTTTAAAATATCGGAAATTTTTTTCGTGAGCGTTCCAAGCAATTTCGAACGTTTTAGGGCCAACAAATCATAAATTTCAAAGAAAAATTTTACAAACATTGTGTCAATTTTCCTAATTAGCGGCGTTGAACTCATAACTTCCGATTCGGCATTTGTTTTAAATACTGAAAATACCAAAAATCGATATATTTTGATCACGTGGCGACCAAATTTAATTTTTTATTTTTTTTGGAAATTTTTGTATTATTAGCCCCCAAGAACTTTCATAACGATCCTCCAAGTATCTCTAATAGAGATTCTCTATGGCAGGGTTGTTAAAAAGATGGCTTTTGCGTGGGTTTTCCATCCCTTATTTGCGTGGGTTTAAGTAAAAGCTAGGGAAAAATTGGGATATAAAATCTGGTGGGGAATGATTCTTTTTACAATCCTGCTCTATGGTTTGATTTGAATGGTGGACAAACTAGTTATAACTACATGTATGAATAAAAAAATCAGTAGTAGATAATTACCTTCTGCAATGTTTGAGGATAAGAAAATGGATTGAAAAAGAAAATATTTTTCAATAAAAGCTCTTATAATTGTACCGGTTAGTACGATTACTCCAAGATAAAGTCCATGATAAAGCAGCCGGATCGAAACACTTGATTTCATCGTTTCGACTATTAGAAAAATTTTAATTGGAGCTTTGAAAGAGTTGCTCTTTGTCTGATCATTTTAGGCGAGTTTCTGATGTTAAATAAATTATTTTAAAATTTTTTATAAAAATTTTGCAAAAATTTGATCAAAATGAATAATACCGAAAATTGAAAAATAATTAGTAGTACAATTTTGCCGATATCGCCTCAGTACTTGAAAACTTAAGCAATTGTTAGTGGTAGATACTATAATAAAAGAAATCAGATTTTAATTTGTGTTCGAAAACACCCAAAAGACTTTAAATGTTTTTATTTCATTTTTCAACTCCCAAGATTACCATTTCAAAAAACTACAAGTAAACGACTTACAGGCAATAAAATGCTGTTATCGGTTTTTCGGTGTTATCGGCAAGAATTTTATTTTAAACTATTTATTAGCGATAGAGAGCAAAAAAGTTTTAATTACAGGAAAATCCAAAATAAAAAGACCTAAGTTTTTGAATGATTTGTCAAGTTTCTAGTTTATAGCTCAGAGGTTCAATAACAATGAAAATTTCTCTTTGTATAAACTTTAGCACACAATTAGCGAAAAAAAAATTGAAACTGCATGTGCTTCACTGACTCGGCACAGTCTGAGTACACTGGTTTAAGGGCCATGAATAATGTCAAAATTTCATTGATTATCTCTATCATCTTGACTTCTGGCATCACATTAAAGGAGTCGTCCCCGCATAAAATGGTCTTCGTAAAAATTTGTATGTTTAACTGAAGTTTTTATACACAGCTATAAATTTCGAAACTTTTGATATATAAAAAATATTTTCTAATAATTATTTTTCATACAGCCGAGCTAAACACAATTGCTCTCATCCATCTACGCATATCACTTATTCACACTTTTGTGAATATTCCGGCCCTGATTAGGAAACTTAGTATGTTTTTAAGTAGTAGGGCCGGGATATTCACAAAAGTGTGAATAGGGGATATACAATACTGTATATGAATCTACAGCATGTCACGTTTTTTCTTCCGTTTTTCATTTTTGCATAATTCACTTTCAACTAATGAAATCGTTCCAATTCGGAAAGCACCTACGTGTTTTCCAGATTAAACCTTTATGATTGGCGGATAGTGAATTATGCAAAAATGAAAAATGGGAGCAAAAATGTGACATGCTGGTAATAAAACCCCATTTCGGCTGTATCTCAAAAGTTTAAATTTGCCCTTCGTTTCAATTTAGAAATTCGAGGTTGTCTGATAATATCTTTCTACGATACAGTATGTGTTTTTTTACTTGTTAAATTGAAATTGGTGTGAAGGAAATAATGGTATTTGATTTTTGAAGTTTTTTATCATTTTTGACAAAGAATTTGGTTTATTTATCATTCCAAAAATTTTTTCGATTAATTAACCCGGAAAGTTATACTTCCTTACCTTTCTCTGGACCGACGGAAGTAAATTCAGCGAATAACAATCTTAAAATAAATATGTTCGAGTGAAAAAATTGACCGATTTTTGCACATATTTCTGATAAAATCAAAGGAAAAAAGTGGAAAATCATATTTGGTTTAATGAAAAAAATGGTTAACTATTATTGCAAGGGCCACCAACCTGATTAAATTAATGTTTTTTTCTTATTTTATTTGGCCAAATAATGAAAAAAATAAATTAAATAGTTTTTGCTATTTCAAAACCGCGGAATGGTCTGAGTAAAAGCGAATATTTCTAAATATAAAATTAAAGGGAGATGTGAATAATTTAAATATATGAGAGGGGTTCATCGAAATGTTTTATATTTAATAGCAATTTGGATATTATTCTGATAGACCAGAACATGCAATTTGTTTTTTTGTGTTTTCTCACGTTTCGTTTCTATTCATTAAACATTTTCAACAATGTTAATCATATCGTGTGTTAAGAAATTTAAATTCAAGAAATTACTTTCGATATTCTATTCTTATAATGCAAAAAAATAATTTAATGAGATGTTTGCATTAAGCATGCACATGGTTTATAACTTATTAATAGTAACCAAAGTTTAGTAAAAATTTAAAAATTAGAGATGAAAACAGTTAGTTAAAAATTCAAATTTGTCAAATTGGGTAAATAAAAGGGTGTCATGGGTTGGCATTGTCAATCCATGTTTGCAAATTTTTGAAAAATTCAGATTACTGATTGATCGAAAAACAACTAAATCAGAAAAAAAAATATTGGTTTTTTATCTTGTGAAATAATAAGTCAAAAAAAATGAAATTTATAAGTGGAAATCGAAAATTATTTGCAACATGTCAGAAGGAATATTTTTAATTCTGATGTTTATTATCGACCAATAAGAAATCTATATTTTTCAAAATTTTCCAAACATGATTTACAATGCCGAAAATATAATTAAACCAGTAAAATTACCCTATTTGACAAAGTTGAATGTTTTTAAATCACTCTATTGAAATTTTTGCCGTTTCAATATAATGGGTACTATTCTTACGTAGATTGTATTTTTCGTTAAAAAAGCGTAATTTTAGTCGAAATATACTCTCTTGGAAATAAAATCACTTTCTTGGAAACTTAACTCTTGTCTAAGAAAAAAATTTTGTCAAAAAGTGCGTTTCAAAGTGAGTGTAGTTGGCGTTCATTTAAAACTTATATAAAAAAATAAAAAGGAAAATATATGGGTTTTGAGTTCTCTTGGTCAAAAACTAATTATCAGATGATCAAGTTTTGATCAGATGCAAAGAATCTTTGCCAAAGATCTTCTGAGTTCGCAGATAATTACACTTTATGCTTTGTCTTCTGTATACATTTTACAGGTAAGTTATCAGTGTACAAAAATATATCATCAATTGTGGCCTCGCAATTTGTTAGGTTCATACAAAAACTATACAGTATAAATGTACACTAACTAACCATTCATGGAAACCCCTTTCAATAATAACCCATTACCATGTAATGGAAAACCATACGGTATAAACCATACCCCTTTAATTGAAACCCATTAGCATTTATGGAAACCATTTTTGAAAATTATCATTCATGGAAAACATTTTCGAAAAACAAGGCATCTTTGTGTGAAATAAACTTTGTTTTTGGTGTGTAATTTGATCAAAACTATTTTTAAAAGTTTTTTAATTTCCGCTGCCTCATAATTGATTCCTGAACATGTAATTTAGAAAAAATCAAAAATTTTCAAATTTTTTTCAATTTTTTGGCTGAAAACAACTTTTTGATTTTTGCCAAAAATGACCATGTTATGGAAACCCATTACCCTGTAATGGAAACCCATAACCTTTTAATAGAAATCCATAACCTTTTATGAAAATGATTTTTTTCGCGAAAGTGGGTTTAAATAAATGATAAGTTGGTGTATAAAACTCAGCCTATATAAAAACAGTGCTTTCTAGATAATGCTCCCTTTCAGATTTAGCCAAAAAGGGGGGGGGCAAAAGCTAGTAAGGGGCCAAAAGCTGATCAAAAGCTAGTATCAGGCTAAATTGGAGTAAAGTCAGACTTGACGGCTTTATAAAAATTCGAGAATGTTCTTTGTTTCGTTTTTTTCTTCACTTTTCGAACAAAAAATTCTATCAGATATTTTTGAAGAGACTTAAGGGGGGTCGAGGCAATATGGACCTAAAGCTGCGCCTCAAGAATAAACGGAGAACAGAGTAACTTCATTATACTTTGTATGCAAAGACAAGGTTTTATGAATCTTGGATTAAAAAAAATACTTCCATGTTTGAACAGGCTGTCCAACCTCTAGAAAAGATGCCCAAAAATTAATTCGTATAAATTTTGTTCAGCCTTCGTCCATGACCCAATTTTACGATTTTTCACGAATGATCATTTTATCACGTGGGGAATCGACGTTCGGTCCCGGGGAATTTTTTATTTTTTTTCCTAGGTGGCGCTACATCGCAAAAATGATCATGAATTCTGTGAAAAATTAAAAAAAAATGCATCATTTTTGCGATTTAGCCGCCACCTCGACAAAAAATACAAATTCCGGCCCGACGTCGATTCTCACGTGGATAAATGGTCATTGTGAAAAATCGTAAAAATGGTCAGGACGAAGGCAACTAAAATAATTTTAGCATTAATTTTTGGCAGTTTTCTGAGGTTGGACAGCCTATTCCAAACATTGGAAAATATTTTTTTTTAATCTCAAATGTTATCAAAACCTTGTCTTTGCATACAAAGTATAATGAAGTTTACTACTGTTCTCCGTTATTCTTGAGGCGCAGTTTAAAAGTCCAAGATTGCCTCGACCCGCCCCTTAAGGGGTATATCTGTCTGATTAAATAAAAGGCCCTAAGCTTATTTAAATTCTCCAAATTGATACGGGTGATAATTAAGTGTACTAAGAACCCAATCATCAAAAATTTTTTTTTCGATTTTGCTTTTTCGAGTTTTTTTCTAAGTATTTTTTAAAAGATGAATTTAAAAAATAACGTTTGCTCGATTTGACACACTAAAACTTCACAAATATCGACTCTGACGTAAGCCAACTTTCTCATCAGTGTTTTACTGGCTTTCTTTTGAGCCTACTTTCGAAAAAATCCAAGACTTTTTTTTCGGAATTTTTAGGAAAATGACCAAAAATCATATTTCGAGTTTTAGCTCGAAATTGCAAAAAACTCTTCCTTATCTCTTGCATATTTTCTGAGGAATTTTTATGAAAAATTTGAGCCATTTTGCAAACATATCCGAGGAGATAGATTTTGAGTCTGAATTGTTAAAAATCGTTGGTTATTTGGCGTTCTAGATTTGTTCAGTCGCCGAATCAATAAAGCTCTCCATTAAAAATATATACTACCGTTACGTGATCTGTGAAAAATTTGAGCTCAATTTGATATACCGTCTGGGAGGAGATAGAATTTTGAAGTTTTAAATGTTACCTTGTTACGATACTGTACCTATTGGTTTAATGGTCAAAAATAATTTGTGATGTACTTTTTGCAAGTTAACGATAGATCTACAAATAAGCTTTTCTGTTTTTCTCATAAGCTTTTAGTTTTTCAGAATATATCACCATGAATATGTCAAATCTGCCAGATATACCCCCTTAAACTGTCGGATCAAATTTGGATAGTGACTGAAAATTTTCATTATGGAAAGCAAAGAAATTGGAAATCGAAAAATGGTAAAATTGTACCAAGACAGATGCGAAAGGGTACTCAATAGATCAGGCGAGCTGTAACAAGATTAGTTCGCAAATTTTTCAAATTATCAAACTTTCGGCCTTAGTCCCGTTTATGGTCAAAATTGAATCATCGTTCACCATGCTTTACCAAAGAATATTTAATGATGTAAGTAACTTGCAGCGAGTTTAAGCGAAACCGAATGTTAACCAGCTGATGTGACTGCATTTCTGAAGATCCAGTCAAAAATAT
>SCLH01000873.1:0-23062 GCA_004367855.1 Oikopleura vanhoeffeni | reverse complement strand
CAAAAATAACTTTGAAATTTTATATCTTTTATATATTTTTCCAAACATAATGCATAACTTCCTCGCAAAATTATTCCAAAAAATACAAAATTTTAAGCATAAAATACAAAAGTTTCCGATTCTCAATTGAATTTATTGTGAGTAGTATTTCTTTCTAAGAACACATTTGTCCTGATACCCTATTAGAAGTATCAAGTGCATTTATATAAAATCCTTTACCCGTGCAGCTCTAAAAATCAAATTCCAAATGCATGTTCCATAAAACAGTCAATCGTTCTTTTCCAATAATCTCACAGCCAAATTTTATTAATTTTACAATCTATTATCAAGTATTCTGTCGAGTTTTAAAAATAAATCTCGATGTTCAATTTCTCTCATTAAGTGTCTGTATGGTAAAAAAGTTTGGTGCTGTAGGTTAATATGTATAACATTTGCATTAAATCAGTTTAGATCATGGTATTTTAACCCTGGATGCGAGCATCTCTTTTTGTGCAAATATTTAATTTTGAAAAGAAGTTGGAATGAAGTTTTTTTTTGTATAAGTTTCGAGTATTCGTTTATCTTCCATAGATTTTCTGCCTATATTAAAGTCTTTTTATGTCGAACAATGTATACATTCCTGACCTGCGTCATACTCGACCTCATTGATTAGGGTCGGCACATATTGAGTTCAAATTTGGTCCAGAGTGGTGGGCACCGCCAGAATTCAATGTTATTGATTATATACAGTGAAAAAAATCCAATAATTTTGCACATAAATGAAAAAAAATAAAACGATCAAAATTTTTTAGTGATCTTATAAATTTTGGTATCTCCTATGCGGCATAAGTTATGCCCCTTTTAAATCTTCTGGCCGCCAGAAAGTATCATGAGATTAAAAATGAAATATTTTTGCTTTTTTATGCCAATCAAATCATAAGCTCTGCAATCGAAGTTTCAAGAGAGAATTAAATAACCGAGAAAATTTTTAAGAGTTTTTTTTTTCTTTTTAATTTTTTTCCAAATTATTTTTTCACATGTTATTACCCCCCTGGCTTTTATGTGTTTTAAAACACAGAGACCAAAAATATTTTGGGAAAAATATATTTTGCCGCGGATATCGAACATTCCGCCTATGTCATTTTTATCTTGAGCCGTCTCATTGATAAAGTGCCAATCAATATAGTCGGGATTCTTGAATTGGTCGACATCGGGTATTATAATTGGACACTGCCTCAAAGTGATGACGCTCAAGAATAAAAATGACCCTAGGTCAGGATCTTCCGATATCGAACACACCCCGAAAGGTCCCCCTTATTTTAATTTTTAGACATTTTGCCTGAGTTTCAGAAATTGCGCATACAGACCGCGAAAATGCATGATTTTTTTTGGGGAATGCAAATTTTTTGTATGCAGTTAAAACAACATTGGGAAGCAGATATAATCTACCAATATACTTATAAGATTATTTCGGAGATGAATATTTTGCATTATTCATTTTAGATACCGGCAACCCACCTTGGTGTATATTGCGGTAACAATTTTTGAATTGACGATCTGAGAAGGCTGCCACAATCGCACGCAAGAAATTCCATGAATTATTTTTTTCCAAAATAAACATTTTTCCGCCACGATTTTCGATGGTTAAATTTTTAACCATCAAATTACTAAAAATTTTTTCGTTCAAACTTATTCCAAGAATTATTTATTCTGTTTGAACTGAAATTTCGTTGCGGTCACGCTCTTGCCATTTTTATATTAGAACATCAAATATGTATCTCCTTTTATAAAGTTTTAACGCTACAAACTTTGAAGCCAAAATACGCAAAAGTGGGCAACCAGAAAAATATTAATCTGAAGAATCTTCAACACAGATTTTTTCTTAGATTGATGCGCTGTCCCATGTTTCATAGTTAGCAAATACTTGTGTGTTTTAAACCACAGAAAAGTAAGGTGAGTAATATAACATCGAAATCAGGTGGGGTTTAGCCAACCAAAACACTATAGACCGATCAAAAAAAAAACAAAATTCAGTAAGGCAACGGTCTCTTTTTGCAACTTTCGTCTTTTAAACAAACCGGAGCAGATTTTCTTAGCAGGCTAACTCTGAGGCGTTAATTCGGCGGTAACTGCACGACTTGGCTTGCGGATTAAATCTCGATTTGCGGAGCAAAATAAATAACCAAAACAATTAAATAAGGCTTATTTATTTTCAGGGGTTTTTGTCGTTTTTTCCCACACAAAGCAGACATAAAAACCTGAGGGACAAAATATTCTAGGGAAAGTCTGAGCCGCGCGAGCTTCCTGCTATGTCGAATGTTGCCCATACTATCGGTATGAAGGAAGATTGATCATTCTTCGGCCGTCCGTGTAGGCAAAGCGACTTAGCTTGGAGCGCTGAGAAGGATGACACCTCCGTTCCCCGGTGCTCTATTGGCCGGTGTCTACTTGATTCATTCAGAAGAGCTGATGCTTGTTTGAACCAGTCAGAGGCATTTCCCGTCGAGACCAAAAGGCAGTTGAGGTTTTTTTCATATAATTGGCGCTCTCCAAGGTTATCTTTACGGATTAACTGGACGAGGTACCAGATACATGAAAACTCTGTGTTTCCGTATCGAATTCGAATGTCTGCGGTAAAGCGCAGGTGAAAAAAACACCTCGATGTTCCATAGAGTGTTATTCATCCTTGAGAAAGTTCATCAAGCGGCATATATTTAGCCGTACGGGTTACACCGCACAGACTCGGGCCTATTTCCCTGCCAAATTTGTTCTTTCTCACAGGATAGAATATTTTTTTTTGTACAGAAATATATTTTTTTTTGTTTCTTTTTCATATTATTTATATTTTTTTATTTTAAGGCCCTGATTAATTAGTTCAAAAATTTAAATTTGTTATATATATATTTTAATATTATTATTCTTATTTTTGTTTTAACATGCCAACCGCTCGCAAAAATATCATGTATATATATTTCTATGGTTTTTGTATGAGAAATATAAATTGAAAATTCAATTTATATTTCGATTTTGTTATATTGGCGTTCATTTTTCGTTTATTTTATTTTTTTGTGTGTTTTGTTTCGTTTATTTTTTTGTTTTACTATTTTATTTATTTATCTTTTGTTTATGTTCGTTTATATTATAATATATAAATTTTTGTATTTGTTTTTGTCTTTTATATCTTTTTCATTGAAAGTTCATTACTTTTTTTTATGAATTTCAAATATTTTTTGTTTGTTAAGATAGGACTTTTGTACCACAGTTTTACGTTTATACAGAGTTTCAATTTTCAGAAATAAAAAGATGTTTAATTGGGTTTAGAAGATTTTGTTTTAACATTTTTAATTTCAATTTTAAAACTTTTCAAGTTTTAAGACAAAATTTCATTTTTGTTTTTTAATTTCAATTTTTTGAGGCATTAGAACTAAAATCTAAATTATTTTATTCCAGAAAAGTTCAAAAATTTTGAAAAATTCCTGCAATATTTTTTTTTAAACAAAAATCAAAATTTCTTTGGAGCTCCTAATTACCCTAAAATAAAATCAGTTTTAAGGTAAATGCAATCAATTTCGCGTTTCGAAAAATGAAAAAATCCCCTTGAACTGTAGGGTCAAAAAAAATGAAGTTTAAAGTTAAATTTATTACAATATCAATTTGGCCTTAATTGAGATATTTCGCAATTTTCCAAAAAAAAATATTTAAGAAAAATCATCAAAATTAAAAAGCCAATAATGCTTAAAGTAAACAACTTCATTAGAAGTTTTTGGTAAAATTAATTTATGTAAATTTTGTTTGAGGCTCCATTTAGCCTTCTTTAGTTTTTCCTCGGAATTCAAAATTTTTTGCGTAAAATTAAGTTTCTAATTAAGTCCAAGTGTAATAATCTGGCCCATTAATATTGTTGGTATTGTTATTTCTTTTTGTAGCGAAAATAAGGGTTTAGTGATATCAACCACAAACTAATGGTTGTAGATAGTAAATTATTTTGAGAAAAATTCAAAGGTAAAACACCTTCAAACCTGTGTTTGTTTCAACGGTTCTCGGGATTTGTTGAAAAAGTTTTCATAATTTTATACGGAATAGCGCCCGAAATAACGAGTTATCCCTAAATTGCTGAACCAACCCATGGCGAAGTATTTTCAAAAAATTCTGTTTTGCACCCATAAGTGTAATTTTGAAAATAGAATTTAACAAAATATTTTCTTCCGGTGGAATCAATTCAATTTTTCGTTAAGCGCCAAAGCTAAAGTATGCTAGTTGCTGTGCACTCTTCAGATTAATCAATTTTGATTTTGGTCACCGCTTAATGTTTAATGGAGCCTAATTCGCTACAATTAATTTTTTGTGTGATTTGTGATTATTCCCACATTATAGATCTTTAAAACGTTTTCACTTTTCAATGAAAGGGAAAAGTCAGCTCAAAATGTAAATTTAGAGAAAATTTGCGTCTGATTTCATGAAACTATTTCAATCGATTAATTTAACGCCGAACTTTTTACTCTCTATTGATTCCTGGCCAAAATCTTACGTTCGCCATAGCTAGTTGAGCGCACGCTTGTACAAAAAAGTATTATTTACGCCCTAGAGTCTAAACCTGTTCGATAAATAACAGTAGAGAATTATTATCTAAAGTTTTTAAGTTCCTGAAAAATTTAAAAGTTTCACGTTATTTTCGCGATGGTTACCTTCGCTTTTCTGTTATTGCACATTAATGGCCTTTATTTCACTTATTTTCTTGAATGTTCAATTACTCTAGCTTATCATTCCCATAGTTGTTCTATTTTTTTAGGTTTTAGTATGAGATGAAAACGTATTATAAATTTCGTGTAAAAATTCATATCCGTAAAGCACCAGCGCAAGCGGCTAAAACTTGGCGCCTTTTCCTAGCCAAATTAGTTTTCGGAAAACTTTTTCTAGTTAAAAAGGTATCTGCTAAGGGTTGCCGAATCTGACCTTAGTAAAAAATTTGTGGGCGCGTTAACTATGTCATATTTATGCCTCAAAATTTAATAATTTTTTTAGTTAAAATTAATTTCCCCCACATTTTCAAAGAGTAGTTTTTGATATAATGCGTCGAAGGCAACTCCAATACTCTTCTGCATCCATGACGAAAGTGTCAAATTGACAAACGTTGGCTGTGGGCTTAATATTATTCCTAAGTGTTATAAATATCACCATTTGAAAAATGAGGATTAAAAAATAATGCGAAAATTTGTTATTATAAAATTTTAATAAGTAATTAGTTACTAACTTAATCGTATAATAATCGGCGAGATAATTCGTTTTCTTCTAGCTCGAACTTGATTCGGTTCAGGAATTGTCGGTTCGTTCTCTAATATATTTTCTGAAATATTTTTTCATAAATTTTATAAATTGCTTCTGTCGGAAAATTTCTGAATTTTGTGACTCAACATTTGTGTGGGGCCTATCTGTCACAGCGCCATTCAAAAATCGGTTCAGTTATCTCGGATTAAATTCGCCGGAACGTTTTTTCGGTTCGATGGCTATCTTTTTGTTTCGGTATAATCTAATTAAATCTAGGTTACGCTGCCACGTTTCCAGTCATAAAGATTAACTAAAAGATAAACATTATTTGCGGTCTTTTTTAACTCCGTATACGGTCTGTCCCATTTACGATAGAGTTTTTGAGATTTCATTTTGATGCGGTTTAGATAAGGACCCTTGATTTTTCTTTAAGATTGTCGGATTTCTCCTCTTTAAGACATTTTTGCTGGCCATTAGAAACCGAGCGCTTTGATTTTTAGCTAAATTCCAATAATTTTGTCGGCAAATTACCGAATGCTCCCAGGTTCCAATCACGTTTTAATTTGTCTTTGGTGTTATATTATAAAGAAGATCTTTTGCCGGTTCTTAAAATACATTGCCTCAAAGGTGTATAAGCCGGTTTAAAACTGACTTTCCGTTTGTGTGTATAAAAAAAAAACAAATTAAAGGCAAATAAAATGTCCCATTTTACTTTAAGTCAATCATTATAATATTTTTAATTAAATTTTCCCAATTTCTTATGGCATTCTCGACAAAGTTTCCTTGTGCCTTAAAGGCGAAATATTACTTACATATCTGCCTAACATATTATACAAAATTTTATTAGTTTCCCCAATAACTTCTTACCGTATCGCAAAACAGCTCTATCGGGAATACCGTATCTTAAAATAACTTTAAGTAAGCCTCCCGAAACCGTAACATTGTTTTTATTTTTAATCCGGTCAATATCTTAAAACCTAGTTAAGCGCATTGGTTTAACTTACACCATAGCGAACCCGTTATCTGATTTCGCCGCCTAGATCTTAAGATCAAAATATACTTTCCGAAATGGCGCGGTTTCAAGATCTTTAAATTTCAGGCCTAGTCCCTTTTTTAGGTTTTTGATATTTTACCGAATGCAGTCAGCGCAGGTCTAGTGACTTCTCGACAGCTGTTTATCAGTTTTTCGAGTAGAACGTTGTGTTTAGTATTCGTGCGTCTTTTGTACCCAGGTGTCCTGATCTATGCATATTGACTTTTCTTTTGCAATTTCTTCTGTCAGAACTAGAAGTTTTTAGGATCTGTCCGCGTCGTTATATAATAAATCATCTTAAAATTTCGAATGTCCTTCTTAGACTTTTTTCTTGACAACAAAGGGTCATTTTTTTGTAAAAACTTTAAGTTGATCCTATTAACAGCTCCACAAATTTGAATATTGTTTACGAATTTTTGTAACCACGATGAGAGGGTCTTCGTATTCACTATTTCTTCTTCTAAATCTTATTATACTTAAATAATGGCTCGAGATAACATATCCGAGTGCACCATTTTAGCGAGTTCTTTCCGTTATATGCATTATTTAATTGAAAATGCCTAGACAATATAGAATATTAAAAAGTCGAATTACCTAGTTCATTGGTTTGTATTTCATTAAAATTCCTAACTTTTGTGATCGGATAAACGGAAAATCTTCCGCTATCAAAATAGACTGCCATTTTTTTATCGCATAAAATTGCGCTATAGTTCTCGCATACGTATAGGTTTACGTTTTTCGGGCTTCGGAGAAAATTTAGATGTTGAAAAAAAAAAAAAAAAAAAAAAAAAAAAAAATTTTAAAACAAAAAAAAAAAAAAAAAAAAAAAAAAAAAAAAAAAAAAAAAAAAAATAAAAAAAATAAAAAAAAAAAAAAGAAAAAAAAAAAAAAAAAAAAAAAAAAAAAAAAAAAAAAAAAAACAAAAAAAAAATAAAAAAAAAAAAAAAAAAAAAAAAAAAAAAAAAAAAAAAAAAAAAAATTAAAAGGTTCAATTTGGCCATTTCGATTATTTGACTAACATAGCCTCCATCCTACATCATGCTCCGAAACGATTAACTAGTGGAAATTTTGAGTTTCATGATTTCCTAACCGTACAATTCGGCAAGATCTTTTTTCGCTTTTTCAAAGGCAAATGAGTTTGTAAATCTTGACCATTTATAAATTATAGTTACGTTTTAAATCCGATAAAGTGGGCTATGGTTTCATTAAATCGCGGAACGAAATCAATTGGAATCTAGGCAATATGAACCACAAATAGATCGTTCTTGATCTTGTTACCTGTGATGCAATGGTTTTAATTGCTTTCCCCTTATCAGGGCATTTAAAGAAATACCATCTTATAGTAATTATGGCCTAATGTACCGTTTGAGAGTTCCCGATCACACTTGTTCTGTCCAAGTGTATCCATACTTTAATTATTGTTTTCAAAAAAGAGCTGAAATTTGAAGCTTTAAATTTTCGAAACCATAGCGCAAACTTGAAATGTCGTCTAGTAATTCCAGGTACCTTCTAATCCCCTTCAATATAGTTCGCATTCAACATGAAAAAAGTTGAAGGAGCGTCTCCGCTCCAAAAACCATTCTTGTATTAGCTATTGATGCGATACTGATCATATAAAAGTGAAGCAAATTTTTGGATGTCTTATCCCTAATTTGCAAGTGCCGTTACGCACTGTTCAATCGCAACGAGGCAATAAAAATTTCTTCTACCTTTTCGCCTGAATTATCATTTCATCCAATTCAGTTAAAAATAACTTTGTAAATCCGGTAAAGGTATTTTTGAGAACTAATTTTGGCGTTACCCTGTCTCATATCAAGCAACATCTAACGCCCCTGATTTTTTCTCAAATAAGTACTAAAGGGATATTATATTCACTGTTTTCCTGAAATTAAAAGACCGTTGATCAAGTTACGCTTTTTAAATTGTTGTCGTTAACTCTTGGTTTAATAGCCGGTAGGAATTCTCCTAGGCGGGTTTGATACCAAGCCTCGGCCTCCGTCCCTTAAATTGACTTTGTACCTAAACCCTTAATGAGGCTATATCTATTTGTATCGGTCCGAAAAAGCTAACTTATGTTTTATTAAATATCTTCACATTTCTGCTATTTTGTTGGAGCATTTTTGATCGAATCTCCTAACTGCTTACTTTAGGAACTAGCTGCATCCTATATGTAAATTTAAGCTTTACGTCTAATAAAAATTTATTATATCGTTCCGCTCAATGTTTTTCGTCTTCAATGACCATTAATTATTTATCTCTGGGTCCGCCCTCAAATAATTATCAATATCAAAGGACCTCAGCTGAATCGAAATCCGATCCTTTGAAGTGATTTTTTCGATACACCCGATTAATTTTGAACCGTTACAAATCGTTGACCTAACTGTACAAAACTAGGCGATTGGATGCGGAACGAGTGTAAACACTCACCTTTTTGAAATCCCTGGGCTAAAAAATTAACACTTTTTCTGACTTTTTGAAAGGATTATATTTTCATTATATGAACAAGAATATTTCGGAATATTCCGCAAAAACTTTTTAAATTATACCCATCTACCGAATTTTGTTAATAACGTTCATTTGGTCTGTGACCTTTCAAATTTATTTTTTCAAAATATTCTAATCCATATTTATTCACATAATCAGTCTGCTACGACCGCTAATTTACCAGATTAGAAAATGGCCAAAATATTTAGTTTTACTTGAATTGCATCCTAAAATTTTTACTTCTGAACCATTAAAAACTACGAATACGACTATCGTTTGCGGAAAAATTCACCTAAATCCTCTAAAGTGCTGTCAATACATGATTTATTTGCACCACTAATCAATAAGACCTTTAACCACAATACTCAGAATTTATGAACGGTGACGTACTCAGGCGGTGGCCAAGAATATGGCCACCTGACTTTTTAAAATCATATTTTTATCCAAGTGACGGTAACAAAAGATATATAAACTTTTTTTCAATAGCTTCAACAATTATTTAATAGAAAAAATTAAAATTATATTTTTTCGGTTTTTTCGATAATTTTTTCTTGAGACAATATTCGTAAATAGACAATATTGATCTAAAAACCTTCAATGAAGCAAAACGGTAAGAAATCAGTTTGGATATAAATATAAAAACTAGCGTACGTAATTTGCCAGACGTAACAAACCTTGCGATATTTTTTGGCTTCTAATAACAACGTCATAAGGCTATGTTTATCAAGTTTGTGGGACAAAAAATAACCAAAGAAATTTAGTTGCGAGCAGACTGTTTGTCCGATCTTTACCAGGTGTTCAAATTGAAATACGTATCAATTTTCAATATTTGGTTGGCAGACACATGAGTTGTTTTTTGCCACAAAATACTTATAATCATATATATTTTTGCACGAAATTACCTTTTTCCGGTGAGAAAATCGAAAATATTTGATGTGATGCTAAATTCAAAAAGAAAGAAAAATTTTTGATTTATGATATTTTATTTTCATTTTTTGACACATTAAATAAATCCTAAAATCACGGTGGCAAAGTTCATAAAATATTTATTTTTTTATTCTTTAGTGCAAATCTTCATTGAATTTTTTCAGGGACCCCGATTCCGGGTCGACGAACATTGCTTTATCTCAAGAACACAAAAAAATAGAGAAAGAAAAAATAAGCCAAAAGATAGAGTATTTCAAAAACCGATCATTTTAAATAAAAAATGCTTTCGGAAAAAGTTAACTATTAAAATAGAGATCGCAAGTCACTTTGGCCAGATATGGCCGCGTGAGTTGTGGGTTAGCGTTTCGATTTTTGATTTTTAATTCTACATAGGTAAATGTGAACTGTAGAAGTATTTTGACAGAGGGCTATGTTACTTAATCATTAGTTTTTTTGAAAAAGCATTGTTTGTTCATTTTACTTTTAATTTAAGGCTCGTGCAGCCTGACCAGCGCTTAAAGCACTCTAAAATTATATTTTTTTCGAAGTTGGGTTTCCGTAACACCAGTCAGTGGTTATGACCTTCCCTTTACAAAAATCACAAATCAAAGAAGGTTTTTTACCCGTATTTTGAATATGTTTTTTCTCATGACTTACTCTGTTAGCTTGAAGTTATTCACCGCAGCCGTCCGGTTCTAGGTATTATTTCGCCAGCCAAATGTTTTGTCGCATTTTGAGCGATTTGATCAAAATCGGGGTTCGACCTCGTCGAATCTCTAAAAAGCCCTGTAATTCTGGGAGCTGAATGTAGCCAAATATTTTTCTACGACCATTAGTTTTGATCATTAGGCTAAATTCAGTGTCTCTCCAAGCCATTTTAAAAATTGCTAATAGCCTTGGCAAATTTCGAAGACGAGCTCGGACCGATCTCTGGTCGTATTTTGGAATATTTTATACCAAGCTCTCTTTGGTGTTTTCCTAACTAGTCTTAAACTTTCCGCCAGTAAAAAGTTCGAAATTAAAAAGGCGTACAGTTGGCAAGTTCGATATATTTTCCGCCAAGAATACATTTTTGAATTAGCAAGTCCCTGAAGGCAGTTTGTTGTCGGAGGCCTTCACAACTTGATCCCAGCGTTTCTAACGCCTTACAAAAATCTTTCGTATACTTATGAACATTGAGTCATAAATTAAAAGTAAAACTTATATTTTTTTTCGACTATCGAAAACTGAGCATCTATTGATGATCTCTCGAATATAAATTGGCGTTCAGAAATTATTGCGGAACTTTTATTTGAGTTTCATAATGAATATTTTGCAAAACGTTGATTTGGGCTCTATTTTGCGGAATTAACTGTTCTGCTTCTCGTACTTTTTTGATTAGGTCTATGAGTTTCAATTGGTGAATACTTTGGGAAAAATCTACTATTTTTGGAGAACGTACTTTTTCGAGTTATAAAAAAACGTTGTTCTTTGCAGGAAATAGGTGGCGGTTGCGATAAGTCTGATGAATTGGCGTTTTATCTGCCAGTATACTTTGGAGTATCATTATACTCGCACATTTTATCTGTTTGAGCTGTTATTAACGGGAAGCCGATTCCGAACTAGGATCAAAATAAGAGCAGAAGAAACTTTTCGGTCTCATTTCCGTTAGATGATATTTGAGGAGCAAAATTATTAGCTTGAGTTATTTATAGTTCGTTGCCTCCATATTCTCGAATAAAATTCGGATTCAAAAAAGGAGTTTCTATTCGTATTTGTCTTTCTCCATTTTGGACCAATAATCAGAGATTACTACTGACAGTTTGAAGGGGCTGTAGGCACCAATCTCGGTCAGATTTGAAAGCCAAATTTTCTTTTGCACTGAGGTCCTTATTTAATACTTGTTTAACGTGAAATAATGGATTTGCCGGAAGGCTCTTTGTTTTCCGAAAAACTATCTTATTTCGATTTCTTTCGCCAAAAGTTGTTTAGCTTAATTTAACTTTATCTGATTTAATTACATTTTCACATTCAAAACCTTTATGCGTTAGATATCACTTACTCTCCGCTTGTACATCTCGGATCTTTAAGATACGTAATGTATCCATAGCGTACCTTTCCCTCCCGTAAGAGTTAAAAAATTGTTGTTTTATTCACAAACTAAATAAATTTAGAGTTGTAAACTCTTTTAAATACGAAGTGCTTCAGACACAGTTGTTTAAACAGACGCAGCAGGATTATTCTTAGCAGGCTACTCTGAGGCGTTAATCGGGGTAAACTGCAGGACTTGGCTTTTCGCGGATAATCTCCGATTGCGGGGCAAATAAATAGACCAAAAATAAATAGGCTTTATTTATTTTCAGGGGTTTTGTCGTTTTGTTCCCACACAAAGCAGACCTAAAACCTGAGGACAAATATTCTCAGGGAAAGTCTGGCGCGCGCAGGCGGCTGCTCAGGGTTTACGTTGAGCGCGGGCTCAGAGGCGAAAGTTTTGGGCGCGGTATTTGGGTTTTTAAACCAATATTAAAATATATTACAATTATTAAATTTAAAAAGGGAAAATATTCCCACAGTCTGATTAAAATAGAAGTTAGATAAAATCAGATTTTTGGACAAAATATTTGATTCACTTGAAGGGAGTCACCTTTTAATTTGACAATTTTTGTGAATGGTCCCCAATAAAATTTTGTTTCAAGTTTTTGATCTAGTTTCAAAATTTTCAGCAAAATATTTTTTTGTCGTCTACTTTTTAATATAAAATCGGAAGTGAAACCCCACTTTCGTCAAAAAAAATGCCAAAAAAAGGAGGTTGAAACATCTGTAGACAATGTGAAAAAAATTGCATTGCGAAAAAAATGGCTTGACCATGGTCACCTTCCTTGACCTCTTTTAGAAAATTACGATTTCGAACCAGATCTTGTCCATCAACGAAGATTATGTGAAGGAACTTGAAAGAAAGAAAACGGAAATCAAAGAGTAGAAATGTGAAAAAATGATCTTTTCAATGCTGAAATTGAAAAGACCAAGGCAATTTTGGGATACTTTGGTGCCTAACAGTTTCAAAAAAATATATCGTTCAAGTTTAAAAATAAGATCGGGTCGGTAGTTTTCTTGGTAAACTGGAACCTTGATAAAAAAAAGTTTAAAATTCGTGCCGACCCCTGCTCTTTGATGGTGAACATTTTCTGCAATGGTGGATTATAGAAATTAAGATGTCTTGCATCGGAAGATCTGGAAAATAAGGTTTAATTTTTCGCGGGAATGCATGGAGCTGGCACAAACAAGAACTTAGCACAATGATATATCTGAACAAAAAATCTTGATACCTTGTAACCCGTCAAAAAAGACTTTTGTTAAAATTGATAACAAATTTTTTCGCCAAAGCAATTTATTAAGCATTTCGTAAGATAGAAGTTATTCAAATACATGAATACTTTTTTCAAATAAAAATACATCATTCTGTCATGACTTATGAGTTATTGCCATAACTTATTGGGCATAATAAGGCTGTTCACTATTGTCCCAAAATTCAGATTAGGGACTTCGAATCAATTACTTTTTAGGTTATTAATTATTTGAAAAAAGTATCTGCAAATTTGAATTTTGCGAAAATTTAAGCAAGGGCTGCTGATTCGCCAAATTAAAATGCTTGCAACAAGTCAATTTTATTCTTTCATGATAGATCAGACAATTTGAAAGAGTCTTCAAGGTATTTTTTTCTCAAAACCAGAAACCAAAAAAGACAGTCGTTTTGAAAAAATGGCATTGTCTAAAAATGGTTTTTTAACAATGCATAAGGATGTTCTGCACCAATGGCTGGTGCAGCACCATATAAATTGTAAAAATCGGTCCGTTCAGAAGTTCGACTGAGATAAATTGTCCTCAAACGTTAATTGAGCCAGATAGCTAGTCGTTTAAATATTCAACGCTGGTCAAAAATAACTGTGACAACCTATTACAGCTAGTCAAATAATGAAAGTCATTTTTTTCAAAAAATATGAAAAATTGCATTTGTTTAATAAATAGTAATAGAAAATATTGATGAGCTTTCGATTTATTACAGTAATAATATCTAGATTGCTCATCAATCCCCGCTCTCCTTGAATTTAAGATTTAAGTTATAACCAGGCTAGAAAAAGGGAAGGAAGAAGAAAGAAAGGAACGTCCCTCTTTTCTCTTCCCTTGGAAGGAAGAAAATTGAGTGGCGCGGGATGAAGGGGTTGGATGAGATTGAGTCAATATAACTCACGAAAGCAATTGATTAGTTTATATTTGTGGTTTATATCGTGCGCTTAACCAGGATAAATGTGTTCAAAAGCTCATGAAAGTATTTATTTATCAATTGAAGGAAATATTTGAGTTTCGAATTTTTATTTTTAAATTCGGTAAATTTTTATAATTATCAAAACATTATGAAAATTTCCGCATTTTTGTCCAAATTTTTCCGTTTTTTATTGAAATTTTGGGCAAAAAAAACAAAGAAAATAGCACTGGGGAACGTTCCCTTTTCTTAGCCTGGTTATAACGGGCATTTCAACTATTCGATTATGGGCGAAAATCAACTGATGAAGGTTCAATTTTCAGATAAAAGTGAACAGTATCCGTTAATGGTTTTTTATTCGAACAATTGTTGTTTTCATCAAATCAAATTTTCATGAAAATTATGCACAAAACAGGTTTTTCTGGCTATTAAACAATCCCATAATCTTCTCATAAGTTATGATTCAAAGGAGATCAGTAGGAGATGAAGAAGGATAAGGGGGAATAAAACTTTCCCAATAATTTCCATCCCTATCCCCCTTCATCCCCTATAAAGGGGGGACTATCCCTATCCTTTTTTGGAAGCCTGGTTATGAATCATAGTCATAATTTAATTTCGATCAAAAGATCGTTCAGTTTTTATTTAGGTATCGTAATCGGCCACTCTGGCTGACTCTGGCTGTTTAAATTTTTTTGAGGTATTTTTGAAAATTTGAGTTTTAAAATATCGGAAATTTTTTTCGTGAGCGTTCCAAGCAATTTCGAACGTTTTAGGGCCAACAAATCATAAATTTCAAAGGAAAATTTTACAACATTGTGTCAATTTTCTAATTAGCGCGTTGAACTCATAACTTCCGATTCGGCATTTTGTTTAATACTGAAAATACAAAAATCGATATATTTTGATCACGTGGCGACCAAATTTTTTTTTTTTTTGGAATTTTTGTATTTATTAGCCCCCAAGAACTTTTATAACGATTCCTCAAGTATCTCTAATAGAGGATTCTCATGGCAGGGTTGTTAAAAAGATGGCTTTTGCGTGGGTTTTCCATCCCTTATTTTGCATGGGTTTAAGTAAAAAGCTAGGGAAAATTGGGATATAAAATCTGGTGTGGGAATGATCCTTTTTACAATCCTGCTCTATGGTTTGATTTGAATGGTGGACAACTAGTAAATAACTACATGTATGAATAAAAAAATCAGTAGTAGATAATTACCTTCTGCAATGTTTGAGGATAAGAAAATGGATTGAAAAGAAAATATTTTTCAATAAAAGCTCTTATATTGTACGGTTAGTACGATTACTCCAAGATAAAGTCCCATGATAAAGCAGCCGGATCGAAACACTTGATTTCATCGTTTCGACTATTAGAAAAATTTTAATTGGAGCTGTGAAAGAGTTGCTCTTTGTCTGATCATTTTAGGCGAGTTTCTGATGTTAAATAAATTATTTTTAAAATTTTTTATAAAAATTTTTGCAAAAATTTGATCAAAATGAATAATACCAAATTGAAAAATAATTAGTAGTACAATTTTGCCCGATATCGCCTCAGTACTTGAAAACTTAAGCAATTGTTAGGGTATAACTATATAAAAGAAATCAGATTTTAATTTGTGTTCCGAAAACACCCAAAAGATTTAAATGTTTTATTCATTTGTTCAACTCCCAAGATTTACCATTCAAAAAACTACAAGTAAACGACTTACAGGCATATGCTGTATCGTTTTCGGTTATCGGCAAGAATTTTAGTTTTTTAAACTATTTATTAGCTAGAGAGCAAAAAAGTTTTTGATACAGGAAAATCCAAAATAAAACAGACCTAAGTTTTTGAATTGATTGTCAACTTTCTACGTTTAAACTTAGGCACACAATTAGCGAAAAAAAAATTTAAAAACTGCCTGTGCTTCACTGACTCGCACAGTTTGAGTACACTGGTTTAACGGCCATGAATGATGGTCCAAAATTTCATTGATTATCTCTATTCTCGTGACTGCATCACATATAAGTGAGCGTCCCCG
Organism: Oikopleura vanhoeffeni; assembly: GCA_004367855.1. Taxonomy (NCBI): domain Eukaryota; kingdom Metazoa; phylum Chordata; class Appendicularia; order Copelata; family Oikopleuridae; genus Oikopleura; species Oikopleura vanhoeffeni. Next base: position 7,116 of record SCLH01000873.1, on the reverse strand, counting down.
CATAAAATGCGTCCTTCGTAAAATTTGTATGTTTAACTGAAGTTTTTATACACAGCCTACTAAATTGTTCGAATTTGATATTATGAAAAGATTTCTAATAATTATTTTTCTACAGCGAAGCTAACCACATTGCTCGCATCCATCTTACGCATTATCCTTATTCCCTTTTGTGAATATTCCGGCCCTGATTAGGAAACTTAGTGAGTTTTAAGTAGTAGGGCCGGGATTCACAAAAGTGTGAATAGTTGGAGATACTTACTGTATATGAATCTACAGCATGTCACGTTTTTTCTTCCGTTTTTTCATGTTTGCATAATTCCACTTTTAACTAATGAATCGTTCCAATTTCGGAAAAGCACCTTACGTGTTTTCGATTAAACCTTTATGTATTGGCGGATAGTTGAATTATGAGCAAATGAAATGGGGAGCAAAAATGTTGACATGCTCGTAATTAAAACCCCATTTCGGCTGGTATCTCAAGTTATTAATATTGCCCTTGTCGTTTCAATTTAGAAATCGAGAGGTTTCTGATAATATCTTTCTACGATACGTAATGTGTTTTTTACCTTGTCTAAATTGGAAATTGGTTGTGAAGAAATAATGTATTGATTTTTGAGGTTTTTTATCATTTGACAAAGATTGGGTTATTTATCATTTCCAAAAATTTTTTGATATTAACCCGGAAGTTACTTTCCTTACCTTTCTCTGGCCGACGGAAGTTTATAATTCAGGCGAACAACTATAAAATAGAAATCGGGATGTGAGTGAAAAAATTGACGATTTTTGCAATATTCGACAAATCAAAGGAAAAATGGGAAAATTCATAGTGTTTGGTTTAATGAGAAAAATGGTTAACTATTTTGCAAGGGCGCACCAACCTGATTAATTAATGTTTTTTTCTTATTTTTATTGGCCAATAGATGAAAAATAAATTAAATAGTTTTTGCTATTTCAAACCGCGAATTGTCTGAGTAAAAGCGAATATTTCTAAAATATAAATTAAAGGAGATGCTGTAATTAAATATATGAGAGGGTTCATCGAATGTTTTATATTATAAGCAATTTGGATAGTATTCTGATTAGACCAGAATAGCAATTTGTGTTTTCTCACGTTTCGTTTCTATTCATTAAAACATTTTCAACAATGTAATCATATCGTGTGTTAAGAAATTTAAATTCGAAGAAATTACTTTCGATATCTATTCTTATAATGCCAAAAAAATAATTTAATGAGATGTCTGCATTAGGCATGCACATGGTTTATAACTTATTAATAGTAACCAAAGTTAGTAAAAATTTAAAAATTAGAGATGAAACATGTTAGTTAAAAATTCAAATTTGTCAAATTGGGTAAATAAAAAGGGTGTCATGGTGTTGGCATTGTCAATCCATGTTTGCAAATTTTTGAAAATTCAGATTACTGATTGATCCGAAAAAACAACTAAATCAGAAAAAAAATATTGGTTTTTTATCTTGTGAAAATAATAGTCAAAAAAAATGAAATTTTATAGTGGGAAATCGGAAATTATTTGCAACATGTCAGAAGAATATTTACGTGAGTTTATTATCGACCAATAAGAAATCTATATTTTTCAAAATTTCCAAACATGATTTAACAATGCCGAAAAATAATTAAACCAGTAAATATACCCTATTGACAAGTTGAAAGTTTTTAAATCACTCTATTGAAATTTTTGCCGTTTTCAATTTATGGGTACTCTATTCTTACGTAGATTGTATTTTTCGTTAAAAAAGCGTAATTTTAGTCGAAAATATACTCTTGGAAATAAAATCACTTTCTTGGAAACTTACTCTTGTCTAAGAAAAATTTTGTCAAAAGTGCGTTCAAAGTGAGTGTAGTTTGGCGTTCATTTAAAACTTATATAAAAAAATTAAAAGGAAAATATATGGGTTTTGAGTTCTCTGGTCAAAAAACTAATTATCAGATGATCAAGTTTTTGATCAGATGCCAAAGAATCTTTGCCAAAGATCTTCTGAGTTCGCAGATAATTACACTTTATGCTTTGTCTTTCTGTATACATTTTACAGGTATATCAGTATACAAAAATATATCATTCAATTGTGCCTCGCAATTTGTTAGGTTCATACCAAAAACCTATACAGTTATAAATGTACACTAACTAACCATATCAGAAACCCCTTTCAATAATAACCCATTACCATGTAATGGAAAACCATACGGTATGAACCATACCCCTTTAATTGAAACCCATTAGCATTTATGGAAACCATTTTTGAAAATTATTCATTCATGGAAAACATTTTCGAAAAACAAGGCATCTTTGTGTGAAATAACTTTGTTTTTGGTGTGTTAATTTGAATCAAAACTATTAAATATGTTTAATTTTTTTTTTTTCCGCTGCCTCATAATTTGATTCCTGAACATGTTATATTAGAAAAAATCAAAAATTTTCAATTTTTTTTCAATTTGGCTGAAAACAACTTTTTGATTTTTTGGCCAAATGACCATGTTATGGAAACCCATTACCTTTTAATAGAACCCATAACCTTTTATGAAAATGATTTTTTTCGCGAAAGTGGGTTTAAATAAATGATAAGTTGGTGTATAAAACTCAGCATACAGAACAGACTGTTCTGAACAGTGCTTTCTAGATAATGCTCCCTTTCAGATTTAGCCAAAAAGGGGGGGGGGCAAAAGCTAGTAAGGGGCCAAAGCTGATCAAAAGCTAGTATCAGGCTAAATTGGAGTAAAGTCAGACTTGAACGGACTTTATAAAAATTCGAGAATAGTTCTTTGTTTCGTTTTTATTCACTTTTTCGAACAAAAAATTCTATCAGATAATTTTTGAAGAGACTTAGGGGTGGTCGAGGCATAATGGACCTTTTAACTGCGCCTCAAGATAAACTGGAGAAAACAGATAACTTCATTATACTTTGTATGCAAAGACAAGGTTTTGATGATCTGCGATTAAAAAAAATACTTTCCATGTTGAACAGGCTGTCAACCTCTAGAAAAGATGCCCAAAAATTAATTCGTAAAATTTTGTTCAGCCTTTCGTCCATGACCCAATTTTACGATTTTTCACGAATGATCATTTTATTCACGTGGGCAATCGACGTTCGGTCCGGAATTTTTTGTTTTTTTTCCTAGGTGGCGCTACATCGCAAAAATGATCATGAATTCTGTGAAAAAATTAAAAAAAATGATCATTTTTGCGATTTAGCGCCCACCTCGACAAAAAATACAAATTCCGGGCACCGAACGTCGATTCTTCACGGTGGATAAAATGGTCATTGTGAAAATCGTAAAAATTGGGTCAGGACGAAGGCGTAACTAAAATTTTAGCATTAATTTTGGCAGTTTTCTGAGGTTGGACGCCTATTCCAAACATGGAAAATATTTTTTTTTTAATTCTGCCAAAGATTCATCAAAACCTTGTCTTTGCATACAAAGTATAATGAAGTTGACTACTGTTCTCCGTTTATTCTTGCAGGCGCAGTTTAAAAAGTCCCAATGGCCTCGCCGCCCCTAAGGGGTATATCGTCTGATTAAATAAAAGGCCCTGAGTCATTAAAATTCTCCAAATGATAACGGTGGTGATATTAAGGTGTACTAAGAACCCCAATCATCAAAAATTTACTTTCAAAATTTTGCATTTTTTTTTCGATTTTTCTAAGTTAGTTTTAAAAAGATGGAATTTAAAAAAATACGTGTGCTCGCAATATTTGACCACTAAAACTTCAAAATATCGACTTGACGTAAGCCACTTTTCTCATCAGTGCTTTTACTGGCTTGTCTTTTGAGCCTACTTTCGAAAAATCCAAGCACTTTTTTTTCGGAAATTTTTAGGAAAATGACCAAAAAAATCATATTTCGGAGTTTTAGCTCGAAATTGCCAAACTTTCCTCATTATCTCTTGCATATTTTACTGAGGAATATTTTTTTATTTAAAGAAAAAATTTTGAGCCATTTGCAAACATATCCACCGGAGGAGAATAGATTTTGAAGTCTTGGAAATTGTTTAAAAATCGTTGGTATTTGGACGTTCTAGATTTGTTTCATCGCCGTACCAAATAAACTCCATTAAAAATTAATATACTACCTTACGTGATGCTAAAAATGAGCTCAATTGATATACCCGTCTGGGAGGAAGCATAATTTGAAGTTTCAAAATGTTACTTGTACGGAACTGTACCTATTGGTTTAATGCGTCAAAAATAATTTGTGATGTACTTTTTGCAAGAAAAGATAGATCTAAAATAAGGCATTTTCTGTTTTTCATCATAAAGCCTTTAGTTTTCAGAATATACACCATGAATATGTTCAAATATCTGCCAGATATACCCCTTAAACTGCTCGCGATCAAATTTGGATAGTGACTGAAATTTTCATTATGGAAAGCAAAGAATTGAAATTCGAAAATGGCTAAAAATCTTGTACCCAAGACACATGCGAAAAGGGTACTTCAATAGATCAGGCGAGCCTGTAACAGATTAATTCGCAAAATTTTCAAAATTATCAAACTTTCGGCCTTAGTCCGTTTAGCGCAAAGAATCATCGTTCACCTGCTTTACCAAAGATATTTATGATGCAAGTAACTTGCAAGCGAGTTGAAGCCCGAACGAAATGTTAACCAGTTGATGTGACTGCATTTCTGAAGATCAGCTCAAAAAATTAATCAATTTTCACGAAAAAAATAATTCGGTATGCTAAAAACCACCATACAAAAACATTGCATAGTTTAATTGCATACAGCAGCTGTAATTCACAGCCTTCGTTATGACCTTCTCTTCAAAAATGTAGTGGTGACATTGGCAATGATTATTGCGGCGGCGATATGGGTGATTTGTGCGATTTTTGGTAACTTTGAATATATTATTATCACAATTTCTCATGGCCCGACAAATTAGTTGTCTTGTTTTTGTTTCAACTTTTTTGGCATTTTTCTCGTTTTGTAAAAATTTCTGGATCATCTTTGGCCTTTCGGTTTTTTGGCCATCTACTGTCTTTGGCCTTTTGCTGTAAAATTTTTAAAAATCGCAAAACGCCAATTTTGGCCTTCTACTGCCAACCCTTTTTGAAGGGGGCAATACCTGGTCATAGGTGGTCGATAATCAAATATGCCCAAAAAGAGGGAAATAACGGTCATATTAATAAAAAATTGTTCAGAGAGAAAAAATTTAAACTGATTTCAAAAAATTAGGAAAAAAAGCAATTCATTTAAATTTTCAAAAATCTGCTTTATATTAACGTATATTTCCGAATAAAACTTTTCGCGAGCACCAAAAATCTACAATGTGAAGAAAAGTTACCAAAAATTTTCGTCATTTTGTTCATACTCATTATTCAGCGCTGTTTACGCGGTTTTATACGTACTCGATCAACATTTAAAATGACCCGTTTTTTTCGCACTAAGCGGTGATTCTGGAAGCTCTTTGAGGCTAACAATTTACCCTCATAAGTTATAACCTAGCTTTCATAAGCCTGATCTGAACACTTCTCATTTTTAACTACACTTCGTGATATAAACTATGCAAAAATTAAAACCTCTTGGTAAAAAATCTAAAATATTTATGCACACAGCAGTGTTGTAAAAGGAATCTTCCCCAGCTATAAAGTATGCTCTACCATACGGTATGATACATAGCTAATAAGCTTAAAAGTGTCATCAAGCGAAATATTTTGATTGAATTAAACAGGTTTATTCTGGACATATTTTGACGGTCAAAAACTCTGTTGAACTTATTCCATGTAAAACATAGACGTGACCAAATAGATTTATTTAAAACTCATATTTTTTTTTCGAGATCCAAGTTGATATTGTTTAAATTAAAATCGCAGTATTTATAAGATGCATACCACTAAAGGGTGGATAATGCAATTTAATGTAAAGAAACCGATAACGAATTGTTTTTTCGAAATATATGTTAAGCCGAGACGTTGAATAAATACCATTTTTAATAAAAAATCAAATAATTACCTGAAGATGACCGACGAAAGCGTAAAAATAAAACAAACATTACTTTTATGCATCCATTATATCTTGAGAACAAAAAACCTTATAAATAATAATCATTTTTTCTGACTTGAAAAAGTTAATGTTTAAGCCTTACACTGTATTACGCTTTTTCGTTATGTGCCAACTATACACTTTAACCTTAAAAGTGACTGTAAGGTTAAAGTTAAAGTGTAAATTTGGCACATAACGAAAAAGTGAAAAAAAGTTAATAGTAATTCTTTCGCGCTCCTTTAGTCATCTGACGTTCGAGGATGACTTTGTTACTAATTGATAACGTTGAGCGTTAATACAGTCGGGTATCTTGAAACTAAATCTGATTAGAAACAAACTCATTTTGGTCATTAACAACTCTAATTTTTGTACCGAGTGAGTGCAGCTAGATTTTTTAACTTATGTGTATACTTTTCTCTGTTCCGAGAATGTCTTCAATATTGCATGTTGATAACATCAGTACTTTAAAAAGCATGTTTTTTATAAGAATTTAAATAAAATATCCTAAACAAAATATATATAAAATTAATATTAATTTCCGCCCTGTGTGAGTTCGGAAGGTCTGATTCAAATGATGCTTTATACAGGCAGGTGACTAGCTTGATCTGCTTCTCAAAATGATAATATACCGTAGGTATTATCAGTTTCAGTCAATCACAGAAGCCATAATTCATGTAAAGGCAATACCAATCGTATTTTTCAGGTTGATATTTCGGTGCATTATCCCACAAGGCTTCAAATTAATATCTTCCATAATTTAAACATCATGACCTCTTTTTTGTTTTATTTCAATTATTCTTCAGGCATTGCTTTTATCGCTCACAACATTACATAATTGATCCTAAAATGTATTGTATATCCATCATGATGCCGGAGTGCCAGAAAAATGCACTTTGGCATCATGATGGATATATAAAATGCTGTCAAAACAGTTTTCATGTCCAAAATTCCGTCTTTCATTTTTGATTTAAAAAAAATTGAGAATCATCCTTTTTTTTGCCTTGATGTGTTTAATGAAAACCAAATCAAGGTTTCGACTTCATTTTATCTTTTTGAGAACAAAAGGGTGTCATCCTACGTAACAAGCTGAAGTGATGCACCCTACTCATAGTGTCTACGTATA
>SCLH01000872.1:71423-95548 GCA_004367855.1 Oikopleura vanhoeffeni | reverse complement strand
GTATTTTACCTAGCTTTGAGTGCAGATATCCGGTATCAGATTTTCGGACCATTACGAAACTAGATTGGAAAGAGCTATCCTTGAAATAAACAAATTATTTACACTGTGGTACAACTTTAGCCAACCATCTTGTCAACCGCGGTTAAAGACGAGTAGTTGTATTTTAAAAACAAATTTAAGCTTAATATCCCCTTTACCCCATATGTCAATCCTTGTTCCCTACGCTTGACTGAACAAGTTTAATCCCCTAGATTAATTGAAGTGACTTTTGGTGCCATCTTTTTTTGTGTCTTGGTCAACCGTGGGTCTTCGGAATTTCGCCCCCTCTGAGACAAAAATACAGAAACCCTCGTCTCCTAATATTTTGTAACCTCAAAATATTTGCTTGAAACGCGGTGAGTTTTAAGGTTGAAAAGGATACTGATCAATTAGACAAAAATCACTAATCAGGGACTCACTCATTGAATAAAATTATATTTGACATAACTCCAAAAGTTGCCATGAACTAAAAAATTAAGAAAGATATCAAATTAATAAAAGTGCAGTGAAATTGCTGAGTGTATGATGTACTTTATGTAAATATAAATTTCAGTTTGAATTCATTTTAGACCGCTAAATTTTGGTGCTTTTTTGGATTTCACATACAAAATATAAAGAATTATACAAAAATATAAAATCAAATTTAAACAATAAAAGCATTAATGAGGATAAGAAAAAAAAACGTTGTTGCGAAATTTACCTCGAATGACAAAGAAAGTGCAATAATGAGATAATTAACCTTATAATATTGAACTACCTCATAATAAACGTCAAATGATTTTCCTATCGCTCTGTCTAAACATAATTATTTTTTCTACAAAATGTCTCTAGTAATGTCTCTTAAATTTGATTGTGAAATATATTTTGTTGTAATATATTCTTTCATGCGTGGCGTCTATGTAATCAGTTTTTCCAAGTTTTGTTTCTAGAAATGCTCTATTTAAACCGGAGCCATACGTTATGCAATTAAAGACTTAGAAATTCGTTCGATTCTTTTAAGGTCTTCCGCTATGATTTGCAGACTTTTGGAAATAAATATATAGTAACCATATCATAATTTGAAAAAGTACTCAAGATTACGTCAAAAAAATCCAGGGTAACTTCAAACGTTGTTTAGACTTTTTCTCATTACAAAAGGTCTGAATAAATCACGTGACGAAAATAATCCAAAAATAAGGTTTAAAGTGTCATAAATAAATCCTTTATTTTCTTGAAAAATGATAGATACGTTAATTAATTACGCAAAAATAATTTTTTTCCATAAATTTTTTTTCCATTTCTTACAAAAAAGATACTTTTTATTCATTAAATGTGTTAAGAGAAAAAATTTTAAAAAGCAAAAATACTTAATGGAATAAAGCAAAACTGATGATTAAAATATCATAAGTCTTCAAAAATGGCCACTTAATGATGTTAAAGTATAATGATTTAACTCCATAAGCTAGTAGTCATATAATGGAGCGATATAATACACTGGTATATAAGGCAAAACATTATTCTGTCAGTTGTAAGTACCTCTTTATATGTTTTGTGATTATCAAAGTTCTGAAAAGTGAATAAACAGTAAGGTTAGTTTTTTTTTGAACCAAGTACCTTTTACGCTGTGATTTCTATTAACTTATTTCCGTGTGTAAGACACTGTAACTGTACCTAGATTTGTACATTATTCAACTTCTTTTGCAATACTCTATATCATGGCTCCCGATATCATGTGAGTGCTGAGTTCAAAAGTATTGTCAGCCGGTTCTACCAAGACTGCAAAAACCAACAATAAAAATATATCTTTTTTTTTAATAACTGAAAACGCGATTATAGCGGTGGTTAACCTTGTTAAAAAACTGGTTACTGTTTATGGCAAAGAATTGTATAATCAAGGAGAGTATTATTTCTTCACTGTACGCCTTGAAAATATGGTTTTCAGTAGGTTTGGCCGTTGATAACGCTTAAGAAAATGCCGATTTTGCCAGTAAACCCCCTTTAAAGGTTAAGATATCTGGTTCCTAACTTTTATATTCAGAAACTTTGAATAACAGATTGTAGATCCCCTTATCTCCAGAAATCATGCGAGCAAAAAAAATTTTTAGCTCTTTCAATAAGCATGTATGTAACACGGCACACTTTGATATTTTCACAACCCATTTCTTTTCCTTTTATATTAACCAAGACATAGATCTTGATAAACTTGAGAAATTTAAGATTTTTTTAACTTTGTCACAGCATTCCTAGAACAACACACTTTTAACTCTATTTATTTCTGCCGTTTAGTTTCCCGCGCACGACGTTTTATGTATGGAATGTGGTGTACTGGCCGTCTGACGGGCTGACTTATGTTAAAAGCCAAGTATAGGCTATAAATATATATATATATTAATAGCCGTATATATTGCTCACTTGAAATAGAAATTTTTGAATTATATAATGATTTATTGAATGGAATAATCATTTAAAAGTAATGGAATGTTTCGATAAAAGATATCTTCAGGAATTGAAACTCTACAGATAATTTTGGAGAATATGCGAAAAAAGGATCAAACTTTTCCCAAAATTTCGAAAAATTTTCGAAGTTAATTAACTTTGAGAAAAAATACTCAGAAAAATTTCGAAAAATTTCCAAAATTACGAAAAATTTTTGTGATTCGGGTTTTTTAAAGCAAAATACGACGACTTAATGCAATTCAATGACATAATAAACTGGCCATAACTTTAGAATGCAGATCTAATCTTGGATCCCTTAAATAAAACCTTTTATAATACGTTTACAAGCCATGGTTGAACTATTATTTCTTTTAATATTAACTACTGTATGCAAGTTGATTCGCAACCTCCATTATTTCCATGTAGAGCGTGCACCATAAAATTGTGGAGCCATTAAGAAGTAAATTATAATAGGTTAACTTTCAATTTGACCTTAAATTATAACTATTAAAATTTGACAATTTGTCACAATGGCTTTTATTCGATGCAAGGTGCCATACTCGGCAGAATTCTGTCAATAGACGTACGTATTATATATGACTAACGTAATATTGTTGAATTGTTTTGTTGAATATAATAGATCATCATTTTTGCCTGGTGACTTTAAGAAAACTTACTTCCCCATATCTTTTAACAGGCAAATAAGTTTTTAAAGTGACCAGCATAATGATCTATCATAAATAGACTAAGCACACCTATATTAAAGCTTTCAGTTGAAATATAATATACGTAATAACCCTTGCGGATAACTTCAAACCCTCCAGTAGCCAAAGTTTTTTGTATTTTGTTTAACTCCTATTAACCTATCCTATAGGATTTAACTTATAGCCTCGATAGCCTAACCCGTGTGAGCACAGGAGCCTATATTAGTAGGCTCAAGCATACTTAAATCATCTAAAAAAGCAAAAAAAACATTGTAGAATTGTTCTTGTCCAAATTACATTATAAAATTGTGGGGGACTGTCCACGTCGACAGTAGAATGTATTCGGACTTGTAGAATGTCAAGTTTTCCGAAATTAACAACACCCATGCAAAAATGTCGACCTTGCTCATTAAAAAACCCGGGAGAATTGTAAAAAATTGTCGACAATAATTTTAAAGTGTGAGATAGTCGACAATTTTTTTATAAAATTTAATAACAAAAGAGTTTTTACAAAAGTTAATAACAATGATGAATGAGTAATAAAAATCTGGACTTCGTCCAAATCTGTGATAATTTAAAGTCACAACCCTATACCTTTAATTTGAGATATTGTGTCTTTTCTCGGAAAACTTTTTGCTGCATTCATTTTTATTTAAAATTCATCGATAAAAATATTAATTTCGAAAATATAAACAAGTTCGAATACAAACTACCTGTAGTGTCTGACCAAAGCGGACAAAAGTCTAAGCAGCAAACGGGCAAAAACACTATCCATTGTTTTCTGAAAAATCCAAATATAAGTCTAAAGGACAAACTACATAAATAAATTCTGCAGAATAAAATATAAAATTCCAAATTTTAAATGAGTTTAATTTGTGATTATGAATAGGAAAGTCTACTGGCTGCTGAATGGCCACAGAGAAATGTAGAACATAGTTAAAGTTAATTGAAATATTTAAAATTACGGAATATGACTGGTATTCTAAAAATAGATGTTTGTTATGCTTATTGACTCAAAATGGTCTTTACACGGGCAGTAATTAGATGGCAAGAAACAAAGTTGATAAAGCTGGCCGGAATCTCAGTTTTAAAACTTTCGAGCTCTGTAAGGCTGTCTGCGCAAGATCGAGCTCGGATTTGGTTTAGCTCCTACTGAGCCGATCCATCTCTGACTCACTAATTACACCTGGCCCCCTGGTGTGGTGAGGGCGCGGTGCTATAATAGAGGCAGTACTTTGTTATATATTATCGTTGTCATATAGTATATTATACCTCCGTGATAAAACACAGATTGTAAAAAAATTATTATTAAATATATAAGAATAATTAAATTAAAGAATTTTATTTGTAAAATCAATTGAAAAGTAAAATTTAACAATAGAAAGGTTCTACCAAAACGATGATCTTCAGGATTTGAAAATCGGTTGAGCCAATTCTGGCAGAAATATGTCTGAAAGACCCATAACAGAACCAAATTTCAGAAAATGAAATACAGAATGACGATTTCAGTCATTATTAATAATGACCAAAATTATTAATCTCAAAAAATTTTTGTTTCAAAATTCAAATTTTATGCTAGTTTATCTGTCATTGATGAAAAAAAACAATGGATACTAAAATGAGATACCGAGTCAAAAAAAATAGAAAAAATTATACACCTGCGAAAAGACATTTTTAATAAAAGAAATTACCGTCTAGTACATTTTGTTTTGTGCAATAAAATAAGTTCAGAGTCAATAAAGAAAATTTTTTGGTCTTTTTCGTCATATAGAAATTTTTTCGTAATTCAAAGAAACTCGTCCGTTCAGCAAAGGCATCAAATTCGTTTTTTTTTCGTCGACCATTTTTTCTGTTCACATTGTCAGATTTCGATACGCAGGATTTGCCAAATCCATTTTTTTTCCAAATTTTCGGACAAATTGATTTCTCGTTTGAACTTGGATCTTCAAATTCCGTCGACTGTTTAAGTACATCATTTTTTTTGTCGGCCGCATTTTCCTGAAATTTTAACGAATTAATTGTTATTGCGTCGAGCTGTAATAGTCAGCTGATACCTCTCTGGTGTTTGTCAGAAATATTCCTTCAAGACCAAATGTACTGTCAATAAAAATTGCTAATTCTCAATTGTTTCTTTTTATCTAATAATTCAATGATTAACATTCAAGGAATTTCACTAACTTAAATTTCCATATTCCTGAAAGTCACCTGTCAAGCTATACTTTCTGTATGTTCAAATTTTATGAGAGATTTAATAAGAAATTTCATTTATTTCCTTAATTTTTTAAATATATTTTATCCAGCATTACAATTCATTCAATTCGATTACAAAATAAATTCATTTAATGTATATTATTCTTATATATTTATAATAATTATTTTTTTCAAATCCTGTGTTATATAGTATATACTTAGTCTATAGTACACGATAATATATATACAAAGTACCGTGCCTCTATTTATGTGCAGCCGCCCCTCACCACACAGGGAGCGCCATGTGGTAATTATGTGTAGAGTCAAGATGGACGCGTCTCAGTCAGGATCCGTACCGAAATTTTAATTAGAAAGTTGTCTGATATATGGCCAATGTCTCACTGGCATTTTTTTGAATTTTCATAATAATTTTGATTTCTTGAAAAGTTAAAACAAAGTTACTTGTTCGTTTTCATTAAAATATACATCGTTAATCTGATATTTGCGGCGGACATCCTTAGCTCATTATTTTAAAATAGCACAAATTGCATTCAAAACTGAAATTTTGTCCAAATCTCGGACTTCGCCACTTATCGCGAATGATAAATTCGGTGGATCATGAGCCTGCAAATTTTTGAAACGCAAAATTGAGACCGAAAATCTTTTTTTGAATTCCAGACAATCTTTCTAGTGGACTTATAATCATAGCGCTCCTGCAAGTTTAAATAAACATTGACCTAGACAGAAATTGATTTCTGCTGCTTCATATACTCTGGAATCAATAACACGATTTTATAATTATTTGTAAGTTTTTTAGGAGACTGAGGAGTCTGCAAGATTCTGCTGAGTATGAATTTAGCATTTCACTTATAATTCGTCGACAAATGTGTATATTTTCATTTTGCAATATCAAATCGTAAAATGTTTTTTTTTACAATTCGAAAGTTTACTCGTCTACGAAGTAGCTGAAAACTCAGGGCTTTCGATTCCTTTGCCAGAATAACGCGATAATATTTTTCGCACGGTTGAACATAAGTTGCTAGGGAAGTGTAGGCATGCCATGGCATTTTTGAATTGCTTGCCAAAGTTGAACACATTTTGTCGCTTAAAACAAGTACTTGTTTTAATTGCTCATTAAAAAGACCTATATGATTTCAAAACTTGTATATATTTTTTGTAACATGGACTCAACAACCATAAATTAAATTGTTGCAGAGGCGAAAAAAAAATCTTCAAAAACTTTCTAGATAGTTTATTTCACTCATCTCCTCTCTTTTTTTTAGTAAAATACAACAACAGTTGGTTTATGCTAGAACTTTACTTTATTAGTAAAATTGGGCCTAACTCGCAGAGGTTTAACAGGGGGTAATATACAGTACCAGGTTCTGGATTTGAGGAATTCACTTCGGTTTAGCAGTGACCTTAACAGGAAATCTAAACCGGTGAAAACCAGAAATGCAACCGGTAAATCCAATCGACGCCTCCTTGTTGAAATCCTCCTGTGCCCAGTTGAATTGAATGCAGAAGTCTCTGATGAGAATCTGCCCAACCAAATCCGCTCAACCTAAAATAAAATGTTAATTCCGAGAGCTAAATATAACCCTTCCCCTTTTACCTTTCGGAATTTTGTCCGAGTGAGCTATTATGTTTTCAACACATAGTTATACGCTCAAAAGTGGTGGCGCGACTATGTGTTATTATTAATACAATTATTATTCTATTATCGAATACTGTATCTATTCTTTTAATAGGAAAAGTAGATTCTATATTTACGTTACCCCCCTACGTTTTTTGATACAAGTTTTAATCTTGTATCATTTTAGGATAATATAATAATAAAGTATTACCTTATTCTAACTTTCTTTGTTTATTGCGGAAAAATTCCGCCTTTGTATAGTTCTGCTCGCTCTGGCGTGCCTGGTTCGCGAATCGCGACTTTCGTCGGTAAGTGTTGCGGTCAATTCGCTCGTTTTTCCATTCGTCCCCATGTGTGAGTGGGCGAGCGTCTCTTTTTAAATTTATTATATTGGTGTTAATATTTGAACAAATTTATCAAAAAGGAAAAAAAAATTTTGACCTAGACTTAATTTACCTATAAACCGTGATGCTGTCTAACCAGGCCGGCTTGACTGCGGTCGTAAGGTTGCCATTTTCGATTCTTACGGCGGCTAGATTGCCTTTTGAATCTAATAGCACGATGGGGTCCGAATCCTCTCCCATGATCTGTAACAGCTGTTGGGTCTGGTAAGTACGGGAGACAGGACCTAATCCTTTTAAAATTTTTGAAGGATCTTGGCTCATGATCCTTTTTAACTTTGATAATTTTCCAATCACTAAGTTTTCTACCTCATTACGGGCATCTATCGCCATAGCCCCGGCTCTCTGGAGCTCCTCCACTTTCTCGCACTGTTTCAACGTTTCGGCGTTGAAATTTAGGGTGGTGGCAGCTAATTTAACGGTCAAGTTTTCCATACTTTTACCCAAAATAGCTGCTCTCGTGATTGGTGGGTTTTGCATATCCCTTAATTTTATTTAATTCTAGATGTATCATTGGTGCAAAGTGTAGAAATCGAAAAATAGAAAAAAAGTTTTAACTTGTGTATCGATTTTTATTAGATTATTAATTTTGATTATTATTGAGTTTTCGAAAATATTTTATTATTGAATTGTTAATTTTGGTGATAAAAATAGCCAAAATTTTATTGATTTAATTTTCTAATCAAGTTTTCTGTAAAAATCGATATTTCCGTTTCACATTCGCGCAATTTTGAGATAAGAATTTTGGCTCACCTATCCTTGAGGGGGCCGCTGAGTTCGAGTTTTAGTAAAATCTCGCTGACTTTGCTATCGTCACACTGGTTCACCTTCAGAGAAATTTTAGTGAATTTTTATTATGGAGGTAATTTCGAGAAAAATTAAAAATTTTGGAGATATTTTTAAAAATTAAAGTTTTTACCCCGAAGTTTAACCAGCAGGTCATCATTTTGGGGGCGCCTCGTAGGTGTATCGCTCGGCCTTTTTCGCAGATCCCCAAATATATCGCCAGTAGTTCTGGGAAAATCATCATGAACTTGATGGAATTTCCGCCATGAAAACATTGATTTTTCTGACCTCTTCGAGCAGTGCTTTGTACTCCTCGACTGTCTGTATTACATCACATTCTTTACCGGAAAAATGCCAGATGTTCTACGGAAAAAATTTTTAGTTAGAAATTTTTATGTTTTAACCATTACTTTTTCTTATTATTAAAAATAGAAAGACAAAAAGAATATCAAATTTTTTGGCCGAATTGTTATTAAAACAATGTTTTTTTTTGATTTATTTATACAAACTTATATGTTAAAAGTTTTTAGTTCAAAAAAATATTTTTAAGTACTAACCGGCCAGTGCATCAAATGTTTTTCAACGGTGTTGAATTTTTCGATGCATTCAGCTTTTGCGAAGTTTTTTGCATCTCGCTCTCGTTTAGCTAACATGTCTCTTTGGCCGTCTAGGGTGTTCAGATCCATTGGTCTGTTAGTAGAGGCGGGGATGACATGTTGGTCCAAAAGTTCAGATAAACTGAAACTTTTTTTCTTTGGGATGATCTCTGTCTTAGTCCGTGTACGGATTCTATCCATTTTTGCAACTTTTTCGTCTTGGATCTGTGATAGATCCATGTTGAAATCATCCTCTTGGTCTTTTAGGGGGTCCTCCGAAATGACTACTTTGTCGGTTTCTTCCGCCAATAGTCTTTCCTCGCTTTCTGGGGAGATTGGTGGTGAATTTTCATCGCTCATTCTACAGGAGAAAAAAATTTTTAGAGTGTTATCAATTTTTTATTTTTAAGGTAAAAATTAATCTAAATCTAAGACTGCGTTTTTTAGTAAATCGAGGGTCTCATCGAAAGATTCTTTGATATCAATCATATTGTTGATAATTCTTCGGCTTTCGGCCATAATTTCTTTAATTTTGATTTTGAAAATTATTTATGTAAACTTTTAATTTTTTGAAAAAAAAATTATTTCAGAGTTAATTTTTAAAATTTCAAAATTCCTACTTCGATTTCACTATCTACTTTTTTGAGTTTTTCCTCATAAAATTCCGCATTATGTAGGACATTTCCTAGAACTTCGCGGACTAGTTCCCACTCGCCCTGTATCTCTGGATCCGATACATTTACCGAACGTAATGTTTCGATATCAAATTCACGTTTTAACTTGAATGTTCGGCCATTCGTTGTATTTTTAAAGATATGTTGAATATCTTCAACTGCCCCTTTCCCGCAATAAATTTGGCATGACCATTTTTGAGTTATTTTCTCTAATAACGCGATACCCTCTGGGCACTGGCCGATTTGTTCCCCGAAACCTTTGAACAAAAACATTCTGGATAATTTCTAATTTTCTGAAGGAAAACATTATTTTGACCGAATCTTTTTTAAAAAAAATTTTAGGGTCATTTTTGGTTGTCAAATAATTTATCGGATGATCACTATAATTTGGATTTGCGAGTTCAGGAGCATGAGCTTTCTACTGAAGCTATAAATTATTCACTGCAGTTCAAAGAAATTGGGTCAATTTCTATTCCTGATCCTATTGGTCCCCAAGCAGAATCTTTTCTTGTTCTGGTGTCAGATCTTCCACAAGGCGTTGTAATTGAAGTTGATACTGAAAATCAATTATTAACTTTGAAGATATGTGCCATCGAAGTCACCGTGAGTAAAATTGTTTTGAGAAAAAAAATTGAAAGAAATTCTGTTAAAAATGTAAGAGGTGTAAAACCTCGAATCTCGGTTCAAAATTTTTCTAAAATTGTCAATTTCAACTTTTTTCAAAAAATTTTATTTTTGTTAAATGCCTTTAAACCTTTTGTTTTCGAAAAATGATACTAGGTTTATTTATTGCCCTGAAATTTTTCAAAATTTCTTTGCACCAAGATTACAGTTTTTGGATTTTGGCATAGAAAATTATTTTAAACTTTTAGGTGCGGTTACATAATAATCGGTTTGATTATATTTCATTGATGCAGCGTATTTTGCGAGATACTAGTAACGTACCTCAGACTCAGCGGGAGATTGCTGTCTCAGGATTCGTCTATCGCTTGGAGTCCAAGATATATTCTCATGTTCGATCCGATATGTCGTATGTTCAGCAGTTGGCTCTTCACGATCTATCGATAACTTTTCGAGAAGTAAGCTGTCATCATCAGTATTCAGGTGGTTTTGATCCAGCGTGCTCGGCGTGTTATCTTAGGTAAAAAAATTATTTTTGGGTAAAAAATTATGATTTTATAACGGGACATTATTTTGAAGAAAACAATTTTTAAAGGTTATCATTTTAATGTTTTTAGATCACAATTTGTGGAGGTTCATGGCCACAATGTCTGGGTTGTTTTAAAAATGATTTTCCTCAAGTTAATGGGCAATAGGTTGTGTCACGAGCAAAAACCGACTAATGGGGCCGACGTGACGTACCGTGGCGTGGTTTTTCCTCGGGCTGTGGATGCGAACAGGATTTTTGTGAATCTGGGTAAGCTTTAATATTGTTGAAAGGGTGTGATCGAAAGTGGCTTTCAACCCAGTTGGAAGTTTCATTTTCCTCTAAAAACGGAAAAAATTAAGTTTCTTATTTATTTCCTTTTTCAAAAATGTTTATTCAGGCAACGTTGGAAGTGGTCAGCCAAAACCTACAAAAGACGTTATTGAAACAGTCTTCAGCATTCTGGGAGCAAGTGATTCGCTCGAATTTGTCAGGGGAAATACCCTTGGTGGACCTTTTCGCAAACTTACTGAAGGTTAGAGTGAAAATGTGCTCCCCCAATACATGATAAGTTAATTAGCTCAATAAATAACGGGTTGTTTTCTGAATTATAGAATTCGTCTAAACATCGTAAATTTCTTGAGTAAGTTAATTTTCTTTCTCTATTAAGGGGTACTGGAAGATTTAGATTATATCCGATTTCGGATAATTCGTCGTAGAGGAATGATAGAATATTTCCTTCTTTTTCTAAAAACTTTTCAACCGCTTGCACTGTTAAGTTTGTACCTAACATGCGATTAATTTTTATATTTAAATAAGAGTCAGTGTCTGTTGTAGAAAACAGGATTTTGTGACTCAGGTACATTTTCACGTAAAAACACTTTAGTAACTTTCCTTGATCAATGATAATTTTGTTGTTAAAAGATGTTATGTAATTCTCTGATAAAATGATGACACTACAGTGTGCCCATTTTAGGCACAAATTATTTTCCATGTTTACATTAGGGACTATGACACATCCTACATTATATGAATTCCGTCGAAAGTAAAACTTTTTATGGATAGGCATGAAGGCTACTCCTCTCCTTACTTTATTTAAAATTTTGGATGGGCCGTAAATTTCTCTATATTCGGCCCATTTACGTTTTTCTTGATTTTGTTTGAAAAAATGATTTTTGCATAGGAGATAGAGTGAATTCATACCTCTCGTTTTATAGTTTGGGTGGTTCAGGTTGAAGTTTCCATGATTCACGATTCTGATAGTTTGGGTCGAGACAGAAAAAGTGTTGTTTTCAGCCATTCGGCCTCCATTGGTTATGAATCTCCAAACTTAAAAGCATATTTTAGGTATGGTAATGGTCGTTAAACAAAAAGGTTTGACCATCGAAAAATTGTCTACTGGTCTTTGCTTGGCAACGGTGACCTCATTGTGGCATCAGGATCTGCCGAGTTTAAACTCGCCGTCTGATATGCGAATGATTCACCGAGTGTGTGGCGATTCACTATTAAGAAAATTTCTTACCGAAAGACAGTATTCTTTGGACGATTTCCATCTTACTGGCGAATTGTTCGGGCGCGGGATGTACGATCTTGTCAGGGAGATGGGATCGGAGTTAATCGAATTTCTTCCTAGGATCGGACGATATCGAACATTGGATTTTTCACGAGGTTTCTTAATTTTGAAAACGGGAAAATTATTTACGTAATTTTGAAAGACAAAAAATTAATTTGAACTTTTTAGATCATTTTGGTCCTGGACAATATATTCCTTGCGTTGGTTTTTCACGAGCTGGTCATGAATCAAATATGAACCGAAACCCCTGCCGATTCTTTGTGAATGTTTAATTTTGTGAAAACTGTTTGAATATTGATGTCCAAAACAAAAATAAAATTCGTTTGATCGAAAATTTAAAGATCCAGATTTGACTAATTATTATTCATACGCAAAATTTTCCTAAATGATTTTATTGTATTTGAAAATGTAGTCTAACTATCTTGCAGTGAGCAAAGAAAAATAATAATAAGGAGCCTAAACATATTTTAAACATTTTGATTATAGTTTTTAATCTGAAAGATCTGCATTTCGGGTTATGAATTTTTTGACAATTGGGATTTCGTCTCTAACTCTATTTGGTACGTAGCAAAATCCACTTAGATTTTTAAGTTTTGGGATCCAGTCCCGATCCCTCATGACCTTATTGGTTTTTGGATCCCAAATCTTATAGTCCAATTTCAAAAAATCCGTAATTAACACGTTACTAATGCAGTATCTTTCCTCGGAAAGGAACAGAATGTCAATATCTTGACTGGTCTTTACTCCGTGGAGGTACATTTTTTCATTCGCAGCTAGTTGAAAATGACACGTGGCCTCTTTCAAATTGAACTTTGGACATGGCCACTGGCATTTTGTCCCTCGTCCTCGTGGTTTGGTCTCGAAGTTTGCGCAAAATTCGCAGTTTTCTTTTGACCGGGGATTGTTTTTTATTTCTTAAAAATCAGATTTTAGGAAATAATTTATTAAATTTGTGTATTTTAAACAAAATAGTAAAAAGACAAATATATAAAGGAACCATATGAAACTCTTATGGCGTAGCTAATATTCCAGATTTTCGTTCATATGGTTTCTTATATATTTTGTTACGAAATTTAATGGGTGATTTTATTTGAGAAAAAAAATACCCAAGTTATTTTAAAATCTAAACTTGTATGATCAGGCCATAGACGCTTTGACCCAGTAAAATTAAGCTAGTTATTATGCTACCATCTATTGCAAATTGAATTAAATCGAGAAATAAATAACCTTGAGGATTTGGGACGAAATCACCGTCAGAGGTTGAGTACCCGTTCTCGTTTTCATCAGAACTGACAGTCATCTCAGTTGGTTCTATCATTTTGCTTTTTTCAAGAAATTCGGCAGAACTTTTCCTTTAGAGAAAAAAGTTTTAAAATTTTATTTATTTAAATGAGAATGAGAATTTCATAAAATATTTGAACGGAAAAGTTTCTATTCCTACTAGCGGCGTGTGGGCCTGAGACAAAAAAATGAATTTGTACCGTATTCTATTTTTTAAACAATACCGAAAAGGGTCCAAATAACAACCCAATTTCGTGTTCGTAAAATTGGCGCGTCGCCTTTTCTTACGTGAAAAGAATATTCTAGGTTGTTCTGAGCGAAAAATATATATAGAAAATGTGGGAGATGGTGGTTTTTATTTTTGGGAAACTACGGTGAAATTTTATAAATTTTCATATTTCGAAATTACTTCGAGTATTTTTCGTTGGAAATCCACTTCTTTATTTTCCTGAAAGCAAATTTTAACGTTTTGAAAATAAAACAAATTTTTAACAAAAGTTGATTTGTAATAATATTGCATTTATTTTGATCCTGGTCTAACTAACGGGTAGCAGTTTTAAAGAAA
Source organism: Oikopleura vanhoeffeni (assembly GCA_004367855.1). Classification (NCBI taxonomy): domain Eukaryota; kingdom Metazoa; phylum Chordata; class Appendicularia; order Copelata; family Oikopleuridae; genus Oikopleura; species Oikopleura vanhoeffeni. The sequence goes on along the minus strand of SCLH01000872.1, from coordinate 81,541 downwards.
AATAATAAATTTGATTTACTACAAATTAACACAATTTTGGAAGTTCGATTGATTTCTGAAAAGAAATGTTGGCCTGTGTGGCCGGGTTGTTGAAACTTTCCACATTAACCTCAGTGACTACTTCGAAGAATTCGTCGTCGATTTGATCTTTTCGCTCTTGTAGAGGACTGAATAGTTGGATTGCTTTGTTTCCACTGAAATTGTCACGAATGTTTCCAATCGATGGGTTTCTACCAGGTTTCGGGAATTTTGACCGCTTAGCTTCGTCTCTCGCTTTTCGTCTGACTGCACGGTCATGGACATTTTTTATAGCTTTGGCTTCGGCTATCCAAGTTGATGGCATTAGGATCATGATTTTTTCAGGATCGGTTTCCCGGATGTCCACGCGATTTTTCAAAAACCATTCTGGTTCTAATTGTCTACCGTTTGAGTCAAAAATAACCGATCTATTTAGTAATAGAAAGTTTGAGACCGTAGTCTTTTGAAAATCATTTACTTCAAAGAGTTGAAGAAAGATTCTTCGGTAGTACAAAATGTCCAGTCTGTCGACTAAAAGACATCCCTCATCCTGAACGGATTCCGGGTGGTTTTCATGAGGAATGCTAATCATGTAGCTGCAATCCCCATCGTGAGAAAGCGCGTGAACCGCTGGGAAACGTTCTCTGAGTTCAAAATCGTCTTGCAGGTTCATTTTCCTAAAAAAAAATATATTTTTGAATTTGAACATTTAACATTTAAAAATAGAAGATTGTCGTTTTTATTGAAAAAAAATTTTAATATATTTTCTCGAGTTTGAAAACCCTAAATTTATATCCTTTTTTTTTAAAATTTTTATATTCGTGAGAAAAATAGTTTATAATTCAAATTCCTAGGCACCGGCAATAAATTATGAAAATTGAATTTTAAGTCAAAATTGAAATTTTGTAAAAATTGAATACATATATCTTTTCGAATAGATAATAATTTACTAGCTCCTCTGGGATCTTATTCTATAATTAATTTTGAGAAAAAAAAACTTACTTTTTCCGTTTTTGAAAATTGAATAAAGCTTACTAGAAAAAACCTAACTTTTATAGTAGATTTCCCTCTTGCGGTTTTGTGTCGAAATACGGTATTTAAGGAATCTAATTCAAAGATTATTTTAAAGCGTTTTCTTAAATTTAAACACAAAAAAAAATTGTTCCAAAAAAAATGGAGGATATGAGTACACTAATGTCAACGGTTCACGACTCTCAATATTCTGGAAGTGAGTTTACTGAATCATTAGAAGAGACCTATGCCATGGATCCTTTAGAGTCATTGTTTGATCGATCAGATGATTTTGATGAAAATCCGGTCAAAACTGAACAAAATGAGTTTAAGGTTGGACATAGTCACTATGACAAGGTAAAATTGTTTAGGGTGATATTTTGAGGAAAAAAAATTCATTATTTGTTTTTCAGATGGAGATACTGAAAAGAAAATATCCTAAAGTGGAAACTTTGATGCACAATGATTCAGTATTATTTCTGATTTCTGACGTTTCGAAATGTCAGGCGAAAGTTTTTTCGAAAGCTCTAGATATCAAGGATATTGCGGCTGTGGTTATACCTCGACAAAAAATAGAAATTTTTAGAGATACTTTTTTAAATAACTTTCGTGCAAATAACTTTCGTTATTCAACTTTATATCATTTCAAACTGTTATTTCGGTTCGCCGTTCTGTGTCATGAAGGTCGGCCTTTATCTCATAACTGGGATACCGACATGGACCCGTTTATTTTGAAAAATGAAAAAATTACTGATAAGGATCGTCGAATTTTGATGCCGTCGACCTGGGTAGTCTCGGCGCTTCACTGTGAAAAATTACAGAAACGTCGTCAGTTATGTGAACAAGGTGATCTTGAAACCGCTTTTGGTAATTTTTGCGATTTTCCACCTTTTGTGTCGCGTGACTGAGAATTTATGATCGGGAAAAAATCTTGAAAAACGGATATTGTAATTAAATTTAGATTTAAACAATCGACTTATTGTCTTTTAATTTTTAGAAATGAGTTTTATCGACGGTGTTGCAGATTTGAATGATTCTAATCATTACTATCTGCGGGTTTGTTCTCGAAATTTGGTTGCGACTGGCAGCTCAGATAGGCGTGCAAAAATTAAAATTTTACGGAGATTCTAAAAGGTACAAAATCTCATTTCTATTTCGAAAAAAAAAATTGTATATAAATAGATTCATAATTTAATAATGAAATTTTGTTTTTTGCTTCGTATGTATCCCATAGCGTTAATGGAAAAGGAATGGGTATACCAATTGTCATTGGTGCGAGTTAATAATCCTAGAATTCACTTTCAATGGAAATGTTTTGCAGTATGTATTGGTCAAACTCTGGCTGAAGTTCGAGGATTTGATTTCGACCCTCGAGACCTGTATCCTGAGTTACCTGAAAACATTTTTGAACTGATAACTTAATCTATTGCTAACTGCACTAATTTACTATTGTAATCACACAAATTTAGAAAGAATAAAATTTATTTAACCAAAACGCAAAAGGTTTTTATGTGTAGCAAGAGTAGTCAAAATCTCCATAGCTCTCGACTTTAAATTGGTTAATTTCCTCCTCTATGGTGGACTCAAGTTTGGTGAGATCAATATTCTTTTCTCTACCGTCTATAACTTGAATTATCCAATCAAGTTGCCATATATACATTTTTCCTAGTTTTGAGTTTTTTAAGTCTAATTTTTTGCATGAGAATAGCCCCGTATCCCAATCAATGCCGATTTTTATCTCGTTTGAAGAACAAATTTTGTACATTGGACGATAGTTTTCTTTCTGAAAACCCCCCTCGTCAATCATGACAATATCTCCCATTTTTAACGGCATATTATTTCGATCAGAATACTTCATCTGTTCGGTAAATGGGATAAAATGCATAGGGCGAATTCGTCGTTTTTCCGCTCTTTTGAGTTCTACCGATTTTTGTACACACCGCCTTAGTAGTAAAGTTGCTTTTTGTAAATCTTCTATATTTACTGTGAACGGTTTTCCGTGCACATAACGGCCGTGAAATAATTCTGTTGGCCTTAGACCTTCACCCCCAATGGTAAAGTTATATTTCTTAGTGGCTTCTGATATCGCAATTTCTTTTGTAATACCCGACCTACTAAGTTCTAAATTCAAATGTTTTGAAAAAATAGCAATACGCCCGTCAAGTGGGGCAAGTCTATTTTTTGAGCCAGTGTGTTTTTCTAGCAAACATATCTTAATCCCCCATTTTCTGATATCCTCATCATTTATTAACGCGGCATGTGATGACGCACTGTCCATACGGATCGTAAGAAAAGCATCGTCGGGTTCTGTAGCCCCAAGTTTATTTTTTACTTCATAAAGTATTTCTTTTAATTTTTCGGCCGTTAATTGGCCTTGAATAAGAACAGAAACTGCAAATCGCGTTAAAAACTCACTCGCAAAAAATATTTTTACCGATTTATTTTCTAAAGTTTTGGTTCTAGTGTTAATTTTAGAGGACATGTTAACCGGTAAAGTTCGGTGGACTTCATCCCCTAGAATTCGCATACCAATTCTTTCAACGTTTAGAGTTTCCTCATCAAAATTTTTCATTTCTCTCTCTATGGGGCGGTATTTTTTCAACCTAACACATTCCTTACATTTACTACATAGTGTAGTAATTTGGTCTTGAATATTTTTAATGACAAAAAGTCTTTTTGAAGAATTCAAAAGTCGGGAAACACTACCGTGCCCGAAAGTGTTATGTAGTGCTATTGCCACTTGACTTTTCAGGCTTTCTGGCAATAAAATTTTCATGAGTTTTTCGTTCACTAAATCACGGTCAAATCTGACCAAACAATTTTTGTATAATTTACATTCTTGACTATTGATTAAAGTACCAACCTTTCTTAAATTATTGGGCGCATCTTGTTGATTCTTTAGCACTTCTTTCGCTTTTCGGATTGTGAAACATTCATTTTGCCATTCATCAATTTGTTTCCAATCGTCAATAAAATCTGAAATTTTCAGGTTAATATCAACTTTTTTATAGAAAATTTTCGCTAACAGCTCAGATGAACTGTGTGTAGCGTTGAATTTTGCCAAATCGGGATTGACAATCAAACTGTGCATCCACCCTAAAGTAGTGTAGGGGAATTTTGTGTTGTCTGATAGGCAACTTGGTCGGACCTCGTCTTGTAAAGACAAAAATTTTTCATATTCCATAGTAGGGATGAACATGGGGTCAAAACGTACAGAACAAATTACTTCTGCTAATTTTGCTTGTTTTTTGAAAAACTCGTCCCCTGATGTATCAACTATATCGCAAACCAGGCATTCTTTACAAACAACTGAGGCTTCTTTTGTCCTCGACAGGTAGTCGGCGAATTCGATCGACGGGTCTTTGGCCGAAACGTAGACAATTTCATAACTGAAATAGGCTAGTTTGGCAAAACACTCGTTTATCTTTCTATCCGCTGTGGGGATTCCAGAAACTCTCAGTTTTTTGTAAAGCATAGCTACTGATTGTGAATCGGTGTACATAATACACTTTTTGTCGCATTGCTCAATTTCAGGGGCTGCAGCAAGCATTGCGGCCAATAGGCCTGTAAGTTCTACTTCACAGGAAGAAGGCCGACGTTTATTGTCACAATCTGAACGTCTTCTTGAAAATAATTTAATAAAATTCTTTTTATTGCCGTCTTTTTGGTAAAAGAAGGCCGCATTTGCGTAGTATGACGTATCTACTACGCCATGGATCTCTTTATTTTTATCCACTGGATGAAGGGTGATTAGTTCCTTTATTTTTAATTTTACTTTATTTAACTCGTCGATTAATTCTTGAGTCCATTTTACCGCAACATTATTAACCCCTGTGCCCTCAATTCTCAATTTATGTAATAATTTGGTAGAGTAGGGCAAGTGATCTGATATGTATGATGCGCTACCTAAGAACCTTTTGAGCATTCTTTTGGTCGTAATATTCAATTCGGTCATTTTGTCCAAATTACTAATTACGTGGGCATTTGGTTCAATTGCCCCATTATTTAAAGTTTTACCCAAAAGTTTAATTTTGGTTCCTAACAATTTCATTTTTGATCCTTTGACACGGAAATTGTAATAATGTAATGTCGATAAAATTCCTTCTAATATTTCTAGAAATTCGGTTTTATTTGATCCCCAAAATATTATATCGTCTAGATAGCGACATAGGTTGTCCTTGAATTTATACAGTATTCGCAGCATAAATTCTCTTACGGATTGTGGGCTTACTGCCCAACCCATTGGGCATCTTTTGTAGCAAAAAAGGCCCATATCTGGGTGTTCTACACAGAAAAATGGCCAAAGTTCTCGATCAAGTTTAAAACAATAGAACATGCTTTGGATATCTAACGTACCGATTAAACCTCGTTTTGTAAATTTTGCAGCTCTATTTATAATTTGCGTGATCCCATCGGCCTGTGTGGCCTTGAAATGTGACATTTGGTTGACTGTGCGAGAACAGTCTAGAACTATTCTGCAACTATGGGCGTTCAAAACCATGTCACCAATGTCATTTTTCTTGCCTACGGCGAAAATACTAATAATATTTTTGGGGGTCATATCCTTAGGGACTTTAATTAAAACGTCATTTGCGATTTCTTCGTTTAACTTAGTAGTTAACGCTTCGCGGACATCTGGGGCCATTTTACTGAAATAATTTGCAACTCTTGTACTAGACATTTTACCGTCTATTTTTCCTCGTACAATAAAACGGTCATCATTAATGGTACCCACATCCCCATTAAATAACGGTTTAAATTTATTCAAAATCCCCCAAATTTCAGATGACAAATTTTTATCCTCGGCGAATCCGAGCTCTCCGAAGAGGTCATTTACTTCGACCTCGCAGAGACTGTTTTTCTCCTTAAATTCGCGAGATAATTTTTCAATCTCGACGTAAAATTTTTTCTCCCCCTCTGGGTATTGTTTTATCCTTTCCTTAGTGTTGTTTGGTTCTTCAAACATCACTGATTCCCGATTATTCGACATTTTTGGGACCTCGATTACTCCTTTACCTGTATGAAAAGAAATGAAATTTCCTTTAGGACCCGGGTCATCTTTGAAAATTTTTGAAATTGGAGTTCGAAAAGATAAAAATTTTTCTTCATAAGCGTATTTTATATCCTCGTATACATTTTTAACCACTAAATCGTGAAGTGGTTTTAGTGGTTTCTTTCCCATAAAAATATGCGTTTCCGAGTTTTCGAAATTTAATTTGAATTCATTTAATTTCATATCGGATTGACCGAAAAGAATTACATTCCAAGGGCCTACATTTGTAACGACTACATTTCTTAACTTTATTTTAAAATGATTAGTTTTAATTGAAAAGTTTGCTCTGTAGTCCAAAAGGTCAATTTTAACCCCTGACGCTCCGGTCGCAATAGTTTTGGATGGGAACGTTGCTACTGCGGGGATCATTTTTAACAGTTTCTCATGGATTAAGGAGGAACTAGCACCTGAGTCCAAAATGAGTTTAACCGCGCGAGGTTTTTGGTCTTGATCAATGAGGTTAAACCTAACCCCCTTTGCGATAACTTCGTCCGGTGTGCTATATTCATTAATATTGACTTTTACTGACCCACAGTTTTCAACGTTATTAAATGCGTCAAAACTTACACAGTCTGACGACTTGACCTCTCCTTCTGCGTTTAAATCATAAATTGCGTTAAAAACTTCAGAATTTTCTTCTGAAAAAATGCTGTCAGTACTTTGGTCACAATTATTATAAAAAGTTTGGAAATCGCTCGATCCTATCAGAAGATCGATATTGTTTCTGCAAATTAACACATTTTTCATAATAATTGGTCCATTATTAGTTTTAATCATAAAATCCGATTTTTGAAAAATATCGATGCGATTTCCTGATTGGTCCGATAACTTTTTAATGAATGGACTAAAATTTGTTGGATATAACTCGCTCTTTATTTTATTAAAATTTTTGAAACCAATAATTGAATTTTTAGTGGTAGAGTCAAAAATAGCTTTGCATAAAAATCTTCCTGATTGCATAATATTAATATACGAGAAAACGTTTAAGTTTTTATTATGGGTTTTTATTAATACTAAATTATTTGACGCAATAAGGTGAGAAAAAACAGTAACAACAGTTCCTTCTCCTTTTTGATTGCTTTTTTGTCGCGAACCCATTTCTTTCAGCTGTGTGCCATTTTCAACCTTAAAATAATCGTAATTGTAAGTGTTATTATTTGGGCAAACGGTGAAAAATAGATTGGTACGAAATAATGAAAAATAGGTAAAGCACTTTCGTGTACCGTAGTTTTGGTAAAATACGGTATTATTAATACTGTAAAATTTTATTACTAATTTGTTTTTGAAGCAAATTATATTATTAATACTGTATTTTCCCAAAACGCGTATTTTATGTATAATTTTCGAAATTTTACCTATGAGAAATGCTTCCAGGTTGAGCAAATTAGGCTCCACCATGGTCATCAAGTTGTCCATATCGTTCTTGTTAGCATTTTCCTCTCCATCTGAATCCATACTTTCCAAATTGTCTTCATTTTCTAGCTCTGAAACGTAGTCAAGTACTACCGTTTTGAGCTCCTCGAACTGATCTTCTGAAAACGCAAAAAAGGTTTTATCATTTTTGTTGTGTTTTACCTGAAACCGGCCATTTTTAGGTTTAAAATTTTTGACGCGATCTTTAAAATTGTTTCTAGAGTTAACTCGTCTATTTTGTCGGTCTGTAGACCGGTTTTTTGGGTAAGGGGAAATGCGATCTGGTTTCCGATTTTGGTGATCCGATCTGCGATTAAAAGGTTTTTTACTAAGAAAAACTTTCCCTTTTAAATTTCCCCTTTTGAATTTACTATTAAACTGGTTAATAGTGACTTCTTGGACCGTTCCCCCGTCCGATTCGATTTGGTAAAAATCTTCCGAATCGCAATCTAGGGTACTATCTGACAATTTATTTAACACAATGGAACGTTTGTGTTTTTCACGTTCCTCCCTAGCCTGATTTGCATTTGTCAAAATTTTGAAATATTGGTTACCCGCATCGTTAGGGTGAGTTCGATATTGTGGTCCCAAGTCTGAATTAACAATTCGGACTTACCTCGATTTTTAGAGTTGAGTTTTTCATATAACTCTTTCTTACCTTCGAGAATCATTTGAACGCTTAATTCGTCAAGCGTTTTGTCCCGTTTTCGGGCCATACTGGTGAAGATCTCCTCGACTGTATTATAATCGAGGTAACATAGGGTACTCAGGGTCATGTTCAGATTTAAATTAGGGGAGAAAAGCTCTCTCCCAATAAATCCGAAATTTTCTCCTTCGATTTCGGCTAAATTTATGGGGGTATTATAATTCCCTAAAAATTTGCACGTCATGTCCCGCAGGTTTTGAATAATCGACGATTCTTTGATACCCGATTTTGCTAAAATCGGAATAATTTTCAGAAAAGCGAATAATCGCATAACAGGCGGTTCTTGAACTTTGCAACCGTTGATCGAATAAAAAAGTTTCTTTAGGCTGTCCCAATTGGCAATGCGGCCACTATCGAATTGATTTTTAATAGTATCTGGAAGCATACTATTAAATATCACAATTGTATGTTCTAATACAGTACGAATGCTTTTGATATTGTCTGGATCGAAAAAAGCAGTTAATTCGGGCTCTCCTAAAAATTTTCCCCCTCCGAAAAAGGCAATAAAACGCTCATTTGCAGCTTTTAAATTTGGCTGCTGTTTATTAGCTGATTCTTGTGTACAAATCACATCAACTTCGCTGGTCTTTCCCTCAACTCCAAATTTTAATTGGACTTTTTGAAAATCATTGGATGCTAACCCCTTAGACATTCCGATTAGGTCATTTATTGGGGTCATTAGGTATCTAAATTCCTTCTGCATTTCCTGGAAACCTAAGACACTATCGGGAATACCTCTAGTTTTATCGTCTTGGCAGGTTTGGTGGTGCGATGGGGGGCGCCACATAAAAGGCAGGGTTTTGAAATCATAAATACCCACATATTTATTTTCTCTAAGTCTTTTCGAGATGTTGTCTTCTAGTAAATTTAAAATTTCATTTACCGCATTTGAATCTCCCCAGGTTAACCGGTTGAGATCTATTTTAAAAATGGAATTTTTTGAAAATGTTTTTTGAATTAGTGCCGAATCATGGGCACTGGGAATGTTCCCGGGACGGTATTATTACCGTTACGCGGTAAAGCCATGGCTAGAACGGATTAGTTGGGTATTTGACCTTTTGAAACTAAATCTCGGATGATTTTAAATATCTAAGAGGCGTGTAAAGCACTTTCTTACAGTTAGACACCACGTAAAATCTGATCGGATCTGCACCAACAAGCTAGAAATACTAACAACTAGTGGTTATATGCTAGATTTACTTTATTAGTAAAATTGGGCCTAACTCCAGAGGTTAACAGGGTATTTACAGTACCAGGTTCGGTATTTGAGGATTCAATTCGGTTAAGCGCGACTTAACAGGATCTAAACCGGTGAAACCAGAAATGAACCGGTAAGTCCAATCGACGCCCTGCTGAATCCTCCGTGCCCATTGATGAATGCAGAATCTCTTTCCAGAGAAATGCCCAACCAATCCGCTACACTAAAATAAATGTTAATCGAGAGCTAAATATAACCCTTCCCCTTTACCTTTCGGAATCTTGTCCGAGTGAGCTATTTATGTTTTCCACAACACAGATTAATCGCTCAAAAGTGGTGGGCGAACTAATGTGTTATCGTCCCAATTAATTATTATTCTATTATCGAATTACTGCTATCTATTCTTTTAAATCAGAAAGAGTAATTTATATTTACGTAATTTTATTCGAATTGTTAGCTAGAATTTGCCATAAGCACTAAGCATAAAGCTTAATAACTAAAAAATGGAAATAATCTCTTTAAGATGCTCACCAATGGCCGCTGGGACAAAGCTCAAATTAAGAATCTTTTAAATCACACACTATCTTTAGAGTGGCTTGCGGAATAAACAATCCACACCAAAATGACCCGTTTGACATATTGTAACGGAATTTTTTTCGGCACGATGGATGCTTGATTACTTCTGAAAATTTGCGATTCCTGATTGTTGAAAAATTAAT
>SCLH01000872.1:58604-71402 GCA_004367855.1 Oikopleura vanhoeffeni | reverse complement strand
CTGAAATTTTAAAAAATCGTCGTTATTGGCGTTCTAGAATTGTTCCGTCGCCGGATCAAAAAAAGATTGACATACTATCGTTACGTGATCTGTGAAAATTTGAGCTCCAATTGAATATACAGTCTGGGAGGAGATAGTTTTTTGCAGTTTGAGAAATGTCACCTTGTTACGATACTGTACCTATTGGTGTTAATGGTCAAAATAATTTGTGATGTACTTTTTCGCAAGATTAAGGATAGATCAACAAATCAGCATTTTCGGTTTTTCTCATGAACTGTTAGTTTTCAGTATATTTCACCGAGAAAAATGTCAATCAGAGTCGCATACCTTAAGGGGGTACTGGTCGCTGACTCTATGAGGCCTTCAGGGCATAATAAATGCTCCAAAAATGACCCGAGGTGATAACAAAGTGTACACCGACCAAATCATCCAAAAAAAAATTCGAAATTTTCGCGTTTTTTCGATTTTTTCTAAGTATTTTTTCAAAATGAACGAAAAAATTACGTTTGTCTTTAATTAACAACTAAAACGTCAAAATATCATCTTGACGTAAGCCAACCTTCTGATCAGTGTTTTAGTGGCTTTCTTTTGAGCTTACTCACAAAATAATCGAAGCACATTTTTTTCGAAAAATTTTTCACATGACCTTCAAAAATTCATATTTTGAGTTTTGGGTCAAAATTTGAAAAAAAGCCTTAGATGATTTTTTATTTGTATCGAGCTACTTTCTGTAAAAATTTGAGTGAATTTTGAAATTTAACCTTGGAGGAGATAGATTTTACGATGAACAAAGTCCAAAAAACGGTGGTTTATCGCAAATTCTAGAAAAAATATAGCCCTTATCGACAAAAACGCTTTAGAGAAGTTTTAAATACTAATTATACAGGTTATGTTAAAATTTAGGCTTATTTCAAAATAAAACCTGGGAGGAGATAGATAAACTATTTTGGCTAAGGTCCTCTTGTTTCGCTAATGTGTCAGGGAGTGTGTGCATACAAAAAAGTTTTGACACATTTCTCACACAAGCTGAAGGCTAGATCTACACACTGGCTAATCTGAGTAATATCCTCGAAGCCGTGGTTGGCCAAGTTTTTATCGAGAAAAAACGATTCCAGCGACCAGTACCCCCTTAAGCCGTAAAAAGTCGCATCTCACCGTGAAAGGATTTAATTAGTCATTGAAATTATATGAATTTATCTACTGTAATTTTCGCGAATATTTTCATTGAATAATTAAGAAAGGCAATTTTTAAAAGTGAATATTGTTACACGTGCTAAATTGGGTTTAATTAATTAGAGTTCCGATAATAGACGAGATCATTAATATGGACTGAAACGTTAGAAAAATATTACCTTAACTCCGTAACTAGGAAACGAACCGCGAAAATTTTATATTATTTTGTTAAACATGTTATTCCAGTTAAAATTTTATAGCTGGTAAATTTATGCGTTTTAAATCATGAGCTAATTTGTCTAATAAAAATAAAAACCGGATTAAGGCAAACTGAATCTCTAGCCTTCAAGGCCTCTTGTGTGATATTTTTAAGTACAAATATCTCAACCTACACATATTATCACCGATTAAAAGAGGGTTCAAGAATCAATGAATAGAGATGCATTTGTTCAAGCGATATGCGATTGGCATGATTCTTATCTAGTTCTTCGTCGTCAAATTTGTAGACTTATTTTTATGAAATTTTGCTTTAAATGCATAAAAATTGATTTACCGACCGTCAGTTAAACAAACATTTTATTTAAGCCAAAAGCGAGGAGAACAACTTTGTAGGTTGCGTTATGCGATTTTTGCTTCAATTTCATCCCAGAGTCGCAAACACTTTTGAAAATTTCACAATTTTCTCAAAACTCAATACAGATTTTCTAAACATGCCATAATGGCATTGCCATTATTTTTTTTTAGAGATGTCTTCGAGTTGAAAATTTATGCAAAAAATCTAAGAAGTGTCTGATTTTCCATTTTGAATAGTTTTCATATTTCGAGCTCGAGTAGCGTTGACCTCCTTGATCTGCCAGAGATTTTGTATTTCCATATCCATTTCGAGCTGCCTAAATTTTTGGTTGAAAACAATAGCAGAAAAAATAAGATCGTTAAATATACAAACGATAACAAAAGCTACAACCCTTATAAAGCAAACCTGATCTTACTTAGGTTATTCATCATTTTATCCGCTATTTTTGTAAAAACGATAGGTAGGAACGGCAAAATAAATTTTGCTTTACGAAGACAATTTAAATGATTGATTGTAGAGAATAAGAATTAAATAAGTTTAAATTTTTCTTCAAACTTCTTCGAAAAAATCAAAAATTACAAGCATTATGATGGGCAATTTGAAAAACCTTGAGCGAATAATACCTCATAAATGACATTGTTATCTGCCTTAACCATCCGGTTAACCGAGCTTAACCAAACTTCAGTTTTCTGTTTATAGCTTGTTTACCGTGTTAAGTTCAAATTTTTGAGACAAAAACTATGAAATATTCTCAGCTAAGTCATGTTGGACCCAATATTTTCGAAAAAATAAAATTTTTGTCCTAACTTGTTACGTACTGTTTTTTTCTGTTGTTGTTTTTTGTCCTAAAATTATAGCGGTCTGGGTATACATAGCAAATACTTAGAATTTGAATATATTGATATTCAAACGCTTGGCTAGGTCATGGTCGACTTGTTTTTTTCTGATTTTAAACAGTGGCGCTGCTGAGCTTGATTTGAAAAACGTACGAAATTTTAATTTCGGCTTTACCAAGGTCGTAAGTATTTTAACAAACATTTTTGAAATCTCCGTGGTCTGTTTAATTATAAACACAGGTGAAATTTGTATTTTTATTAATTTTTCAAGGAAATCACATTTTCTGACTTCCAATAACTTGGTAAATTTTTCGGAAATTTTTTTTTTTAATTTTTTTTCGAATTTTAGAAGTCAACTGACTTCGATAAACTCAATTAAATATCAATAACCTTGTTATCAGTTATGGATTAAACTATGAATTAAAGACCCTACAACCTCCTTAATTTTCATATGGTTTCAAGTTATTTTTGATAAAGAAACATTTTCAAAGCTATTGATTTTTAATTCTCTACAATAAACTTTACAAATTTATCTTGCCGTTCCTACCTTATTCCAGGTGCTATAAGATACTGAATAATCTCCACTGAATCCTTTCTCCTTTACTTTTGCTTTATAAAATATTCCAGACCAAATCTGAAATTTTATTTAAAAATTGAATTTAAGGCCCTCAAAGTTATCAAACCATGGCGACAATTCCATGCAGACAAAATCAACTCTAAACACCATATGTCAAAATCTGCTGCAAAAAAACATTATCAAAATCAACTCACCAGTTTTGACACTGACAAATCCAAAGACAAAATCCTTATCCTAAGCTGGTGGGCCCCTGAACGACCAGAAATGAGGCAACACACTGCATGCGGAATCGAAAATGATTGTTGGGTTACCAATGATAAACAATTCGAAAGTACAGCCGATGGCGTTATTTTTGATAACACAAGATTTCTTCAAAAACATGCCTCCGAACACCCAAATTTAGAAGTCAGAAACCCAGATCAATTTTGGATTTTTTGGGCAAGAGAAGCAGCATCAAAAGGAATTGGAGCAGCATGGATGATGGAAGGAACTGATCGCAATTTTTTTTTTAAAGTTTTCAATAGATCAAATTCTAAATAAAATTTATTTTATACTTACCCTCAAATAATTTTGGTTTGAATATTAGTTAGTTATTAAGTTGTGTATTGTACAGTATGCCTTACTGAAAGCTTGGAAAATTCTGCATCGATTAAGATAAAAAAAAATCTTATTTCAAATCGTCATTCACGTTCAAGTGAAAATTTTTTTTGATTGATCAACAAAGGTTGATGGAATCCGACGAGAGACGCCTAGAAAATATATTTTTGATAGAAAACAAGTGACGCTTTCGCAAGTTTTATGTGGCTAGACGATAAAAATGCGAAAGTGAAAAAATGTAAATTATAAAATTTTTTGTAAATTTTTCTATTACATTCTAAAAATAAACCTTACATGGTTAATATGTTAATTCAGTATAATTCGTTCTACAATACTCACCGTGGAAACCGTTCCAAGTCATGCGTAGGTTTAAGTTATTTAATACAAAAAACGAGCTTTTTCTTACCGCTCGGAACGCTACCCACGATTATTATTGTACTCTAATTAGGTTGGCCTTATATGTTTTTTTTTGGATTTTAAAAGTTTCATTTTGCGTACAAATGGATTTGAAAAATTTGAATGGATGATTTTTCTCCTCCGAATTTCTTTCTCAGTTTTCTATAAATCGTGTTTTGATTTTCCAAAAATGGATAAATTTCAACTTATTTCACACAAAATATTTTTGAAACCTTCAAACAGTGCTTTATTGACCATGTATGAAGATAAAAAGACTTCCCCTATACTCGCAATTGTCTATATTTTCATAAAAAAACGTTAAAATAAAGTTGGGAAATTTGTGAGCCTCATTTTGCGACTTAAGGGGGTTGTGGGTGTAGAATATTGGAATTGTTGGGGAAAATGGCCCACTTCTCCAGCCGGACTGGAAGGGTCGATAACGGGTAGATAAGACTAGATAAGAAAAAAAATACTTGAGACTAAAACCTTTTCTTTTAACTGCAAGTAAAATTTCTCTATTCTGGTCAAGGGTAACTCACTGGTGCCGCGCTAAAAAACGGTAAATATAGGTGCTTTATTTTCGAAATTTGCTTCTACTCGGTCAATTTTGTTTTAAATAAAATCAAACAGACATGTTTTGCAAAGTATGAAGTTTTCAAAAAACATTAAGTTTCGACCGTTGAAAAAAAATCTCTTTTGCTTTTTATAAGTAAAAATAGGTTCATTTGATATAATTTCTTTGCTGATGGTGAAGTTTATCTCACCAGTCTTGTGTTTGCTCACGCCCTCGCCCCCGTTCTCGAGACGGAACCAATCACATCATCTCGTTTTATTATTTTTAAGAAATTTGTTAGACGGATTCTAGAAATAAATATATTAAACTATTTTCTTCCACTCATGCATTCTTTACACCCACAACCCCCTTAAGGGGTTGTGGGTGTAGAATGTTGAAATTGCTCGGGAAATAGCCCTCTCCTCCAGCTGGACTGAAGGGTCGATAACGGGCAGATAAGAATAAATGAGGAAAAAATACGGGAGACTAAAACCTTCTCTGTCAAGCAAGTAAATTTTTTTAATTCTGGTGAAGGATGGCTCACCGGTGCGGCATCGAAAAACTGGTAAAAATATGTTCTCAATTCATACAAAAATTCATACAAAATCTCGATCAATTTTGCCTTAAATTGAATAAAACAGAAAATGTATGAAACCTACAAATATTGTCATATTTTACCACACTTTTCGTTGAAAAAATTATTCTCTGTTGTTTAAGACGGTAAAATGAAATTCAGAAATTCTCTTTAAAATCTGAATAAGTCGCGACGTCGCGTCAATTTTGTTTAAAATTGAATAAAACAGAAAATGTAAGAAACCTACGAAATATTGTCATATTTTACCACGTTTTTTTGTTGAAAAATTATTCTCTGTAGGTTTAAAAGGTTATAACAGATTCATGTTTAATAATTAATTTGCGCATGGTAAACTGGTAAGTAACCTGATTGAGAACCATTCATACATTCATTCATACTACTCACTTATTATTTCATCACTTTTAAGAACAAATTATGCTATTGACGGTTCTAGAGAATATATAAACTATTTTGTTCCACTCATGCACTTCTTTCCCCACAAACCCCCTTAAGTCTGTTTTATAATCTCAAAAACATAACAATTTAATTTTCCGTTTTTTGACCCCAATTTGAAAGATTTCTGATGATGTTTTTAACATTACTCAAGGTAACCTCTAAAACAGTTAAGAGTTCAATTTCATCAAAATTGATATTTTCAGAAGTGGATCGGACCGATTCGATCGGTACATAGCAAATATCTCATATCTGAGTAAAATCCGGAAAAGTTAACGAAAAATCATCCATGCGATTTTTTAAATGCATTTTTAGAAAGTCCGTGGCCACCATGACTCCCATCTTTTGAACTTTCTCGGCAGTGCCGAGTCGGCACTGTATTGTATTTTTATAAACAGCTTGAATTTTTTCTATGTTTTGAACTAAAATTCAATTATATTTTTAATTTTAGTCTCACCATGACTATTAAAATTAAAGTATTAAAATACGGTTAACCACCGGTTAAAATTAACCAGCGGGTGGTTATAATGACCTAACACCAATGAGTATTATTTGTCATCAAATCTAACAGGAGCTTGGGATTCGGGATTCAATTTAACCACAAGTTACCGTCGAGACTCCGATATTCCGCGACCTTTTGGGAATAAGGATCAAACTATCAGAGCCGCTAGATTTGAAGGGCACGAATTGCAGCAGACTGATGAAGAACATATAAAGCTTATTATGGATAGAAAAAATCCAGCAAATACGTCATACGCAGCGTGGGTGGTGAGTTTTAAGCAGTGGTAAAATAACGATTTTAAAAATCTTACAGCCGAGAATTTTTTTAAATGTCACTTTTTAATTTTCTGGTGGCTAGACCAGGGATCTGCAGGAAGAAAAAAGCATTTCGAATCGGATCGATGAGACAAAATCTATTTGATCGGATCCGAGCTAATCGTATCGAATAGACTGATAGCAAAATTACGAATTTATCGGATCGGATCGGAAAAAATTACGATCTGATTCTGTAATTCCACTAAGATCCAATCAGAAAAATCAGGCTGTTTATAAATTAATTCTGGAAGAAAAAAATTTAATGGATCACAATTGTATGTAATATCGAAAATCCTGCCTTTGCGTCGAATTTTATCAGGCGTCATAGCTTTGAGACAGTGACCAATGAAATCACGGGATTCTCAACAATCGTGTGATGTGATTGGACACTGTCTCAAAGTTATGACGCCTGATAAAATTCGACGCATAGGCAGGATTTTCGATATAACTCAAAAATTTTGCCAAATTAACTTATCTTCAATTTCAAATTAAGGATGTGGGTGACGATAATTGGGCCCTTTTTTCCACATTTTCAAGCGAAGTTTCTAAGAAACCTGGCTTCAGGAATAATTAATTTTGTTTCCAAATACGTAGTACAACTCTTACGAAAGTTGCCAGTACTATTCAGAGCATCTGATACTTCAACCTACGCTCAGAAAATGATTTTTAGTAGGCGTCCCAAAAACCACTAAAAAGCNTACTCCTCATTCATTCCTCATCACTTTTTATTGTTATTTGCAATTCAACTTGTATATATAAATGCACATCACCAAATGGTCCCCTTTTTTCAAAATTTTGCCCTTAGTGGTCAAAACAGCTTATTTGGGAGCCTCACGCAAGAGCCTACTTCTTGAAAATATAGACAATTTTTAATTTGTGCATCAAATACACCGCTAAGCCTGGATTAAGGTCCAAATGGTCTCATTTTTCCGATTTTTTCTCCAAAGTCTCAGGAACGACTTGTGAATTTCTAGTTTTTGTTGAAATTCTGAGCTATAAATTTTCTAAAACCTACTTACTAGTACTTTATTTGAAAAAATTTCAAAACCCAGAAAAAATCCTGCGAGTTAAAAAACTCAGTGACAAATTCTCTACAAAATAGGGCAATCAAAAAAGTTATCTGAGAAATCTCAATTATCGTCACCCTTAATTTAACCTTTGATTTCAGCCCCGAAAAACCGACTTTTCTATGAAAAGATCACAAAACCAAAAAAAAATTTATAAGTGAAAAAGCTCGGCAGAAAATTCTCTACAAAATAAGTGTATCAAAAAAGTATTCTAATAGCTCTCAATTATTGTCACCCACACCCTTAAAAATTTAAGCTTGTACACTCCGCTAAGGGAACCGTAGACAATATCTTTTTGTCCTCAAATTTCTACGTATATTATAATTTTAAACGAACTGCTCTTTAGCGCCACTTGAATCGAAATACTTCGAGGCACTGTATAATGAAAATCAATAATATACTGGTACTGATAATAATTTTTATGGAAAGCAAATAAAATCTTATTGATCCCTTTCTAGAGCGTAATTTCTGACTGAATATTATGGTGCTTCCAAAAAACGATGTCAAGTGACATGTCATGACATTGGAAATTAATACGTCACTTTTAAAGTGTTTTGATATCGAAGATAATGCCAGTTCTTCTTAAATTTCTACAAGATTCAACTTGAATCATTCAATGAGTTTAATTTTCATTTTCTGGAATTCTCACATCGAAAATAATCTCAATTTTAAATCGCTTACGATTTTCCAATATTTTACACCCACAACCCCCCCTTTATCATTAAAGTATGCTCAGCTTGAGTAAAAAACTTCGGTTTGAAATACCGTGACTCTTAGTCCCAGATTTACGCTCATTTTAAAAAAGTCATTCCATTTGTTAAAATATACTTCGTTATCTTGGAAAATTCGTTCTTCGAACCTGAACTATAAAAACTTAAAAATTATAATTTTGGGCAAATTCTCAATTTTTCCGGTAAAAAACAACCGTTTCGAATGAGCAATGTTCTAACTCGTTTATAACGTTGCTTAGGCTTAACGGCCCGAAATACATACGGGGCCGAATACAAGTAGGCAAAACATCAATGCCTTACTGTACAAGTATACAAATTTTTTTTGTTTTAAATAACCTAATTTTGTTAATTTTATCAAGTTAATTAAACTTCCCAGTTTCATTTTTATAGTCATGCAAATTTTGTCAAATCAGAAAGTTTGATTTCTAAGATTGAAAAAATTCATGAAACTAAAATTTCAGACAGGATAATATGTTTTTAATTATCAGTTCTTAAATTGCCCAGAACATTCACTTACAAATTCATTCGGTGTTAAATAAATATCTCGCTAGGTTTCTAACTGTGATCACACTGCTGGTGCGGTACAACGATTCGAGTACGGAAAACGGCTTTTGAGCTATGGTTTAAAACTTGACGGTTTTGGAGAGTGTTGGAACAATACTCTTATTGAATCCCCATGGTCAAAAGGAATGGACAAACCTGGAATAATCACAAAGGCTAGAGGATTCACATGTTATTTATTTTTTAAAAACCTTATTTAACTAATTACAAGGGGGCAATATCACCTTTATTGGTCACGTTCGGCGATATTGGCATTTTCGGCGATATGGGGTCAGAAATAAACTTTTCCGTTCAAAAATGAAAATCGCGTAGACATTCGGAATGACGTCATTATTTGGACAATTTTTCAATATAATAAAGAGTTTTAAAAAAGGTTCAAATGAAGTGAAAATATGAAGAAATTGTCCAAATGACGTCATTCATGGCACACCCTTAGTAATTTGTGATAACACCCTGTGGGCGTTTCGGCAATATTGTAACTTTCGGCGATATGTGCACTGGAAGGATTTCAGACAAAATTGTGAAATTGTGTATGTTTGTTCAGCGATATAGGCACCTGAGTTAACTTTTTTAAGTGGTACAGATATTTTTGTGATCACGGTATCATTGGAATAAAATTTAAACAAAAACCAAAATTAGTGATATTTTTAGAATTTTCCCCCACTCAGAGGGTCCCGCTAAAAGCGTGACAGAATTACGCGTCTCTGATTGGCTTTCAGAGATTGGCCTCTTCAACATGATAGAAATAGATGACGAATCTTTTGCGTAAAACGTCGGTGCCCTCTGAATAAATTCTAGAAGTACTTCATCCGAATTTGTAATAATGTTTACCAGTAAAAAATGAATGGCATCCAAATTTCTCACCAATTTCTGACCGTCATATTTTTTTAAATATTTATTTTTTTAAATCAGGTTTAATTCGCACTTGTTAGCAGAGAAAATTTAGTTTTTGTTCATAAGCCAGTTCTCTTAAATTAAGCTTAATTTATATGGTTATGCTATTATGACAGTGCTGTCAAGCAAGACCACATCTAACTTTCATTGTTTCTTAATTTTTCAACATATTCAAAAAAATGGTTTTTGCAAACCGCAAAAAAATGCCATTAATATTCTAAAATGTCTAACAATTCCAAATCTGAACCCGTTTGAAGTATAAATTTTATCTGGCTTTTGAAAATTCTATGCATTGTGATGACTACATTTCTGAGAAATTTTGGAGAAATTCGCTTCAAGAGGGAGCCGTGCCTATAGTTTTTGGACCTCATCAAACTGATGTCAAGGAAATGGCCCCTCCAAAGTCGTTTATTCACGTTGAAGATTTCAAAAACCCTCAAGAACTCGTGAATTATCTCGATTATTTAGATGGAAATGATACTGCGTATTTGGAATACCATGCTTGGAGAAATATTGTCCCAGATTTTACAGTGCCAATGATGGGTTCAACTGAAAAAATGTTTTGTGGAGCTTGTGATGAAGTTCGAAAACGGAAGAAGTCCGGTCTTAAAAAAATGATTAAATCGGTAATTTAAAAAAAATTACCTACGGTAGTAACCCGTTACAGAAAATTTCTCATTTGAATTAAAGTTATGAAAAATATTTATGAATAGTTATGTAATAGCTTAGCTATTATAGCTATGAAAAAATAGAAAATAATATTTTGTGAAATATTTTTCATAGATCAAAATGTTTTTTATGTTTGAAATTTGCAAAAAAAGTACGCAGCGGCCTTATTAGTAATATCCGATAACTAGCTTATACTTCACCTTGGACCATAAGGGGATCTGATTATGCATTCACTTTTGTGCGGGTGGCATCTTACAGCATTTACGATAATAGTGCTACGCTAAAAATAACCTAAGATCAGGTTTACCATTTTGGGGTTTTATAATTCTATCAGAGTATTATTCGAATTGCGAATACGTTTGTTGAAAAATTATTCTCATAATCTAATTGAGAAGACTAGTTCTCACATTTGGACGCTCGAAGCCAGAATTCAGAAAAGTATCATACATTATAACTTTAATGAAGGTTCTATCAGAAAACTTTTCCAAATTGGAGAACTTATCTCCTCAATTAGATTATAAAAAAAATTTATCAATAAATTTAATGGGTGAATCGTAAAATGTCCACTTTGTAAAATGTCGACTTTTCCCAAAAAGTTAAAAAAAATTGGTGTTAAATGTAGACTTTTGCAATAAACGGCGGAAAGCGAAATGTGGACTGAAATTTCGAAGTTTCTTGAATGTCGATCAATTAAAAATAACAAAATTGAATAACAAAAAAATGATTAACCACACGATCGATACTCAAAATTCGTAGTTTTCACCCTAATTTGAAGGTGACAGCCTGCATGTACCAAAAAACCTGCTGAAAATTGTAACTTACATCGCTGAGTCCACTATTGTGGTTGTAGAATGTCGGAATTGCCGGAAAGATTGCCGACATTTTACACAATGATAATTTTACTGTCCACCCAAATTTAATTGAAATTGATAATTCATCTTATTTTATATCTTATATGACGGAAGAGAGGACTTTGATAAGAAAAAGGGACGCCGCGGACTTTGAAAACGCGGATGGGATTAAGAGAGTTCTGGGTGCTAACACAGCAATTGTTGGGGAGTTTTTGACTACTTTTTGAAGCCTTATACATTTTGTTTGAAATGTTGGGAAGTAAAAAAAAATTGTTCTGTGAACACTGTTTATGATTTTAAGATATGTCAATTTATATTAATAATCGTAATAAGCTCGTGAAACACTTTACGAAAACGCTTTTCTCAATCCTTAATTTGTCCCCAGCGGGAAATAACTCGCGGAGTTTATTTCCAAGTTGATTTAAACTTTTAAAATAAATCAAAAACATCGTTGACCACAAAACGTTTGATTTTTATTAACAGATTACGTTTGAGTTATTCGTAAAAATCAAGAAAGTCACTTTCGTAAAATTCGATATAACTGTCTTGTATTATTTAGATTATTTTTTTGTTACAACAAAAAATATTAAACACAAAAAAATACATAAAACGTTCGAATTTTATTTTTATCATTTTGAGGTAATCTTTCTTAATCATAGATTAAGTGCGCACCGCTATAAACATAAAAGCAGCATGTCAATATAATAACAAACAATTAGAGGCTTAATTTATGTTAGTAATAGTGTTAGGCTTTTTTAAACATACTTTTCTAGCTCAGTTTTTGACAAATAATTCAATTTCGCTATTCAAATTACATTGTTGTCCATATTTATGGGATTTGCTATTTTTGGTTTAAACTCTAAAAAATGACTTCAAACTTGAATTACAAAATTTTTATTCGTCGTAATTGATTTCTCAAGACCGATTAACCCGGGAATTGTATTTATTTGTTCAATTTATCAAATGAAGAAAGATAATTTTCGCATGCAATCCAGCACCCAAAACCTTCTTAAGTTAAGTGTTTTGCGAAAACGGAAGATTCTGCTCAAGGCAGCAGGAGTGGCCAAAAGGCAGCAGTGAGTTTCTGACAAAAATAGGCGAGGCTTCTGCTTTCTCAACTCCGAAAACTGAAAATCTAAACTTTTACAGTAGAAGTAAATATAATATTTTATTTATGCAACGTTTCGATATTTCATCTTCAAGCTAATAATAAACTTGTAAGTGCAGAAAGTCTTCATTACACAATCTAGAGTTTTGGAATTTTTCTAAAAATAATAACTGTGGGCAAACTAGAGCTAAATTTTTACGCCCTCTTCAAAATAGAGTGAAGTTTTTATGAACAATTTGTTCATTAAACGATGGAAGATTTATTTGTATAAAATACGCTTCAGCGTCCACTAGACTTTGAAAGGATTTGAAATTCTTCATTTCTATTGTAAAATGGCTCATATAAAATTTGTCTCTAACTCCCCTAAT
>SCLH01000872.1:20708-57569 GCA_004367855.1 Oikopleura vanhoeffeni | reverse complement strand
CCCGGGGAAAACCCCAAAAGCTAAAACACATTCGGTACATATTATAATAATCAAATATATAAAATCAAAAACGAAATATCGACTTAAAATACATTACAAATATAATCATAAGGTATCATACGGTATGATTCATACCTTATAATTAGTGTTCCGACTGAGAAAACCAGGAGCCAAAGTACCCCCTTAAGGGTTACCCTTTAAGAGGGTATGCGAGTCGCATAATGCGACTTTAATTTGACATATTATCGGTGAATTATATTGAAAACTAAGAGCTCATGAGAAAAACCGAAAATTTTCGATGATTACACTGATAGTTACGGTATCGTTACAAGGAGACCTTTTCGTGACTTCAAAATCTATCTCCTCCGAGACGATATATCCAAATTAGCTCAAATTTTCACAGAACACATAACGATAGCATGCCGAAATTCAAGCACAAGCTTTCTTTGATCCGAAGTCTGACCAATTCTAAAACGGCAAATGATCGACGTTTTTTGGCATTCTCAGACTTTAAAATCTATCTCCTCTGAGAATAAATTTTCAAAATGGCTCAAATTTTTACTGCGTATTCTTTAAAGCATTTATAAGATTAAATCACAAGCTCATCTGAATTTGTTAATTATAATTCAAAATATGATTTTTTGGTCAATTTCTAATAAAAATGTCACGTGATGAGACTGAAAATTTGACTCAAATCAAGCTGACGATTCACTGATCAAAAAATGTTCTTACGGCATATCCGAATTTGAACCTAGACGCGTCAAATAAGCAAATTTATGTTAAGGGAGTACCTGACGGACCTTATATCTCGACACTCAGACATGGTAGAAAGTTAATTTTAACTTTATTCTCAATTTTGTTATCAGTTTCATTCCAAAAAAATTCGAAAAAAAATTTTTGATATAGAAAAATTTCCGAAATTTCTTATTAATTCTCAGTATAATTTGCCTTCTACAGGCTCTAACTTTTAAAGTTTAACTCCGTTCACGCTAATTTTTGTTGCATGAGTTCACTCTGAATTCAATCTTGAAAATAAAAATAAAAATTTTTTTAATTTCGAAAACCTGACGAACGTATAAGATTTCTTGGAAACCATATATGGAGAATCTTCCATTTTTGCTGCTTCAAAATTTGTGTAACAGGTTGGCTTACAAAATAATTAAAAAATTTAAATTTTGACTGAAAGAAAAGATCATAAATTTGCAAAATTTCAGTTTTTTCTAATTATTTTCTTCAAATAATTGACTGAAACTCGAGATATAGACATCGGATCTGACTAATTTTTTTGTCATTTAAAATTTTTTATGCTGATACATCGTAAAAATATTTTTTTTGTATTTTCTTCAAAGATAATTTTGCAAACCTGAGAAAAAAACATATTTTTGCCGAATTTTGAAGTAACCTAAACTTCAAGCACCTCGTAATCATAAACTAAACAATATATATCGAAAATTGCTCGGATGTTCTCGAAAATGATGCCTAGACGTCGAATTTTATCAGGCATCATAAGTTTGAGACAGTGATCAATGACATTACAGGATTCTTGAATTAAGTCGACAATCGTGTGATGTGATTGGCCGCTGTCTCAAACTTATGACGCCTGATAAAATTCGACGCATAGGCATCATTTTCGATATGGAGGTTACTCACAGTAAAATTTTCAACGCTATGAATAAAATGTTGAAAATAAATTGCTCGAAAATTTTTGAAAAATTTTTGTAATAAAATTTCAGAAAAAATGGGTGATTTAAAGTTTGAAAAATTAAGATATTTGGCCCAACACGCTAAAAATTAAATTTTTTTTGTTCTTTCTGGTCCTCAATGATCTTATTTTCAGGATAGAAATAATCTTAGTTTCGAGCGAGTACGGGCGCGATAGAAATTTGGCAATTTGAACATAAAAACCTAAAAATCATTTTTTTGATAATTTTCTTAGTTTTTTAATTCTCCATTTCAATTTTTATTTTGTTTTTAGTTAAATGTATTTTCCTAAAAGCTCAAATTTTCCTCGGTCCAAACCCTACTTATAATTCATCGCATTTTGCATCATACCCTCAATTACTTCAAAGGCAGCTTTTTCAAGAAAAGTTAGTAATATTGCTTTCTATTTTGATTTGTAATAATATTGTATTTATTTACGTTTTATATGCAATTTGATAAGAAAATCTTCTATAACTGGACAGAATAAACCCTTAATTTGAGAATAAGTTGAAAGCTAAATTGGAGATAATTTGTCAAAATTTGATAACGATCCGTCTAATTTGAATCAGTGTCAATACCACCGTTTATATACACGTTTATAAGCCTACGCCAACGAATTTGGTGAAAATAAATTGGGCGATTAAATTTATTTTATGTCCTGACTTAGGGGCTCCCTAAGCCAGCTCTTTTTTACATAGATTAAACCAGAAATTTATTTAACAGTAATTATAAACTGAATTCCCGGAATTGATTTTCATAAAAATATACAAAATTATCGCCATTGATTGGCAAAGTTGTCAAAATTGAGGTAAAAAGCTTATTTTTTGAGTTTGATTATTTATGGGTAATAATTCCAAAAAAGGCCAAAAAAATAGTTCGTTTATTTTTTTCAAAAATTTATAAAAGATTGATGCGTTTTACATGGTAAAATAGTTAATTGGCTATATTTCAAAAGTAATTTAATTTCCGGACACAGATGTCCAGATTATGTTTGGCATTGAGCTCTGGATTTAAGAGGGTTCTATATGTCAATTTGCATGCACAAATGAAGTGTCTTTGTTTGATAAATTAAAGAAACTAAATATCATTTCTGGCTGAATCGGGTCTGATGAATCTATCGTAACTAATAAAGAACCGATATTCCGATGTTAAAGTCTAATTTTGAAGTTTCATCCAAATTTCTCGTATAATACTGTAATTTAAAGAAATATTAATAAAATTTTGATAAAAAAAGGCAAAATGAATTTCTGTGAAAAACTGACCAGAAAAGATATATTTTAAAACGTGCTGCACGTTACGTGCATCTCCTTTATTGCAGGAAATTAGGCTCCAACGTTTGTAAGCATTTTATGCGCTTAATATTTTCGCTTTAATCAAGAACATTTTTCAAAATCCGTAGCCTCTTACAAAACATCAACAAAAAACTTACAGATTCGTGAGAATCCTATTTTTGAAAATAAACTCATTTCTAAGGTGGCTTCTTGGTGGTGGATGAATACTCACGATGATATGTGCATTCAAGGATCTGAAGCTCCTGATTTCCTCAAAGAAATTCAACCACCAGTATCAATGGCTGACAATGAATTGCCAGAAATTAAGGAATCAACCAAAAATTCGTATGGACAAAATCCTAAAAAATCTGAAATTGAAGAAACCTCAAAAATATTAAAATTAGAAGAAAATCCCAGACAATCTGGAAAAGCCACCAATAGTTCAAAAATTCAAGAAACACTCGCAAAATCCTCAAAATCCAAACTTTACGAGCTCGTAGGCCCAAAAAGACGTCGACGAGATTTGAGTAAAATTGAAGTTCGCACTTTAAAGGTTGAAAGTAATTAATACTTGATATTTATATTATGAGTGAATTTTTTTGTATTTCAAATCAACTGGGAAAATGTCCTCACAAATAATGTAAATTTATAAATATGCCCCTGTAAAATTTTTTAGTGAATGGTGCAAATAGGGATGAGGATGTCTTACCAAAAAAACATGAAATCAGTGGACTGAAATGATGTGAAAAAGACGAAACAGAACTATCAAAAATCTTGATTTAAATTGAAAATTAATCATTGTAAATTTTATATAAATTATACCAACTAGTAACTTGCGATTCCTTCGTTGAATAAATCGAACTGATGTCACAAAGCAAAGTTGAAAAATGTCTTTTTCTTGCAGGTTTTAAACATTAGAAATTCATAATAGTTATGAAATACCCGAAAAGAATATTTTGTGCAGAATTTTTCAGACAGCTAAGTTAGGTTTCTATTCTTATTGAAGCGTTGGTTGTGAAATGGATCATCAGAACTTTTCGTACATTTTGATAATTTGGTTTTGTGCGTAGGTGGCACCTTATAATATACAAGTCTACCTAACGGCCTCACTCGGCTGTAGATCAAGAAACTGGAATCTTGGGATTTCAGCATAATTTATACATTTTTGTTTAGTATGTTAGAAGATATGGCTTATTGAAATATTACAAAATGTCATTTATTTAAGAAAATCACATAATTTTGGAGAAAAAAATATTCTTCGAAGAAATTCAGAAAATTTTCAAAATCATCTATTCTGAATAACTCTCGCAAATTGATGCTAGCTTGTCATTTGATACACCAATATCACGCCGATTTAACAGCTGTACTGTGTATATAGTAGCCCCGTTTTTTTTATAGTTTATATCAAGAATTGATTCATCTTCTTATCTTAATCCTTATCTATATTCTTCCTAGTCTCACACAATTTTTTGACTTCGACAACTTTGTAATCGAGTCAAGACCTTGAGGTGGGCGCCAAAAAGTTATCACCTTTTAGGGGGGGGTAACTGAAACATACATAACAGAAGGCGAAAAAATATAAGAATTTGTTTTTAAAATACTCGGTTTCTCACTTGAGAGTATTTTATACTTGGACAACTAAAGCTAGCAATTTTTTATCTTCAAAAATTCCGAGATAAGATACTCAACAGACATATTTATATACTGAGAAGATTTCAAAAATTCGAAATATAGAATTTTCAATGTTTTGTGTGGTCAGAGAAAAGTTTTCATGGTAAGTTAGGGATGAGTTATTTTTGAACAGTTTTAAAATACTGCAAAATGTCTTTATTTGTCTTTAAATAGAACAATTTGTGCTTTTTTGATCGATAGTAAACCGTTTTTTCATAGATTTATTATAGATAAATAATAGTTTTTGGAAAATTGGTGAGTTTCTTTTGTGAAACAAACCTGGTCAGGGAGCTGATAGCAATTGTGATAGCGGTAGTGTAGTGGGGCCTCTCCGCCTCGCGAGTGTTAGGGTGGTCTGTGTTAGGATGGTTGGTAGGAGCGTATCGTACAAAACGCTTCCTTTGAATAATTTGAAGTGAATTAAGTTGAGGTGTGAAAATAAACTTCTATGGCATAACATATTTTTGAGGAACAGGTAAAAAAAAAGTTAAAAACCAGATAATTTAAAGAACTCGTTGTGAAATGAAAACTATATAAGTAATTGGTGATGAAGAGAAATAACGTAAATATTTTATCGTTATTTCTTCGTGTTTTTTAGTTTATCCAGATCAATCATGCAGCTGTTAATAAAGATTTTATCAGCCGAAATATCGAATCGTAGCTCACGGTTGATTTATTGTGAAATTTTTTTGGATTTTTAGCATTTGCAGCTCTTTTTTTTTGCAGGTAAATTTGAATTTTCATTCGAAGATTTTGAGTTCATTCTCTTTCCGCTTAAATTTTGAAATTGCCTTTTCTTTTTTGCTCAAAAGCTAGACATTTCCGGTCATACTTTAAATTTTTTGTCTATATAATTTCACATTTGCTCCAATATGCTTCATGAAAGGCATGGTGCTCCAAGGCTTAATCAAATTAATTTTTGCACCTCAAGCTAAACTCCCCCAATTTTACCGAGAAGAGGAAATTACCAAGACATCCGCTTCACAAAACCATCTTCCCCTGATGATAAGAAAAATTGTTCTATTTAAAAAATAATCTTTTGGTGATGCTGCGCATCCCCAAAACGATTATATTGTAAAAATTTTGAATTTTCATTTGAAGAATTTTGAGTTCATTCTCTTTCCGCTTTAATTTGAAATTGCCTTTTCATGTTCTTTTTGCTCAAAGCTAACATTTCCGGTCAACTTTAAATTTTTGTCTATATTTGCCGACCATCTTCGCAATCCAATATTTCATTTCCAAAACTGTTTTTTCAAAATCGTTGTCGTCATCAAAATGCGTTGCTAACCTGAAGCAGGTGTCCAAGCTTTAATCAATAAATTTTTTTGCACCTCAAGCTAAACTCCCCAATTTTTACCGAGAATAACTCGAGGAAGGTTACCGAGACTACCGCTATCAACAAAAACCATCTCCCCCTAGATGAAATAAGCGCAAAATTATGTTCTATTTAAAAAATATTTTTTTATGTCACTAAAGAGATAGCTGTTTTACGGCTTCTAGTTTAGTTAATATATTGCTTTGTAAAAGACTTGATGTGGGCCAAAGGTGAACAGAAGAACTTAAAGTTGTGTTTACAGATAGAAATGTACAGTTAAAATGTTTTATTAAAGTTATTTAAATATTCTCGGGAATGTATTCCATTGTTTTTATTTATAACTTGGCTTTTAAATTGTGATTTTTGTTAAGGCAGGAAAAATGTCGATTGCAATTTTTGTGAATGGCTGCGTATGTTAGGTGAAAAAAAAATATTCTTGAAAACTATATTTCTTGTCAGTTGTGTTATTTTAACTATTATTTCGAGAATTATACCATTCAATATAATTTTTTTAATCTTTTAATATATTATATTGTATAATATGTCCTTAACCCTTGGAAGCTCAGAACCACTTTAGTGGTGCTGAAAATTTTGAATCTGCTGAAATCGGATGAAAAAAAAGTCCTGGAAATTTTTTGATCAAACCCAACATAGAGTCTGCCACGAGGAATTCAAAAATGGCAGTTAAAATTTTCTAGGACTTCTCGTTCAAAAATTATTTTATCTTACTTTTTTCGAGAATTTCTCTCAAAAAACTCTAAAATGCGTGCTGCTCAGACAGTTTAAACGATAGATAAAATCTAAGGAACTGAGTTTTTAGGAAAGTCTTTTGAGTATCTTTCAAAACAAAAAACAAAAGAATTTCCACCATCGGAACTCTTTTTTTTTCGTGAGTGCTTTTTTCAATCTTTGAGAAAAATTCGAAAAAACATATGCTTCGATTTTTTCGAAAGTAGGTTCCAATGAAAGCTACGGCAACACTGATCAGAAAGTTGGCTTACCTCGAGATAATATTTTGAAGTCTTAGCGGTTAAATTATAACAAACGTTGTTTTATAATTTTATTTTGTCGTCATAGTAATACAAATTTTCGACTTTTTATACTGTAAAATAAGGCATTTTTTGTCATCGAATGAGAAAATTGACAAAAAACTATTTTTTATAACCGAGATTTTAACGCCCTCTAGCGGCTGAAACTGATCTAGAACGAAAATTTGCTAAAATAATCAAACAGATGCTTGATTATCTCATACCACGCTTAGCGATCTTAGCGAGTTAACTATGGATGCATTTTTTCATTCTCAAAAAATGATTTTTGACAGCGCAAACTGTTTTGCGGTTTTTGATCAATCACGCTGAAATCGTCTTTTTATGAGAAACGAAAAGTTTGATTAAAAATTAAAAAAAAATTGGTTAAAGCCAAGGTCAGAATCAGTGTGAATAGACAAATAAATGATTATGTTAATCTTTATGTTTTCGATGGCAAGTAAGTATTTAAACCCAACTTTTGGCTGCTCGGTTTCGACTAAATTTTTTTAAAAAATTCACAAATCTGATAAAGTATTTTTTAAATTTGAGTCTTTTGATCTCAAATGAGACAATTTTATTTTGAAATGTGGTTTTTTAGTGATAAGGGAAAACATTTTCTTCATTCTCAAAAAAAAATTTTGTTACAAACTGGAACTTTTTTCGCGTTTATTGATCACTCGCGCTGCTAATCGTCTATTTATGAGAAATCTGGAAGATAGATTGAAAATCAAAAAACAATTGTGAAAGTCAAGGTCTAAATGAGTGCGAATAGTGAAAACATTGTTTTTGAAAATATTTCTGTTTTCAATGCGACGTAAGTGATCAAAGCCCAATCTTTGCTGCTCAGTTTCGCCCGATTCAAATAAACATTTTGAAATTTTATTGATTACCTCGCTAAGTTCGGCTATCTTTAAAAAAATAAAATTATTCACGGCTTTTTATTAAATGTAGTTTATCCGTAATGAGGGCTCAAAGTCGCCCCACTTAAGGGGGTTCTATAGGCAAAATGGACTTTTTGAATTGCTTATTTCTCTCGGCATAGACATAGGAAGTGCATAAAACATTCTGATAAGTTAGTTCGTAATCTCTGGAAGACGTTTCGAATCATATTTTTAAGATAGCATGTTGAACCAACCGGTAAATGAGGTTAACCAGGAGCAAAAAATTTCTTGAAAAAGCTGTATTTTTTTCGTCCTATTTAGGAAATGTTTCAAAATTTGTCATTATCTGCGAAATTCAAAGGCGGAAAAAACTGTTGTTCCTTTTTTCTAATTTTCTCACTAAAAAGGTATCAAAGCTGGCGAAAAGGACTGTTTTTTGCTATTTTGGCCACGGAAAGTTGTATTTTTTTTCANCACAAAAAACATCTTCCTGAATGATAAGGCAAAATTGTTCAATATTTAAAAAATAATACATCGGTTTGGGGATGCGTTGGGGATGTATAATTATGTCCTTAAGAATCTGATTTTGAAAGAAATTTTAATCAAATTGTTAATTTTTTAATTTTAGTTTTTTACACATTAACTTATAACATTTTCGATCTATCGATTTAATTTTATTAGCATTTTCAAAAATAAAAATAGAAATAGTGAATGTTCATTTTGATAAAACCCTGTATATTCGTTGAGTAAACAGTTTTCTATTTCATATTTTTAATTTCTAGTTGAAATTTTTCCATTTTCTTATTAATTCACATCTTCGAAATCGATCAAAAAATTTTGAATGAAATTTAGACATGATATTAAGACTAATAATAAAAAAAAATTAAGGTTAAATTTTTTATTTCTTCGCAAAAATTACATTTTTTGCATAACTATGTACATTCTTTTAATAAAAATATTTGAAGCTGTTTAATTTGAAATTCATACATTTACGCATGAGCTTTACTTCAAGCAAACATATTCCTCCATTGTTTCCAAATTTATACTGCATTCTGAATGTAACCTTAGGAGTAGTACTATGAAGAGCGAAAATCTTAAATAGAGCGGTATTTTTCGCAAGTTCTTGTTAGAAAACAAATGAAAATTTAAAAATCCGCCTTCATCAAATAACACCATAAGTGTTTCCGTGTTTGACGGCAAGTTTTGAGTAGAGATCGTATGCAAGCTTAGGGAGAGTAGTAATATTGAAATCCGGTTAGGTGCTCTAGAACTAAGCCGCATGGTGTCACGAGGGTGACACCAAAAATTATTCTGATAACATTATTTTTGTAGATCAAGAATAAGATCTACCATATGACTATTCTTCAAAAGTTTCCAAGTCAGTTTTATGTAATTCTGGTAATTGGAGTACAAAAGTACATTTTATGCGACCGTTTTTTTCTACCCACTGAAAAGGTAATGTTTATTTTGAATATAAGATTATAACTATAAGAGATAAGCTCAACATAAAACCGATTTACTTTTCAACCTGAAACAGCCATTTTTTCAACATTTTTAAATTTTTTTGAGAAACGGTGTCTTAAATCTGAACCCAAAATTTTTTCGGTTTTAAATCGAGTTTCTGCTTTTAATACTATATTGCACTGTTTAACAATTATAATGAGGAGCCTGTTCTTAAAATTAGCGTATTTAGTAAATTTGAAAACAAGAAATCAGCAATAAAAATCGTAATAATTTTGACACCAATTTATATTTTTCGTTCGTCCACTGGGGACTCTCACGAAATTAATTTTCAAGCATTACATAAAAATGTGTAGAGAAATTTATCTTCAATTTATTCGATTATAGATTTTCAAGCCATTAACAATTTGTCGCGTTGCTTAAAATTAAGGCTTTCCAACTGATTCCGAGTTTTTTGAGCTCGAGCGCGGCGGCGCCGTAACGAACCGCCGTTTGGGACGCGAGATATAATATGCCCTTTTTTTCGATATTTAATCAAACTTATTCAAAGATTTGTTACAATTAATAATTCTGTAGAGAGAACACGAGCTGTTAAAGTTGCCAAGTGTTCTCTCGCAGTTTTTATTACAAATTGCAAGTTTGCAGTACTCCATTTAAGATATCCTGTGGTGATGTCAGTTATGTGAATGTTTTTTATATTTATAATGTAAACTGACATAACCACAGAAAGTGTACAGAGTCGTATTGCCCCTAGTCAAGATTCTTACACATCGAAAATACGACGGGCCCCCAGAACATTTTTGTCACCTCTTTGTGGTCCGACTATCGTTCTTGATAACAAGCCGTTTGATACACGTTATACTTGATCAAACTCATCAAAATCGGCGTGAAAACCTACCCAATTCTTGATATACATATGTGCAAACAGTGTACAGACGATAAAAATTTGTTATTCAAAATTTTTTGGTCAACTTAATTCAGTTACCAAAATATGCAAAAATTATCATGACATTATTGATGGCGAACTAATTATCATTCGGTTGATCAGCTTTCTGAAGCTGTAATCGTTATCTCAAACCTGACATACTGTTATCTGTTAAAATTTGAAAAGCGCGAATTTTACAATTTTTGAGGCCAAATATCTGAAATACTACACATTGTAAAACGGAATATTTAAAACCAGTGTTATATATTTAAACGAAAATCTGAAATCCTGAAAAATAATTTAAGATCACTGATTACTCGACCAATCAGCAACGAGCTTCAAAATAGTGATATTTTGTCTTAAAATACCTACTCCTCCGCGAGTTTTGAAGATAGGAAAATTATTTTCAGATTTTATTAACCACGAAATACATGCGCAGACCTTTTACTATCGTTTTTGTATAATTCATCATAAATTTGCCCAAGAATAGCCAAAAAATGTTTTTTGAGCTTATTTTTGGGTCTTATGCAAAAGCCTACTCCTCCCTGGAATTTAAGTTACAAATTTGAAACCAGTATAAATGAACAGTTTATGAGTTCGCAGAAAGCTGTTACTATCGAAACTTTAATTTTTTTTTGTTATCGAAACCGTACTTTAGATTTCAGAAAATCCATAAATATCGATTAAAATGCTAAAAACCTTGACCATATTATTTTTTCAACCTTAACGGATCTTGAAAATAAGCGTTATCTCTATAGCGCGTGTTCGAATCACACTAATGTTGTCTAAGTGATTGTGTTAGTGATTGCCTTAGTGATTACGCATCAATAAATTTTGCCGCTCCCAATATCAAGCACTTTTGCCTATTATCATACCCAAGGCCGTCACTAAGAGTCTTAGTCTAAGACAACATTAGTGGGATTCGAACATGCGCTATAGAGATAACTCCCATTTTTAAGATCTACTTCGGTTGGAAAAGGGATATATTTTCAAAATGATAAAAAAGATCTTTTCTGTCAGAGTATGGAAACTAAAATAGCACCAGTTTATTTGAAATTGTCCATATTTTCAGAAAAACAAAGGGGTACTCCCTTTAATAATATCGGAAAAAACAGTATCAGAGCGCAATTTTACAATTATTTTGTATCGCAATTTTGTATACGAATTGATATAACAGCTTGCAGCAAGCTGCTTGCTATTTATAAGGCTCAACAGAATCATTATCACGACGGGATTTACCATTTCTGACATGTTTTAAAAATCAAGTAGGCCTCACTGGTAGGGCCTTCGCCAAAAAATTACCATTATTATTATGATAATTTTATACATTGCCATCTCAATGTTGCAGTAGGGTACCTTGTTTTGGGACTGTCTTGTGGTCCGAAAGAAACTACTAAATCAAAGGCGTGAAAATCAAACTTAAAATTTAATCCAATTTTTATAAAATGCTTTGCGGTCAACCACAACGTAGACAGCGATGTATTTTTTTATCTCATCATATTAACTTGTGTTATAACATGTTATATGAAAAAAATCGTCGACTATGGTCGATTATATAAAAATACCTTGAAATGGTATACATGTAATTCAATTGATTCGAAAACTAAAAAGCTGTTCTTTGATTTTCATTCAAAACCGACGTTTTAAATTTGTATGAAAAGTTAACCAAGAAAACTTTCCATTACAATAATCTGCTTATTTTGTCTACACATGGGGGCCCCATGGGGGGAGGTCCGAAAGTTTGATTTATTTTTAACGTTCGTAAATAGAGGTCTTTGATTAGAAAATTGATAAATTGTGTGGGTTAATTTTTAAGAAACCTTTATTATGAGAAGGTTGATGTCGTAACTAACGCAAATTCAGACCAGTTAACTAATGTCACAAACCTTTTGTGTAGGCCTACCGAGCAAAATCAGCTACCCAATAAAAACATCTAATATCAACGAAAAATTAGGACCGAGCGCTGTTTTAAGGGGGTGGTCGTCGCATTTTAAGGCAAAAATGGGGTTTTCAATGACTAATTGTAGCAAAAGTACAAATCGTCGGACCAAACATTACCTCTCTCTGATATATTTGAACAAAATTCTTGCATACGGAAAATAAATCAAAAGTGACGGATGGCTCGTCCAATCAGAAACGTGCTTACAAAAATAACGGATTTTTTTTTTTAAATGTATCTCCTCCCTGAGTTTTTGGGGTACAACAATGATTTATGACTCAAATTAACCGGACAGAACGTGAGCAAAAAAACCGAGTTTAGTTTTTTCGAAAATTCTTGAATTTGCTCTCAGTATCACCAAAAAACTGTATTTTGACCCTTGTTTAGGGGTCTCAATCAAAATGTATCTCCTCCCTGGATTTAAAAGTCACACATTCTAAACCTAGATAAATGTGCAGCTGAAAAGTCTGTGCAAAAAACCAAGTTGAGTTTTGTCAAAATTTCTGACTCGTTTTTCTGTTAATCGTGTTTTAAATTTCCAAAAATCAAGAAATTTCTACTTTTTTCATACGAAATATTTCTGAACTCATCAAAAAGTGCTTTCATAGCCATGTATCAAAATAAAACGAGTACCAAAATGCTTGTAATTTCCATATTTTCATAAAAAGGCATAGAAATAAAATTGGGAAAATCTGTTTCTAGAGCCTCATTTTGCGACGACCACCCCCTTAAGGGGGTCCTGTCTACTAAAAAAAAGTATACTTGGAATAACTAAATCGGACAAAAAAACGATTGGTTGTGGTTTCGTCTCTCTTTATGTTTTATGTGAACTTGAGGACGTACAGTTTAACCGTAGCCAAAAGTTAGTTTATTGCTTTCGAAGACTTGGTAAGGACAGTAGCAGGAGAAGCCTAGCTACGAAAAATATTTTTTGTGTACAGTAAGTTGATAATAATAAATAAGTTGTATAGTATTTATACAGTATTTTTATACTGTTTTGATGTTTTTAATACTAGTACTGCACACTTA
The DNA here is from genome assembly GCA_004367855.1 of Oikopleura vanhoeffeni. Taxonomy (NCBI): domain Eukaryota; kingdom Metazoa; phylum Chordata; class Appendicularia; order Copelata; family Oikopleuridae; genus Oikopleura; species Oikopleura vanhoeffeni. The sequence goes on along the minus strand of SCLH01000872.1, from coordinate 44,348 downwards.
TCTATTTATCAGATCTCGCACACAAACGGTTCGTTTTTAATTTCTAGATTTCGACCCAAAACTTTGTAATATTAATTTGTATAAATATATTTAATCTGTATGAAATATTTGAAATAATTCATTTTTTTATATGCGTCATAATTTTAAACCAATGAGAGAGTCGATCTTACTAATCTCACTTTTCTATTTTACATTTTTCGATAAATGAAGCAAGGAATTTTATGAGATGTTCCTGTTAATTAAGGTGGTAAAAAACTTGGAAACCAAGGATCACTTTCAAGAACAACGACATGAACGAATGTGAAAGTCCAATCCTGGGAAACTTTTAATTTTAAATAAATGAGGTAATTTAAAGATTTATCATTGTATGGAGGAAAAACCCTTAAAACTGAGAGGAGAAAAAAATTTTTACAAAGTAATCCTTCATTTCAACTCTAATGTATCAAAAATTGAGGATACCATACATTTTTTCAGAAAAAAGATCATTTCAACAAAATTATTAATATGATTTTTAGCTGAAAAAATCCGAAATTTGATAAAAATAATTTCTGAAAATTTTCTAGACTTTCTAAAAACTTTGAATTTTTCAATTTATTTGAGATCAGTGGAAGTACACAAAATTAATTTATATTTCACATTTCATTTGATTCCATTTCTGATCCTTATGAGTTTAGTGAAACAAAGATATATATACTGTATGTACTCTTTAATTTTCCCATATTAATCACATGAACTTGGGGGAGTTAATAGGTTGCTCAAATTTAGACAGATCGTTGTCGGTAAAATAACAACTAACATTAGTTTGATAGAAAAAAATTTTTGTGTTTTATTTTTATACATTTAATTTTGGCTTTTTCAGACACTAAAAATTTTGCCCGTATTTTATTTAGCAATTGGTACTCAGAAATTGATGCACTTCTAAGAAGGCACGTATTTAAAGTAAACGAACTTAGATACAATCAATAAACGGCAAATTGTTATATTATCCTAAATTTTCAAAATTTTTCTAGATAATACTATTTCAGAATCAAATCAAATTCAAAGTCTCAGAAGATTTTACTGTGAAAAAGATATTGTCCAAATTCCAGCAGAAAGTTACAAAAAACGGCCTAGTGGAAAATGGGTACCTGGAGGTCACTGCGGATCATCCTTGATTTTTATGAACAACTGATAGCAACGACCTGTTTTAATTTAAAGATTTCAATTTTTGAAGATTTTTAAGGTAAATTTTAGATATATTATATATATCATCAAGCTATTATCATGTTTAAGTTGCACAATGTCTTATAAGAGGGCTATTATTAAATACCGTCTTATTTAAAGACTGAAATAGTCACTTTCTGTATAAGGACAGAGGCAAGAGAGATACTAAAGGACCCGAAATATATGCTCAAAATAATTCATTTTTTGAAAATTTTGAAAATTTTTCAATTAAAATTAGAGAATTCATTTTGATTATTAAAATTATTAATTTTACTTGAAACGCCATGTGAAGTCCCCCTTTGATCGATAAATACAGTAGAATTATGTTTTTTGAAAAAGTTTAAATGTGTGTGGACAGTAGATATTAGTAGTGCAGTTTGATCCCAACCAATGGCGGATCAATAAAAATATTTAATTTTGCTTTTTAAAGTTAATTTTGAAAACAATATATTTCGAAACCCTCCAACATCTCCCTTTTTTAAATAATTTCTGAGACAGAAAATAAATAAAACACACTTTGAACAACCAAATGATATTAATAATTTTGTAGTTTCCTTGTGCGAATTATTAATGATATTATTACATATTTAAATACAATATGTTTTGATATCCAAGATGTAAATCCTCCCTAGACATTTTTTTTAAAATGATTCCGAAAATTTCAGATCGATTTTAAATTTAAGAAGAATGTGGAATCAAAAAAACCCAAAATTAAATGATAAGATTTCTGGTGTCCTTGTAGTCACAAACCCCTGTATTTCAAATAATAATTTGTATGTAAATTAAAAGTTCATGTATGATTTCTAAATAGATTAGGAGCAAACATAAAGAAAAATGGATTTTTAAATCTTAATTCAGAGCTAAAAAACCGCATTTCTCGGTTTTTCGGCTCCAAAAAAATTTGGTTGAATAAAACTCCACGTGGATCTCACGCCCACGCTTTTTTAGTGTGGGCGTTTTTGTGTGTGAATTTAGTGACACAATGATTATGACCAGGACAAAAGTGGGCATCTGGATAGAAAATGTAATTTTCTAGTCGCACCTGTAAATTTTAAATGTATATTAAATTTGTGGGTTAAATTAATTTTCAAAGATTTTTCTGTATTAATTTATATTTCATAATATATATTATATGCATTTCGAGGGTTTTCGAATCGCTTTGATGATGTAATGAACAAAAAATCTTATTTTCTGAGATTTCGCACTTTACGGCTTAATATCATTTTTAAAGATTCATTTTTTAAAAAATAAAAATCATTCTTACGTTTTCAGCTTCAATACACCAAGTTGCAATTAACAAGCTGGTTATGATGAAGAGTTGTTAATGAGATGTAAAAACAAAGAAAAACTTACAAACTGCCCCTTTTAAGGTAAATGTTCAATCTTATTTATTTAGAATACTATTTTCAGAAAGTAAAGGAAAATCTTCCCTTAGTATATTCACAATTATGAAATGTTCAGTTAAATTTGTACAGTAAAGAGATATGTTTCAAATTTGTATACATGAAAGCTACTTTCAAGGTCTTAAAAAAATTTATAAATGGGAGAATGATATATCTGTGATGCCTTGTTAGTTAATTAGGGGGCGTTGAAGGACAAACACAAATTTACTTAATCCTTAAATAAATATAGAATTTTATATTTTTTGGCCATTAAGGGGGTATGCGACTCTGATTTAATATAGGCCTTAAAGGCATTTAAAATGCTCCAAACTGATACGGGGTGATAATTAGTCAAAAATAGTATTTTCTAAAACCATCACATTTTGCGTAATCTTCAAAAAATTCTTATCGCCGGAATCACTCAAAGAAATTCCAAAAATCTTTTAAAAAAAATGCGTCCAATCAAAATAACGACTCTTTTCGCAAGCGTCGCTCAACTTAGGCCCAAGTGGGCAAAAAACACTAAGCTGAGAGAGCATCTCGTACACTGGATGGGGAACTCAAAGCCACTTTCTCAAAATCGATATGGTCTGTGGTCACACGGTTCCCCGGGGAACCTTTTTGCGAAATGGAAGGGTCTGACCCTGAAATCAATCAAAATGCCCCAACTAGATTTTTGTATCAAAAATATCCTTTGTAAGTTGCTTAACCTTTACAATAATGTAATAAATAACTCTGAATTTTTTGGCAATACCAGCAAAACTTCTGAAAAACCATTTACATAGTAAAAACCAATTATTTTGTTCAAAATCTTTTCAATAAAGTTCTAAAAATATCGAAAAAAAAAGTGTACTAAGAACCTAATCATCAAAAAAATTTTTTCGAAATTTTTGCATTTTTTCGATTTTTTTCAAGTATTTTTTGAAAGATGAAGTTAAAAAATAACTTTTGCTCAAATTTGACCACTAAAACTTACAATTGTTCTTAGGAATACTTGATAAAAATTTGAGCCATTTTGCAAATATATCCTAGGAAAAGATAGATTTTGAAGTCTGAAATTGTAAAAAATCGACGGTTATTTGGCGTTCTCGAATTGTTTTGTCGCCGAATCAAAAAAAACCTACGAGCAAAGATTGACATACTACCGTTACGTGATCTGTGAAAATTTGAGCTCGATTTGATATACCGTCTGGGAGGAGATAGTTTTTGCAGTTTGGAAAACGTCACCTTGTTACGATACTGTACCTATTGGTGTAATGGTCAAAAATAATTTGTGATGTACTTTTTCGCAAGATTAAGGATAGATCTACAAATCAGCATTTTCTGTTTTTCTCATGAACTGTTAGTTTTCAGTATATTTCACCGAGAAAATGTCAAATCAGAGTCGCATACCCCCTTAAGACCGCAAAATTACGTTCTCTTAAATCAAAATATAATAATTTGAAATTTCTTAATATTTTGGAAGTTATCGGTAAAAACATATTTTAATTCAACAAGGATCCTAGACCTATTACATGTATGCAAAACACTTTATATTTTGATATGTTATTCTCTGAAATTTTAGCTTCAAATCCTACAGGGAGATTATGAAAATTATTTTCAGAACGGTAATTATGAGCAACTATGTAAGTGGCGTCCGCAATTAGATTATTATGATCTAGGGATGGTTCAATAATCAAATCTCTAGAAGTACCTGCCCCGACATTACTTCCTCGATATGTGAATCTCTATCAATATCTTTTTCAATCAATCTGTTTATATATATAATTTTTTTCGTAAACCTATATATTACTATTATATATGGATTACCCGACCTCAGAGTCAAATCCTCAAATATTTAAAAAATGACGATCTCAGCACTTGATTGGTTGATCATTTCTCAACCTAACCAATGAAATCGCCTTATTCCACAATCAAGGTGTTTTGATTTGAGTGCTAATATCTTTGGCCGGTTGTTGTATCATCTCAATATTTAGGATTTGTACTCTGAGGTCCGGTATATCCAAAAAAATCATGCCCTCTATACAAATATACTGTGATAAAATATTATGATGTTTATCAGTATCCTTTAATCAGCATCCCCTGCCAAGCTTCATTCACAATATCCCTTTTGATCTCCGAGAACATTTGTCGAGCTTTGTTTTTTGTTAGGTGCGAAAATACTCTTTATCAAAGAACGCGCGCTCCACTAACAAAGTCATTATTACCGTTCTGAAAATAATTTAAATAATTCCCCTGGAAGATTTGACGCTAAAATTTTAGAAAATAACATATCGGTTCATAAAGTGTTTTGCATAATAGGTCTAGGATCCTTGTTGAATTTAAATATGTTTTTACCGATAACTTCCAAAATATTAAGAAATTTTAAATTATTATATTTTGATTTTGTAAGGAGCGATTAGTCGAGCAACTCATTCGCGCCATATGCGAAATATCGGACTNGAAATGTCGGGCAACGTAGTGTAGTTGGTTAACACGCTAGAATTATGACGATAGAGCCCCGGGTTCGAGCCCCGGTTTGTCTTTCCACCATTTTTAGGAATTATGATACCTTACAATTTAAGAGATCGTAATTTTGCGGTCTTAATGGCGAAAAAAAATGTAAAATCCGATATTTATTTAAGGATTTAGTCAATTTGTGTTTGACCTTCAGCGCCCCCTAATTAGCTAACCAGGCATCACAGATAGACGAGACCACCACCAATTGATTTTTTTTGTCCGATTAAGTTATTCTGAGTATACTTTTTTTTAGCAGACAGGAGACCCTATAACCTTCTTAAAATTGTAAAATAAAATATGCGATATGTGACCTGGAAGTAAACATTCTGTATAACAGGCTCATAGTGAATGTTTATTGAAATTTCTCTAAATTGAGAATGACATTGAAAAATTAAATATTCGGCAGAAATTTATATCCTATGATTTCCTTCAGCTGATGGAACATAACATCCCTTACAGTCAACTTGGCCATTTGTATCGCATTCTCCACATTTCAATTTTCCGAATTTATTTCGTCGTTTGACTTTTTTGCCTTTACAGCTATTACAGGTTAATTGTCCGAGGCCTTTACAATCCGGGCATTTATGACGTTCATACAGTTTTTCGAATTCAGATAGTCGAACGCGTAAATCGCCACAATCCGCCAATGCTGAAATTTAATTGAAGACGTCATTTTCCAAAATTTAAATATTGAGCTAAAATTTTTAAATGCTGTCAGTTCCTAGCATGATTTTATACATGTAGTATCATGTAGGGCGTCGGTGCTTAGAAACAGATCCGGATATGGGCTCTTGATGAAAACTTTTTACTGGGTATATATTCCTCTCAATATAAACCATAAAAGGAATGTTTAATAATTTAGGTAACTTTTGAATTTTCGTATAGTTGCTTTTTGAGAAAATTTTGAGTTCGAATTTAACTTTTCGAATTCATCAAATTTAAAGAAATTTTTGAAAAAAGTTCCAAAAATTATGAAAAACTTTCTTTATTTTTTGTTCAATTTTTTTTTTATTATTTGTTTCGAATCAACGAGAAACACTTTTAAGAATGGCCACTTTTCGCATAGGTGACCACATATTTTTATATGCTTTTTGGAAAATCGAATGACATTTTTTTCTGACTTTTGGTCGAAAATATTTGGAAATATTTTGAAAATTTTCCTCATTTCTTGTTCAAACATTTTCAAACTAATTTTTCTGAAATCACCGGCTGAAAATCATTATTTTTGCAACAAAACTACGGTTCAGTAGAAATCCACCGAAGCCCTCTTCAATCAAAAATTAAACAAGTTTTAGTGAAATAAAATTTATTCAATTTATTTCATTCATCTCATGAAAAAAAATATTTCTTTTCATGTGCTAAAATTTCGTTTTTTCGAATTTTACGTAGAAATCGTATAGAAACAAAATAAATTAAATTCGGTTGTCGAGACCGTTTTCTGCGGTTACTAATTAATATAAAAAAATAACGTCAATTAAAACACTTTCGATAGCAATCTCCTGTTTTTTGAGTGTTGTTCAAAAGGAGAGTTATACAGTTAAAATAATGAATCTGAAAAAATAAGATTATATGTAGTAAGCTCAAAGGTGGCACCTTTCATTTGGAAAAGTTTTTGTTCGAAAATTCCGAAGTGGCAAAACGTTTACCATCAAGAGAAAGAAAATTGAAAGAGTGCAAATTTGTCTCTAAGCACCGATGCCCTTAAGGGGGTGATCGTCGCATTTTAAGGGTTTTTCAATGGACAATTGTCGCGAAAGTACAAATCGTTGGACCAAATATTACCCCTCTCTGGTATATTTGAACAAAAATCTTGCATCCTAAAAAAAATCAAAAGTGACGGATGGCTCGTCCAATCAGAAACGTGCTTACAAAACTGACGGAATTATTTTTTGAAAATTATTCACCTCCCTGAGTTTTTAAGGTACAACAATGATTTATGACTGAAATTAACAGGACAAATCTTGCGCAGATCCCTTAGGAGACTTTGAGGGAAAATTCTTAGATTTGGCTTCAGAATCACCAAAAAACAGTATTTTGCACTAGGTAACATAGGATCAAAATACTGTTTTTTGGTGATTCTGAAGTCAAATCCTAGAATTTTTCCCATAACTCTCCTTAGGAATCTGCTCACGTTCTGTCCGGTTAATTTAAGTTATAAATCAGTGTTGTACCTTAAAAACTCAGGGAGGTGATTAATTTCCAAAGAATAATTCCGTCAGTTTTTTAAGCACGTTTCTGATTGAAAGAATAATTCCGTCAGTTTTGTAAGCACAATTGGCCATTGAAAAACCTTTAAAATGCGACGACCACCCCCTTAAAGAATAAACAGTATCATATACTTGTTTTTAGTGTCAAATTAACAATCAAGGTAATTTGATAGCTTTTGAGGGTATAATTTGAAATTCTAACCGCAATTTTATTTTTATTTTAAACACTTATCAAAATTTCAGAACTAAAAATACGTACTGATTACGATGATATTATGTTTTACTAACCCTAAGTTATTATTTCGATAATTATAACGCTAAATGTGTGCTGATCCCAAGTGCATATACATATCCCTTTATTGCCCTCTCCCAAAGATTTGGTCCCTCAAAAAACACGGAGGTGAGAAAACAACAGAGTTTTCAAAAACGACTCAGCCGATTAGGTTCTTAGATAGCTCAAACTGTGCACAAATATCTAGTGATAATTAACAAATAAAAACTGGTCCCGAATCAGACGCATTTTCTATTTTTTCTCTCAGAACCTTTGTTTTCTATTTTTTAAAAAACTAATATTAAACAATTCAGTATCTCTAAAAATAAAAATAAAAACATTGGTTCTTTTAAAAAAAAATTCAAATGTTTATATAAATTGAATAATTGTGCTTAGTTTGAGTTATCTAAGAACTAAATTGAATGACTCGTTTTCAAATGACGCGTCGTTTTCTCACCCCCAGTGTTTTTGAGGGACCAAATCTTTGGGTGAGGGCAATAAAGGTATATATTCGTCCTAAGTGGGGCCTAGTAGGCCTACCCATCTGATTTTGCGTCTTTTGATGTCAAATATCTGTAATACTACACATTGGACAACCAACACTTTGATATTTGAACAAAAATCTCACATCCTAAAAATTAATTGAAGATCACTGATTGCTCAACTAAATAGGAACGACCATCGGAAAAGAGCTATATTTTGTTTTAAAAAAACTACTCCTCCGTGATTTTTGAAGATTGAAAAATTATTTTTCAATTTATTAATCAAAAAATAGGTAGGCAGACCTGTTACTGGATCTGTTTTTTCAAAATTTGTAATAAATTTCCTAAGAAAAGCCAAAAACTTTTTTGTCAGCTTATTTTATTGGTCTCATGCAAACACACACTTTTAACTCTGTTTTTTTTCTGCCGCTTGGTGTCCCGCGCACGACGTTTGTATTATATGAGTGTGGTGTACTGGGAGTGTGAGCGTGCTGATGTATAGGCTATACAGTATAGCCGAAATAAAGACTAAAGTTAGGTATTTACAGTTTATATAATATTATAAAATTTGCCTTGTAAAAAATAAATAATCTTAACTATTTATAATGAATTGAATCGATAAAACAATCTTTATTAGTGATAATATCACTGTGATATATTTTAACGCTAAATAAAAGCTAAAGCTAGAATAATTATTATAAATAATTAACATCAATCGGTGAATCATTGACTTTTTAGTATTATTCAATCTTGATTAATTTCAATTCATAATTTTTAGGAAAATTTATAAAACAAGGCCAGTCATTTAAGATTAGCACCAGGATTCCAAAAATATTCTTAAATGTGTATGTGTTTATGCGTTTTCGAAGTATTGTAATGTTAAGTGGTCATAATTAGCGGGTTTAAGGCGGTTAATCATCTGTTTATGAAAGAACCAGTGTCCGGTGAAAATTTCCAAATGTGGAAAATTATCGGTTTTGATTACAAAATAACATCTTATCTTTAAATCGAATTTATAATTTTTTTTCATTTTATACATATAGCAGAAAGTAAAACGAATAGCACGCCTACGTTTTTCTACAAATTCGTAACTTTTTGCCTTACACGCCTACGCGTTTTTGTCAGTCGCATTCGTTTAGTTTGGACTTAGTAGTACAATATTTAAAACTTCATTTAATTTTTTCAACTACTTCTTGATTTTTGCCGATCAATTGTGAGATTCACCATTTCTTTTTATAAATACGAAAAAATTTGGAAAAAGAATTTTATTTCTAACTTTAAATTAACAACAAAATTTTACTAACAAAATTAACTTTAAATTTCGAAAATATCCAAAATAAGTGTGTTTACATGACAGTCATAATTTAATTAAGTTTCAAATGTTTTATAAAATGACAAAAAAATATACATATGTAAATTAGAGTTAGTAAAAATCCTAAAATCAAGACAATATATATTTTCAAAACGATAAAAAAGTAATTTTCTGACGGAGTTTGGAGAATACATGACACAAATTTAATTCAAATTGTCCATATTTTTAGAAAATAAACATAAAAATTAAATTTCATCAAATTTCTTTGGAATTGTGAAAAACCTACTTCGTTTTTTAATTTTTCACCTAAATCGCAACATTACAAAAAAAACTTTCTTGGCAAATTTATCCGCTAAGCGTTCTTATTAGATAAAAGGTAATATTTACATTTATATTTTAATACCTTCTAGTTCATCAAATCCTCCTACATATTGACCATCTATATAAATTGCTGGGAGATGACCAACCATTGATTCTCCATTTCCCAATCCTCTTCTCTTCAAAAAATCGATTCGGTGTTCGTCACTGATGAAAATATCACGCTCTTCCCATTTCACTTTCATATGTCGAATGATAGTCACAGCACGGTTACAATCTGCAACGAGTTTTTTGTCAACACCTAAGGTGGTTGTATAAATAACAACCTAAAAATATTTATCTTCGGGTTCATCAAATGCCTTAAGGTGGTTGCGCGTGTGAAATGTTGGTATCTGGGGAAAAATTACGGACTTCTGTTTAGGAAAAATTTTATGAGCACCGTTTTTTGAGAAATAATATTCGGATATTTTGGCGACTAAACTTTTTTTTAAAACCTTCGAAATCAGTCAAATCGATAATTTTGATAATTTTAAAGTGGTGCAAACTACTGAAGTTAATCCCGAAATAAATTCTACTGTTTTTTTTTGCGCTGTTTTCCCTTTTTATTTTTTCTCTCAGTATTAATTTTTGAGGGATGTACAATACTCATCGTGGAAGCCGTTTCAAGCGGTGCGTAGGGTTTAAGTTATTTAATACAAAAAATGAGAAAAAGTTCACCGCTCAAAACGGCTTCCCCAATTAGTATTGTACCACAAACGCGAGAAACTCTCTCTGCAATTAAAAAACGATCATATTAAGGTCTAGGTTGGTCGGCATTTTAAATCATGGATATTTTGATTTTTTAATATAATTTTTCAGACCACAATTAATTAACACCCACAACCTCTTCAAAGGATGAATACTGAATTGCTCAATAGCAGTCTTTTCGACAAAATTTTCGATATTTTTTTTTAATTTATCTGTGAGAAAAAAGTACTGAGATTTACCTTGTTCAAATCCTCTGGTTTTGCAAAAGCAGAATATAAATCGTATTCAAAATGCTGAACTCCAGCTTTCACTCGATTTCTAATTCCAGTAACTTCATCTAATTTTTTGAACCCCCCTTCCCACCTTTCTTCTACTATCACATTATCACCTGTAAAACATCCTGGAACGCATGCTTTACTTTATTTAGAGTTTGAATTTTATACCTTTGAGAAATAAAAATAAATATTTTAAAATAAATATTTTGAAAGTTAAAAACTCTACTTCCGACAAAACTTCCATCATAATGTCCATTTTTTTTCCAATCGTTATCAAATTCTCGCTGATCTTCAGTTGTGATATAAAATTTTTCTGTGTGTTCAGCAGCAACTAATTTCCGAGTTTTGTCATCTTCAATAAGCTGTTCTAGTGTCGGGCCACCTCCTTTGCGACCTGAAATTTGAACTGTTCAAAATGCTATATTTTATTATTTAACAGTATGTATTATTTTTGGTCCCGATCTGCGTTTCTTGCTAAAACTCGCTTCCTGCCAATCAAAACGTTCGAATTCAAAAACATGTGAACCAATTAAATCTTCATAGATCAATAAACGGTCTTTGCACTTTGAATAAAAAAACCCGTAGATCGGGACCAAAAATTTTTCGATCAGAAAATTTTATTCGGTCGAATAGTTTATAAAATGATATTTATAAATTTTTGGTGACTAAAACGACCGACAGATTTCCAAAATATTTTTAATTGTCTTTAAATTTTTCTGATCGAGCTCATGAGCGCCTCTTGTTGAAATGAAAAAAAATCGCATAACGGTCTAGCCAAGCCTTCGAATATTTATACGTCTAACTTCTCAATTTTTTTATGTATAATACATAAAAAAAATTGAGAAGTTAGACGTATCACAATTTGTGATATGTTGGAGTACTTAAAGCCCCTCCGCTAGTCTGTGACCACTTATAACCCCCTGACCAGTTTAAACCCCCTTTTGGCAAAAGCTGTAGGGTGATTTTAAGTAGTCAACCACTGTATACTACACGATTTATTTTATTGAAAGAAAATTATAAAAAATTGTGCAAAATACAAAAATCCATTATAATTTTTGCTTAATTTGAACGTTGGAGGCAACTATAATACAAATTGCAGGCTGCAAAAAACGCAATCAATAATTAGATTTCTAATTGACGTGTCAAAAATTCGATTAGGTCGGTTTGGCCTGTGTAAAGTGGATCTCAGAGATGTGGCATTATGAAAAGAGCCCGGAAACATTTAGTTCAGCGATTATATCAAAGAATAAAGTTTGAGTTTAAGGGAGTGGGTGTCGCTGATTTGAGCCGCTTCCAAGGTCATTTCCCGCCAAACTAGCAAAGGTGACATTCCAAAAACATTTTCAACTAACAAAACCAACTTTCGCGGGAATTTTGAAGTTAACAGTAATCTGATACAATCCCACTTACGCCGACACCTACGCTTTTAAAAGGCTTCTTAAAAAGACACGCAGTTCGTACCTACTCCTTCAATTTCATCATTTTTATTTTTTTTGTGTCAGGCTCCGGAGAAGCCTTACAAATAATGCAAAAGCGCTTTTTTTTAACATTCGCTTTCAGCGGACAAAAAACGCGAAAAAAACAAAAATTAAATTTTGAAATGGTCAGTTTGGAGGCTCAGGCAAAGCTATCTCCTCCACCAGTTTAGAGATACAGTTTGACTCTGACTGCATCTGAAAGCACAAGACTTGTTGACAATGAATAGAGAGTTTTTTTAAATTTTGCTTCGCGTCTCTTGGGCGTAGCAACTTTCATTTTTTAGCCAAATTGTTGAAAAATGGTCAGTTTGGGAGGCACAGGCAAAAGCTATCTCCTCCACCAATTTAAGAGATACAGTTTCGACTCATACTGCATCTGAAAGACAAGACTTGTTGACAATGAAACTAGAGATTTTTTTTTGAAATTTTGATTCGGCGTCTTTTGGAGCCATGTCAACTTTTCATTTTGGCCTAAATTTTTGACCAAATTTAGAAACCAGAAAAAAATGTTTCAAATATTTTTTCCTTTAATACAAACACTTTTAATACAAACACTTTAAGGATTTGGTGCAATTTTAAATCGGTAGCGTCAAAAAAAACAAATAGCGCACTTTCAATTTAAATCATAAATAAATCAATAATTTTGTTTTTGACTTTTTTGGCCGCCGAAAGCAAAATTTTTAAACAAAAGCAAATTTGCATTATTGTTAGGCTTCTCCGGAGCCTCACACAAAAAAAATATAAAATGATAAAAATTGAGTAGTAGGTACGAACTGCGTGTCTTTTTTAAGAAGCTTTTTAACGCGTAGGTGTCGGCGTAGGTGATTGTATTAGATTACTGTTGAGTTCAAAATTACCGCGAAGTTGGTTCTGTTAGTTACAAATGGTTTTGGAATATCACCTTTGCTAGTTGGCGGGAAATGACCTTGGAAGAGGCTCAAATCAGCGACACCCACTCCCTTAAGGAGGTTGTAGTCAAGGGATTGTGCTCTTGAGTCAAGAATTGCCTGACTCTTTAAGGAGGTCCAACATCATGAAAACAGGTCAATAAATTTGATTTTGAATGTCGTAAAATCATTATTTTGACCTTTATCAAATATACTCATAATTACCAATTTAAGGGTGTTAAGGGTATCCCGGTCCCTAATTTGACATATTCTCGATAAATATTAACCAAACACTGCTTCAAGGATATATTCAGATTAGCCAGTTTGTAGAACTAGCCTTCAGCTTGCGTCATAAATCTGCCAAAACTTTTTTGTATGCTTACACTCCGTGACACATAAGCGAAACAAGAAGACATAACGCAAAACAGAAAATCTATCTCCTCCAGGTTTTATTATGGAAAAAACCTTAATTTTAATACGACCTGTATATTACTATTCAAAACTTTACAGTAGCGTTTGTCGATAAGGGCTAAATTTACTAGAACATGCAAAAAACCACCGTTTTTTGGATATGACGCCTCGAAAAATCTATCTCCTCCCAGGTTAATTTGCAAATTAGCTCAAAATTTTGCAAAAGCTAGTTCAAAACAAATATAAACTTTACAGTGACGTTTTTTTGCAATTTCGACCCTAAACTTAAAATATGAATTTTTCAAGGTCACGTGGAAAAATTTCCGAAAAAATGTGCTTTGATTTTTCGAAATTAGGCTCAAAAGAAAGCTGAGAAACACTGAAGAGAAAGTTGGCTTCGTCAACCCGATATTTTGAAGTTTTAGTGGTCAAATTGCCACAACATATTTTTTAACATAATTTTGAGAAAATACTCAGAAAAAAATCGAAAACGCAAATTTTCTAAAATTTTTTGACGCATTTGGGTTGTTTTATGCGTTCAAAACATAAACAATTGTTTGGTGTACTTTTATGACATAATAACTGCAGAAAAATGTAGGAACCGGGATACCCTAATCTGTTAGCCGTGGGATAACTAGAAATCGTTTAATCAACGGCTTAATAATTTTTCCATCTGCACTTTTCGCCTAAATCGAACACCAACTAGGGCGCGCGGGACTCTATCCGATATTTTCTTTGTTTCGAACAAACAAATTATTTGTTTTTCTCACAATGAATCAAAAATGTTTGTTGATTCAATAATTGACAAAAACCGAAACTTAATATCTTTTTGAACAACCAAAAAATCAACCTAAAGATGACCCTAATTTTTCAAAATTTTGATCATTTTTTTCAAAATTTTTAAGTTGCGCGCCTCTGGAATGAAAGCGAGACTCATTTTTGGAAATTTTCCGCTTACACAAGTTCACTTACACGATTTTTAAGAGATATTAAAATGAAAAAAATTGAATAAAAACTCAAGGCGCTGAAAATTTTATGGCGACAGTGTAGATACGCCGCGACACTTATCAAAATTTAAGTTTTTTAGAAAATTCTAAAGTTCAAAAAATAAAAATTTTGGCCTTACAAAAGTTCGCTATTGCAGCTTTACATAATCTCAAGAATTTTCAACTTTTTTTCGTTTTTTTTGAAGTCAGTCATACTAGATAGAAGTTTGTAGCTCTTACCGTTTTCCAGTGAAACACCTTCGAAAAGACCTTTCATACCTTTGGGAACCCCCTTAAAGTACGTTTAATACCCTTGCCCCTAATTTTTATTTTATTAATTATCGTTTTTTTCCTGGATACCATCAGATTAACTAAAGGTGATCAAATAACCGTTTAATATTAGATATACATCTTGTATTAGTTTTAGCGGATAAAAAAACAAAAAGCTCATGCTTTTTTAATCGTGTTGTCTCAAAATTATCGGAAATCCGGCAAAATTGAAAATTTTTTAATTGAAGCACAAGGAAAAAGTAAATTGTTCCTTTACTTACGTGGTTTTTTTATAAGACCTAACTGAAGTTTACGGCTTTCTCGTATTTGGAAACCACATGACACGATATTGGCAGATAGAGAATCTAATTCCGCGTGTTTTGGTGGATTTTATTTTTCGAATTTCAAACCGATCGGATTTCCGGTGGGTCCATTTTTCAAAGTTGTTTCAATCAGGCCAAAATTCGGACTGTAGACTAATACGGGCACAAGGAGTTCGAATCTGATATCAGATTTTAACGATGGCGTCGTTATGAGTCATGATCACTCCCCGAGCCCGATTAATTCTTGTCATGGTTTTTTCTATCTTCTATATAAGAATTCTCAAAATTGACTCAAAATTACTCATAATGTTGTTATACGTAAATAATTCAGAATAATAATCCAGAATTTTGGGTATCAGATTCAAACTCCCCGTGTCGAATTAACCTTTAGTCCGATTTTTTATAAAGTTACCGTGTTTGTACAAGTTGTAAAGAGTTTCTATGACGTCATCTAAAATTACCAAATGACTCACAATGACGTCATCGATAAAATCTTCGGTGATATTTTGCCAAACCGTAGTTTCTTTGCAAAAATTATGATTCAGAGTAAAACAAGGCGAAGAAACAAACAGGACATATTTGAATAAAATCAAAGATGACATTTTTACACCACATACTCAGAAGTTATGAACAGTGACGTACTCAGTGGTGGCCAAATCTGGCCACCTGACTTTAAAAAATTATTTATCCAAGTTAACGTTAACGAAAATATAAACTATATTCGATAGCTGCAACAATTATTTGAAGAAAAAAAAAATTATATTTTTTCGGTTTTTACGATAATTTTTTTTTGAGACATATCGTAATAGAAAATATTTGACAAAACCTTCAATTGTAGAAAAACGGTAAGGAAATCAGTTTGTCATATAAATATAAAAATAACCGCACGATAATTTGCCACCGTAAGAGACTTTCGCGATATTTTTGGCTTTTAAATAACAACGTCATAAGTACTTTTATCAAGTTTTTCGACAAAAAATAACAAAGAAATTAAGTTCGCGCGCATGGTTTGTCCGATTTTACCAGGTGTTCAAAATAAACGTATCAATTTTCAATTGGTTGAAGGACACATAAGTTGTTGTTTTTGCAAAAAAATTATTATATCATTATATATTTTTGGAAGAATTACCTTTTCGAGAGAAAACGAAAAAAT
Organism: Oikopleura vanhoeffeni; assembly: GCA_004367855.1. Classification (NCBI taxonomy): domain Eukaryota; kingdom Metazoa; phylum Chordata; class Appendicularia; order Copelata; family Oikopleuridae; genus Oikopleura; species Oikopleura vanhoeffeni. The sequence goes on along the minus strand of SCLH01000872.1, from coordinate 28,144 downwards.
TGATGTGTGTAATCAAAAAGAAAGAAAAAATTTGATTTTATGAATATTTTATTTTCATTTTTTGACACATAAAATAAATCCTAAATCACGGTGGCAAAGTTCATAAATCTATTTTTTTTTCAAGTTCAAATCTCATTTGAATTTTTCAGGCCCGATTCCGGGCTGACATTGCTTTATCTCAAGAACTACGAAAGATAAGAAAAGATAATAAGCCAAGATAGAGAATTCAAAAACATCGATCATTTTAATATAAATGTTTTCGGAAAAAGTTAACTTATTAAAAATAGAGATCGCAGTCACTTTGACCAAGATTGGCCAGCGCTGAGTATGTGGGTTAATATATTCAGCTGGTTATTCCGGAAAATAAGTTTAAAAATTTTTAAACAAGAAATGAGGAAAATTTTCAAAATATCTTTTCCTACTCGAAAAATTAAAGTGGCCATTTTGTAGAGTTTTTTTCGTTGACTCGAAACAAATAATTAAAAAAATTCACCGAAAAATAAAGAAAATTTTTCATAATTTTCGGAACTTTTTCAAAAAATATCTCAAAATTTGACGAACTCGAAAAGTTAAATTCGGACTCAAAATTTCGTAAAAAAGCAATAATACGAAAATTCAAAAGTGACAAAAGTTGCCTGGAATCCAGGCCCTGGATTGTAAAACATAACTTTGATGGTATATTGAAGAAAATATATATACCCAGTAAAAAAATTTTCATCAAGCGCCCATATCCGGATCTGTCAGATAGCACCGAGGCCCTTAGGCTTAAATGCCACCGAATGAAAGCTCATGGTTTACTGAATAAAAAATTATGTCAAAATTTTGGTCTGATATATTCTAAAATCATAAAAACGTTAAAATTTTGAATTGAACGCAAAATTTCTAGAAAACGGCGCGACACAATTTTATAAAAATTAAGTATGAGTTGGAGAAATATTTCTTATTACTTTCTGATGCAAAATTTTTGTTTGATATGCTCCTATAAATAGAAAATTGCATTTTAATTCAACCGGAAGTTAATTTTTGGAGTTTATAGAAAATTATTTTGATCCGATTGTACCGAATTGAAGCTACTGCAAGACTGAAGTAAAAACTGCTAATCACTTTTACTTATTTATAGCATTTTTCATTAAAATTGAGGTTTTCCCAAAAAAAATACTTAATAAAAATCTGAAAACAATCAAAAATCATGATTCATGACCCCGAGCTGAAATAAAAAACCGATGAGTACCCACTTAAGTGCCTTATTATGTGACCCTTAATGCACTCTAAGGGGTCAGAGACTATAATCTATTTATTAAAACAAGTAATAAAAAAATTAATAACTGTGCTCATTTGTTCTAGTTTTTTGTCAACTTCTTGTATTTTTGCCTCTTCTTCAGCTGTTAATTCGAAATTAGGATTAAAATCAACCTCTTCTTCATCTTCATTTTCTTCTTCCTCTTCTCCATCCCACCAGTTTGAACTTTTTCCAGACATTCTCGATTTGTACATAGATTTGTCTTTAGAGAGAGCATTTGATGCGGTATTTGAACTTGAACTGTCAGATTCAGAATCTTCGGATAGATAATCTTCTGGTGGCAATAATTTGAGTCTAAGCTGCATTTCCGAATTTTTTATAATATTAATAACATCTAAGACAGGATAATTCAAGCCAAATTTTAATTTTTTGGTCATCTTACCATTTTTCCTCGTGTGAAACTTCAGATTCACATTTCATAATTAAACTTACGTTCAAATAAAAAATTGATAATCTGGGTCATTTTCAAGAGTAAAATTCACAAACAAAATAGTAGAAGGTAAGCCTCAATATTCCGGCCTCAATTGTCCGAAAATGCCCGATTGTCCGAAAAACCCACGCAATTTGACATTTCTTACAAATTACTTTTTGTCGTTAATGTTCGAAAGTGCTCAATCGTGCCCAATTGCCCAAATTTGATAATGAGCCAATTTTTATCGACCAATGAAAAATGCTTATTTATTTATTGGCTAAATTATATTATAACACCTACGCTTTTTAACTTATATCCACCAATCATAAACGCTTAATTTATGGTTAATTTCATGTAACTTCGAATGCCAACGCATTTCTTATGTATTTACGAAAAGTCTGAAATTTGAGTACTATGGGTTATTTTTAAAATTATCTGACGTATTCTGGGTCAAATTTTGGTTTGTATTTACAAATTCAGTACAATACTAACACTAGGAACCACACTGAAATTTATCACGTGATATCATAAAAAGCTATTAAGTGCATCGCGTTGGTTAGAAAAGCGAGCGCAAGGCGATGTTCCCAAGATTAGTATTGTATAATTTGTATTTAAAGATGCCTTTGATTCACCCCAATCTTTATGACTCGAATTGCAAACGTTCACACCATTAATTGCAATCACAATATCGCCTTCTTGAACCCCAGAAGCATCAGCTGGTGTTCCTTTGCGGACACTTTTAATTTTCACAGGAGTATCTCCAGAAATTTCTATACCCCAAGGCTCATTTTTTTGCCGAACGAGCTAAACTTTATATAAGTATTTAAATAAGTACTTGGTTCAGTATTGGAATTCCATATATTGATCAGTAATAATTTTTCTACTGCCAGTCACAATTGTATTGTCTATTACATTTATTTTTTTGAAATAAAATAATTTTGAATCATTGAGATCCTGATTGGTTGAAATTTTAACCAATTAGATCTAGTAATTTAGATCTATTTTTCGATATAGTTTTTCGTGCCAATTAGGAATATGAATATATCGTATTATGAATATTTTTTTCATACTTTTAATTGTTCAAACCGTAAAAATGCCCATTTTTCAGGTAGATTGATGAATTTTCGAATTAAAAGTGATAATATGAATTTTTTAAAATCATCAAACTTCATGCTGAAATGTAATTAATTCTCACCTCTAACGTTACTGTATCACTCATTTATTTTCTCTGATCTTTCTCCAAATTTTAATAAAAAAATAGATTTTTTAAACGGAATGTTTTTCGCCTATCTTATCTTTGCCTCCGGCATGACAAAATACCAAATGAACCTGCGCACAATAATTTATTACAGTTCGTGAAAAGTTTAATTTAAAAAAGGGTTGGAAATAGTTTATTGTATGACTTCAGTACAAAAATTTTTCGTTCGAATATCTCAGGCAGCAAATGTCGGTATAATGTTGTGTTCTTGTGGCAAATATTGAGGATTCTGAAAACAAAAATACAAATTTGAATCGATAACAAATTTCATGTTGGAATTTCATATTGAAAAAGTTGACATTTTTTTCAATTAACTAGTAATTTCATGGCCTTTTTTTTAAATTTCAAAACGCTCTAAGAAACTTTACCGTACAAATCTGAGTGTAATAAGATGCTAGAAATTTAATAGGTTTTAAGAGTTTTGTAAATTAATATAAAGAAAAAAATATAAGTGATTCAAGATTTTATAATTTATACTTTATTAATAATTATTAAGTATTTTTAACCAAATAATTAATTTTGGAGCGCGCAGAGCACCAAAATCAAAACTTGAGATAAATTATTGAATTTGGGACCGGTCAACACGTTATGTGTAGAAAAATGTGTTGTAAAATGGTATACAGATGTAGCTCTACTTTATTGGTCGTTCTCTTGCAAACAAGAATGTGGGGTGAAGAAGAGGAGTGACACTACTGCACTCCCAAATTAACGAATTCATTTTTTGAATAAATGAAAATAAAACAAGATAAATTAGCCACAAAAGGTCACTAATTACTAGTAAATATAACTGAATGTTAGATTTCTTTATACCGTGCTAATTGTGGGGAGTGAGCCAGATTGATGACTCATCAGCCGCGGCGCTAGTGATTTAATACAAAAAAATGACTAACTCGTACACGCAGAACACATTCCATAATGTTCGCGGTATTCGATTTTTGTTTTCGCATTTGAATTTTTCTAGTTTTTTTAAATTAAGAAAACTCTATAAACCTACTGTTTTTATTCAGATGTGTACGTTTAAATTTCGTGAGAGAGTTTATAAATTGTCATCATAAAAAGACAATTGTTGAAATTTGAAATTAACCGTAAATAGAAAAAATCAACTTTTTTATTAACATTATTGAATAAGATCTTTAATTTACCTGAGAAATATCTTTGTGTCGTTCTTTGAATGCCTTGAATGGTTTTTCGATACCAAGGCGGAAAAGTTCGATGAGCGAACAACTAAGGGTGAATAATGCTAAAATGAACATTATATGAAGAACCCACGTTTTTTCATTTGGTCGGGCGACAAAACATACAGTCAGAACGAGACATGGAGCTTGTTGGCAAACATAAGTCTAAAAATAAAAGTTATAAACAAAAAGAATTATTTTTATTAAAATATAAGAATTAAACGTTCCACATCTATTAGTATCTTCAGGATAGTGGACTGATTTCTTCAGAAAAATATAGTGGTTGAGTTCAGCGAAATTATTAAATTTAGCACCTTTTTGAGTTCTAATCTCACTGAATAAAGTTAGAATGTGTTTAAAATGATGATGTGATTAAAATGTGGGCAAAGTGCAATTTAAAAAAAAATTTAATAAAAAAAATAATATTTTTCTATTTGCTTTCTTTTTTTTTAATTCCGTGGCATTTTGGTGACATCCTCATTTTTCTACTTTGCGGCATGCCGCGGCATAGTCTTTGCCGATAATTCCAGCTTATTTTGCCACATACTTTCAATTGATACTTCAACCAGAACGGTTGTGTTTTGAAACACAGAGAATAGAATTATTATTGGAAAGTATTATTTGAGCCGGCGAATTTCGAAACAGAACTCAAAAACTTCCCCTTATATTTAATTTTTCAAATTTTGGTGTCATTCAGAAATTGATCATCAGGCCGATCAGATACAATTTTTAGTTATATATATGTTATATATATATGCACTCAAACCAGCATAAAGTGACAATATCTTATTCACTGTGTTTCTTTTAACAGAAATCAATGAACGTATTTTTATGCTGAGATTAATGTTTTATGCATCCAACTAAAATGCATCATTGAAATGCAATTTTTAGTTGTAATTCGTTAACAGTACCAAATTTCGTTATTTTGAGAAAAAAACATTATTCATACAGTATGTAAATTTTGTGTTCGAGAAAAGCAAGGAAAGGTTGTCGAGATTTATACTATGAGTAGCCAATGAGCGCGCGCCTTAAAATGAAGTGACAAATCATGAGTCCCTGCCCTCTATGTAACTCGAGATTGTTGTTCTCGATAAATTAATTTACATACTGTACCTTGTTCAAAATTCGAGATTTATTTAAAAACGCTGATCTATGATTGTTATGCATGAATTATTGAAGAATAGGTTATCAACTTTGAACTTACTTTTGGCATGATGAGATCGAAAATGTATATTTGGAAATAAGCCCATAAGAAAACAATTTCGATTGCACTTCTTGAAAGCACCTACATAAAAAAATTATATAAAATTGGGAGTTAAAATTTTAGTTACCATCATGAAATATCCCAGAAAGAGTTTTGGAGGAGTCAAATCACTTTGTTCAAGCGCGCTTGTAGCTTTGATGCCATTTTTGTTGAGTTTTTGCATAATTTCTTCACTTTCATCGAGATATTGTGCTTCCTTTTCGAGATCCTAAAAAACACTTTTATAAGGGGTAACACTGAAATATTACTAAATTTCGATTATCTTTTTTCATTTTTTTTTCTTTTTTTTTCAAATTGTGTTGTCAACCTTAATAAATCATGTGATGTGGATAACAGACCCCCAAAGGACATATCCTATATATTTGAAAAATGCAGAATCTGAACTTTTGATTGGTTGATCCCTTCCAAATCTGACCGATGAAATCGGCCTATTCTGCAATCTAGGATTTTTGATTGGGTGATAGTATCCCGCGTTGTTTTTATCATTCAAATATTCAGAATATGTCCTCTGAGGGTCTGTAATCTATGTGATCAACGCTTTAATATCAACCAACATATCAACCTGTATATTGTTTTAAATATAAACAGAATTATTTTTTCATCTATTGGTAAAGGCATTATCTACGATATCCCCGCCGAAATTTCATTTTTACAAGAGTACTGTATTACTTTAGAAAGTTTCAAATAAAAACGCTAATGATTTCAAAATTTGATTTATCAGTTTGTACGTCCGTCATTTGTTATAATTATATATAACAAATTGATATAAACGGGCCATTGGCCACAATTCGCTAGAAGACGCTTGTAAGAGTTAATAAATACCAAATTATTTGATCCAATTAAACTATAAAACAATCAAAAATTAAAATTTGTGTACCGACGAAGTACATGCATAAAAAATAGCGCAACACTTGAAAATAGTAAAATTGCCAGTATACTGTATATTTAATTTATACATGACTATTTAGTCACGTTCGAAAAAAGTCAATATTGTCTCACACTCTACTATTCAAACTTTAATTTATACACTTTATGTATTCAAAATTTGATTTTGAATGTCACAAAAACACATAATGCGCAGTTTATGAGTCTGATAATCCGTATTAAAAAATATTTTTTGCTAATAAGTATTTCTTACGAAGTATTTTTTACTAACTACAGTATGTCACGGTTTTCCTTCCTTTTTTCGATTTGCATAATTTGCTATCCGCCAATGAGAACGATCAATTTTGCAACCTAAAACAATTCAAAACGGCTGGAATTCAAAATTATGCAATTTAATTGACGTTTTCTAGGTATTTTAAATAAATTATAGAAGCTTCTTAACCTTGATTATCATTTTAAATATTTCATGCGCTGTTTTTTCAATATTTTTATTTTAGATTTTTTTTAAATCTTGAACATTTTCCGAAAACCATTTTTTTGAACAAACTGTAGGAAGTGCCATTAGATAAAGTCAAATTAGATAAAAGTCAATTAGATAAAAAGTATTGGATAAAGTCAAATTTAACGAAAATGAGCATAAAATAGTGTCGGTCGATGTTATCAATATGTAATCAAACGTCAACGTCCCCCGCGTCGTTTCTTATGTATCTTGAAAAAATCTGCAGTCAACCGAAAAAATTCTTCTGGAAACTTTTCAAAAATATTCAATTTTTCGAAGCCATATTGGGGTTTATAAACAAAAAAGTGGTTTGGGCATGGGTTCCTTAATCTCGGCATGTGTTGCCACCATTTTCGTAAACCTCATGGAACAAATACCAGTCAAGGACCTTTTTGCCTCCGGAAAACTTATAAGTTATCACCGCTATGCAGATGACTGCATCCTTATAATCAGAAAAAACGCACTTAGAAGTTTTTTAAAGGAAATTAACTCTTATGATAAAGGATTAAATTTCACCCTTGAAGAGATGAGCCCTGAAAACGAAATTATTTTCTTAGACACTAAAATCTATATTGAAAATGGTAACATTGAGTTTATCAAATATCGGAAACGGGGGCGTCTGATAGTATTATCTAATTTTAAA
>SCLH01000872.1:7318-18442 GCA_004367855.1 Oikopleura vanhoeffeni | reverse complement strand
ATTGGTAGGATTATCAAAATGACTTAAAAACGCCTATATTTTTCACTTATATTTATTTTTTTGAATTTATCATAATTTCTGCAAAAATTCCCAAAATGTTTTGACTGTCTAGAATCCAATTCTTTGTTTTATAAACTTGAACTTACTTACATTATTACTGAAATAAAATCTTGAAAATGAAATAGAAATTTGGAAACTAGTTGATAATAAATGAATAAAAACAAAGTGCCATTGGCAACTTCTTATAAATGAAAAATTGGGTTGGCAGTAAAAGGCCAAAATAGAAAAATGCCAAAAAATCAGAAATTCCAATTTTTTGAAAATAAAGAAGAAGTTTGTTTTAAAAAAATGCTGATATACTTGTTCGCAATCAAATTTAGCCTTTCTTATAATATTTTCAGAAATGTAAAAACAAAGTTCAGAAAAAGTTATTTCGAAATTGGCCTATTTTTAAAAAAAATTTCGTTCTGTAGATTTTCCCGAGAAATTTTCATCAAAAAAATTGTCAAATTTACTTTTTTGTACTAAATTTCGCTCAGATTTACATCAATATCATATTTTTCAGATAAAAATATTTTACTTCGAGAAAGATATAAAATATTGATTTTTTGTCTTTTTACTATTTTTGTCTTCTACTGCCAACCCGAAAAGTTCCACAAAGAGATTTTTGCCGTTTTTATTTTCAATTTTTAAGCGATCCCATTGTAGAGCGTGCAATCTAAACATATCTTTCCGAACATTTTTTCAATTTTGACCAGATTTAAAAAAAATAATATGATATTATTAATATCCCTTGTCGTATACTTTGTATATCCTTTTCCCAACCATTTTGACTGTTGGAAACCGCTTATCCGATTGAGGTGTTTAAAAGCTCGAAATTACCATACATTATGTGTGACACATTTTTATAAAAAAATAAGAAAAAATGGGGCGAAGCAGACCATTTTTCCCTTTAAAAAAAATTAAGATTTATCATAAGTTTTTGAAAAAATGGTCCGATTCGGTTTTCTGAATGTTTTTTCTGAATATATATATATCCTCCGTTCACACTTATGTTAATTTGGGTAGCTGACTTATTTGTACAACCTTGGCCAGCTGCCTAACTTAACATTATTGTGAACGGGGGATTTATGAGCACTGGCCTGTTGCTAAATAAAATATTATCCGAATTACAGTCAGCTCAAAACAATCAATTCAAAATCAGTGAAAACAGTCGAGTACCCGATTAAAGAAACTCACCTCAAGTTCATAATCGATTTCATCGATACCAGTTCCATCAGTGTCGTCCAAAGCATTTTTAACTGCTTCTAAGCATTTTTTATCATAATCAAGTTGAATTTTTCTTTTTGTTCTCTGTTTTGCCTCAATCGTATCCTTTACTGATCTAGCATCTTCGACTGCCTTTTTCTTATGGACAACATAGGTCATGTAAATAACAGTTGGGAGACATACACTGAAGATTTGAAAAGCCCAAAAAGTTAAAACATTAATTGGAAGGAATTTATTCGTACACATTTGCTGACAGCCTGGAACATCGGTATCACATTTTAAATCTCGCTCTTTAATAAATAAAATTAAAATCTAAAAATTGGAGTACAAAAATAATATTTAGCGATTAAATTTGATCAAAGCTATATTTCGACCTAGAATTTGAACCTAACATAATCTATTATTTTGCAACCTTATCAATACGGTGAACCCTAATTCGTCCGATTTTGCTCAAGAAGAGGTGTACGTATAAAATAACAATAATTGTAATATTAATTATATCATATGGATTAGAGACCGTCATCGGACAGATCCTGAATATTTGGATTATTTGAAACTCGAGAATTTGATTGGGTGGCCAACTTTGAGCCGCTGTCATTGGCTTATTTTTGATTGGCCGCGACATTTGTATTTTTTAAATATTCCGGATCTGTCCGGCGAAAGTCTTCAATCCATATAATTTCGAATTATTAGTTAGTGTAATTTCAAATCTATCGCTGAGGTTTTTACCGGGAATTTTTGAAGCTTAATTAGGACTGTTAATTGATCAATTTTTAAATTAATTAAAAAAAATCAACTTCACTTAAATTTGACCCATATAAAGTGATTTTTGAACATTTATTGTCATATTTTTGAATCAACTTTAGTATACCCTGAAAATTAAATAAAAAAATCTAATGACGTGTTTAAAAGTTTCGTTTTCGAGTCAATTATGGTGTAACAATATCTATCGCGTAAAATTTTAATATTAATTGAAAGTTTTGCTTATTTTATTTTAAAGTTTTTATAAGCCTGTCAGGCTTAGCCTGATCAATAGAATCTGATGCTTAGGAAATATAGTTTTTAGCATTGCTTTTTGATATCGCTATTATTTTTTTACGAAATCATTTTTTCTTAATCCAATTTCTGGAAGAAAAATTTGGAAAAACAGCATTATTCAAAAATCATGAACTCAATGATTAAATTTGATAAACAAAACTATTTAGAAAAAACGAACCTTTAAAAGTATTATCAACAATCGAAACTAAAAAGAGTAGTCTGAAGCAATCAAAAAAAGTGTTGTAAAATTTTCCAGCCCAAGTCGAGTGGTTTCCAGCCTGTTGGATAAAAGACTCTATCACGTGCCAACCCGCCATTTTCTAATCAATTTTCTGATCAAATCCGAGTCTTCTTCAGGGATTAAAATTATCTCAAGAGTTCTCTAACAAATTTTCCAAACTGAAAAAGAGGAAATCAGGAAACAGTGTAGGACACATTCTTTGTTCAATCATCTTGGTTAATATTTAACTTTATCAGACAGAATGAGACTCAGCATCAATGCCAAGATGACTACAAGTAAATATTCAAAAATGGTAAATGGAATTATGAATAAATAGCGAAAAAATAGTAAATTCAACACTTTAAAATATTAATACTTTGACTGATTGGATAAGGCTCTTAGATTATGTGTATATTTGCCCCCAAATTTTTTCAGCGTAATTTGAGTTTTTTTTCAAAAACAAATACTACTCTTATGAAAAACCTTATTTCCTAATTTGAAGGTCACGTGATTGTTTTTGGACTTTGCTGTAATAGAAGAAAAGTTTTAAAAACTTATAGAGATCCTCTTTTCACTCAAGGTGATTTAAGTACTTTCTGAAAAACGGTGGAGTTATGAATAAATAGCATAAAAATAGTAAATTCAACACTGTAAAATATAAATACTTTGACTGATTGGATAAGGCTATTATAGGTGTTTCTCGCCCCCCTTTTAATCTTTATTTAAATTTATATATTTGTCAATCAGGGGATGAGGACCATTTTATTACAACTAGCCAAATTCCAAAAAACTAAATTTCTAATTAACCAATTTTATACGAAAAAGTTATTATAAATTACAAAATTTCCATTTTTGCGTAAACGGACCGAAGAAATCCAGAGATTCAGGCGAACACTCCTATAAATTATAGGCTATAAATTATTGGTCAAAAAACATTGGTGAAAATCAAAATCATTAAAAAATCATTGATTATAGCCTATAATCAATGGTTTTTTAATGATTTTGATTTTTGACCAATGCGACGCACGGATTTTTTGAAATTTTCGATATTTTTTTCTTGATCTCTGAAAAATTCTGAACAAATTTAATTTTTTTATTTTACGACAAATATCGAAGAATTCGAATGCTGAAAAAACTGAATACAGCAGCGTCGGGCGTATAGGTGAAAAGTTTTTCACCAAAAATCTTCACCAATAAGCCGGATTTCACCTATCCGCCCGATTTAACCTATACGCCCGACGTCAGGAAAAATATGCTCTGATTGGTCAATTAAAACAAGATCTAGAATTTATAATTACATTGAAGGGTGATCAGTATGAATTTTGGGTGATTTTTTTGTCAATTTTTCGTCACAAATGCGAAATTGACTGTTTTGGAAACCTCAAAAACTATTTTTTTGAATAATTGACTCACACAGTGATTCGAATAAAGCTTCTGGAATGTAATAATTTAGTTTTATTGACGAAAATATAATACAGAAAAATTTTAATAATAATGAATTCCTAAATGATTTCTAAAAAAAATCGGATCACTCAAAAAATCTATTATTTATGCGTCACAGAGAAATCTAAAGTGTTAGAAATACGACAAAAAAGTCCTAAAGATACTGGGACCGTCATTATCATAGCATTTTATGCGGAAACTCAGTGAAGTAACAGTAACCAAAAAAATAAATAGTTATCGTGATAAAATTGCATTCGAAATAATTGATGGGAAATTACTTGAACAAAAATTGTGTGCAGATTTTGAAGACAAATAAACTGTACTGGATAAATAAAATTTAAAGTTAAAGCTACAAAAATTTTTTAATTCATGAAAATATTCAAATATGCTTATTTTTTTTTGCTTTGGAAAAATGCCTACCTTTTGCTTCGAAAAGTTTGAAAAAAAAAACGCCTATATTTTGCCTTCACCTATACGCCCGACTTCTGGAAAAAATAATTTTTATTTTCAGATGCGTGGGTTTTTTCGGGGGCTGGCGTAGGTTTTGGCGTGGGTTTCACCTATACGGCCTCATCTCTACGCCCGACGCTGCTGTATCAAAGTTACTATCTTCGATTTTTAATTATTCACCTAAATCGCTCAAAATTTTATCGAAGCATTTTTACTTTTACTTTGTCTGAAAAACTTGGTTTCAGTGATTAATTAGCGTAACGTCTTCTGTAAAAGTTTCCAGCTGGCTAAAATAAGTTGCAGGTAGCCTAACCCATGCCAAATTTCCACCAGCCTGCGCCAAATTAGGCAAAAAGATGCACCTTGCCAAAACTTTCTCTTCCTGTCATGCGAGTTAACCACTAGGTGCCTTAAATTTAATATAAGGCTAATTTTCACCGGAACTTATCATTAAACCAATTTAACAGTTTTGAAACAAATATAATATCATATTATCGATATGACTATGCAAACATCTGGAAAATTAAATCAACTTGGCGGAGTTTTTGTGAATGGTCGACCACTTCCTTTAATAGTCAGACAACAAATCGTTCAGATGGCTTCAATGGGTGTCCGATCATGTATCATTTCTCGAGATTTAAGGGTTTCCCATGGCTGCGTTTCAAAAATTCTAACCCGGTATCAACAAACCGGTATTATCAAACCTGGTCCGACTGGCGGGTCTAAAAAGTCGATGAAAGTAGATCTTGAAACTGAAGAAAAAATCATGGAATATCGTAAAGAAAATTATGAAGCCTGGGAAATTCGAGATCTTTTGATCAAAACTGACGGTATAGAGCCTCCAAAAGCACCTTCGATTGAGGCTATTCGAAAAGTTTTTCGAGCTTTTGGCGCCCCAGAGGCAGGTCACGAAACTGAAGAAAATCTAGAAGATGACAATTTACCAAAACCAGCACTAAAAAGAAAACCTCGACGAAATCGTACAACTTTTACCACGTTACAAATTGAAGAAATGGAAAAAGTATTTCAGTCTACGCATTATCCAGATATTTACACTCGGGAAGAAATGGCTGCGAGAACTGAAATGACTGAGACTAGAGTACAAGTTTGGTTTTCAAACCGTAGAGCAAGATGGCGAAAACAGCAAAATGCTCAATCTGCCTCTCCACAAGCTTCCTTTTCACATACATCCCCGCCACATGCTACCTCTCCACACACTCAATTCCAACAAAATGCTGGAGTAGCACAATTCCCACAAATGGTACAAACCGGATATATGCCACAATATTCTGATCAGTATTCTTATCCGAGCTTTTATCAGAATGGTGGTGTCCAACAGGGATCCAATTTTGGATATTTTCCACAAAATTCGAATTCTTCGTTGAGAATGACTTCACCTGATTCGTCGGGATCGGAATTGAGTACATCTCCAGGACCTATTGCTCCTACAATCCCAACTATGCCGTATAATCAGGCTTTTGGAAATCATGAATTTCAGGATCAGAATATTTATTCTAGCAACATGTTCTCTAATTTATGTTAAATTATTATTATGCATCTTCTAATTCATTTTGTAAAATACAAACTCACATCCAAACTTTGTCCTTTATTGTAAAGCAAGAAAATTTTAGAATCCCTATTTTAGCTTTAAAATCGTATAAAATCAAATTGAACATATTGAAGTCGGTGGTTGCATCCAAATGTCGCCAAAATTAAATAATCAAATATATTTACTAGATTTTACCTCAATATAGACGCCTTCGATGGCTCAAAATTAAATCATAATAGCCTATTATTAATAGGTATCAGTTTTAGTGAGTGGTGTGAGCAAATTTTGACATTTGCGAGGTTTCGTAGGGCCAAACTGATCAAGCTGGAACATTTATGAAAATAAGATAATAAAGATCAATTTATTATCTCGCGATTCCATCTGACATTTTAGTACCAATTCTATCAACCATCTGGTTAACCACGGTTAAACACGTGTNAAAAAAGTCTTAGAATTTTTTTCTGATCCCGCTCAAAGGCTTTTTTTGATGATTTAAATTTTCAAACAAAAAAACGCACAAACGTCAATTATCCAAATAGTCGATTGATCACTTTGTAAATTTTCATTCATACATGATTAAGGGTCCTAAATTGCGATTAAAGGCCACGGATGGCTCCAAAGACACTACGGGAGTTAAATGGGAAATTTTTGAGGTGTCGTGAAAATCTCTGAAATTGTCTGAATTTTATTGTTTCGGAGCTATTTTTTTCGATTTTTGCCCCAGTAGCCAGGAATGTGCTTCGAAATGTGACAAAATTTTGCGAAAAAGGGCATTCTTTCGACGTTTTGATACAAGGCTTTTTCAGTGGAAATGTTATAAATGTCACTTTTGGAATATCCTATAACCGCGGACCTTGTTGTGAATCTAGGATGTGCGGGCTGAAAAGCGGCCCATGAGCTGGCTAGGAGAGGTCTTCGGAGCCGTTAGGGATTGGCTCGCTCAACCCGCACTCCGATACAAAAGGTCGTTAAGGCGATAATAACTATGCATGTTATATTGACACTATATTATTGAATTTGATGTATATATCTCGACTTATTATTTAATCTGGATTTTTAACTCCTGGAATCAACAGCTTTATTCCATGGCTATCTTTTGCTCTCAAGAATTGAGATACATTATTTATTTTATTCTTACCTCGCAAATATCAGTTAATAAAAACCACGTTTCTCGCGACTACCACCCCTTAAACCTTATTTAACAGCGACTCTAGTGAGNGCGGCCCCATGAGTGGCTAGGAGAGGTCTTAGGAGCGTTAGGATTGGCTCCCTCAACCCGCACATCCTAGATTTACAAAAGGTCGTTAAAGGGATATAACTTATATTTATATTGACTTATTATTGAATTTATTATTATTGAACTTATTATTTATATTGATTTTTACTCTGAATCAACAACTTTTTATTCAATGGTATTATTTGTCTCAGAATTGAGATATTATTTTTTTTATTTTACTCGCAAAATCAATTATAAAACCACGTTTTTGCGACTACCACCCCCTTAAACCTTGTTACAGACCTAGTGAGCTTCTTATATCATATAAAAAGCTCACTAGGTCTGTAATAAGGTTTAAGAAGTATCTTTTCGAATTTCTGCCGGATCGGCTGTGATTAGCCCCTCCCCCTCTTATAACCCCCTGACGACGTAAAACCCCCTTTTTTAGCATAACGCAGTTATACGGGTTTTAAGTGGTCAACTACTGCATATCATTTAAATTTCAGGAACATTAATTTTGCATACACTACTCTCTTAAATCAGTTCATTTGAAAGTTAGTAACAAGAGAGGAACTAAGTAAGATTAACAAAACGTCACTTTTTGCAAAATTGGAGTCGGTGTCTAGTGTACCCATTTGGGTACGCTAAGCACGCCCGTGCTTTCCGTACCCAAATTGGTCTGNTACCCACCTTAACAAAGTATAGGGAGGATAAAAAAAGTCAATTGGCCAATTTGGGTACGGAAAGCACGCTCCCCAAAATTGATATAGAAAAAAGTCGACAACTTTTTTGATACATAAGTACAGTCTAGATTTATCACATACGCAAATCATTATCTGCAGAAGTGTGATAAAGCCATGAAATGAGTCATCGCAACCTCAAACACCTCAAAATACGCCTCAATTTTGTTTGAATTTGCCGTAACACTAAACTATGATTATATAAGAAAGTTTGACAAATCTTTTAAATTACAATCTCTGCCCATAGTACCAAATGGAGAGTTTGTTCTCTCTTTTTTCTTATACAATATGACGAAAAGCACAAAATGAGGCTCTCCTTTCCACCATATATTGGATAGAGAAAATAAACGGGACCCTGACTCCTAAAAAGGCGTCCCCTGTAAAAGGATACTGGTCGCTGCAATTGAATTTTCTCGATAATTTTTGAAATTTTGCTATATTTTCTCAAGAATATGGAAAACCACCGTTTTTTGGCAATTATCCGTCAAAATAACTATCCACTCCGAGGAAAAATTGAAAAATTCATTCAAATTTTTTTCAAATCTAGCTCACACAAAAACAAAACTTAAACTCGAGCACTGTTTCAGATTTTAACCTAAAACTCGAAATATGATTTTTTACAGGACCTTTGAGAAAAATTTCGAAATAAAAGAGCTTTGATATTTTGAAAGAATGCTCAAAAGAAAGTCACAAAAACACTGATCAGAAAGTTGGCTAACGTCAAGGTGACATTTTGAAGTTTTAGTGGTTAAATTGAAGCAAACGTTATTTTTAAACTTCATTTTGAAAACATAATAGAAAAAACGCAAAAATTTCAAAAGAGTACCCATCGGTATGAAAGGCATTTTCAAACACGATTTACAGTAAAGCTATGTGACAAACAAACTCGTAAATTGCACTATCAGAAGTGTCAAAACCTTGACTGTTGATTCGAAGTGCATTTCTGTTCTTAAATACTCCCAAACAATCAGTTAATTGTTAACAAAACCGGAAAATTGAACATTTTAAAAAAATAAGCGTCTTCATCAGTTATGCAAAAAAGGAAATTTCATAGAAAAAATAATTTATTTTGTAGTAATTTTATTCTTCAAAAACCACATTATTTACCAGGCCTCGCAATACAATTTTCATCTCCGTGAATTTATTACTATTTTATCTTTCTCACTCATATATTTTAAGTTACATTAAGAGATAATTTTAAACTCGACAGATTTTTTCCGACTCCCAGTTTTTTCAAGAGCGGCTCAAATTTTGAAGTCGGATAAAAATAAAAATTGAGAAATTTTCCTGGATTGGTTTTTGTAATTTTTTTTTTCTTTCTAAATATAAAAATTATCTCTTCTTCATATCAGGTTCTGATAAAATTCATAAAATTCCACATGTTTTTATTCCACCCAATTATTTTTATATCCCTTTATGACCTTTTGATTAATCTAATAGATGTGGGTTGAGGGAGCCAATCCTAAGACCCCTTCTAGCCACTCATGAGGCCGCTTTCTATTATTTTCAGCCCACATCTATTAGATTAATCAAAAGGTCATAAAGGGATATATCCAGTAAATTTTTTTTCATCAAGAGCCCACAACCAGATCTTGTTTGTAGCACCGACCCCTTAAATTATTCCATGATTGCCTGAACTCTTTTTGGCTACTTTTTCTACTGCTAAGTCGAGTTAAAACACCCATTGTCAATGGGCCATTGACGTAATACGGTATTATTCACAATACGGTATTTAGTGAAAAATAATGCTGACAGAGCCTAGTTCAAGTTAGCTTATGGGGGCTTCAAAGCAATGACGATATGTATATGAAATTGATTTTTTAAATACATATTGTTTTTTCAAATACGAGCATATTTGCAGGCCAGAGATAAGTACGGATTTTCTGGCTTGATAATCTTGCCGGTTGTAGATTAATTAATACTGTTAAGTTGACAATGTTAATAATCATAATAACTTATCATAATTGTCCCTAATTTAAGTTAAACCTAAGCTCCATTCATTTTTGTGTCCGTGAAATTAAGATAAATACACTTCTTATCAACAATTTTTTCTTACAATATATATATATACAGAGTAATATTATAAACAATATATATATAACTAATGTACCTCCAAAGCTACTCTCTTGCGAAAATAAGCGGGGTAGTGTCTGGTGAAAAAAGTTTTTCCTGGAAGTGAGAGTTCTATACTAAGTCGACGAAAA
Source organism: Oikopleura vanhoeffeni (assembly GCA_004367855.1). Lineage (NCBI taxonomy): Eukaryota > Metazoa > Chordata > Appendicularia > Copelata > Oikopleuridae > Oikopleura > Oikopleura vanhoeffeni. The sequence goes on along the minus strand of SCLH01000872.1, from coordinate 8,313 downwards.
AAATCGATTGGTGATGGTTTCGCGACTTTTTCATAAAGTGGTTTTTGTGCTAGCGCCAATCTCTAGAATTTAAGCCATTTTGAGAAAAATCACTCTCGGCTGTCTAACCAGCCATTAATTTTCTCCTCAAAAACAAAAACTGACTTAATTTCTAATTATATATTGTACCTAATTAATCGATTACTTTATATTTTTTCTTTTGTCCTATAGCAAAATCGTTAATTTGTCTTTAATTTTTTCATAAAAGACATTTTTATGGATATGATAGAGCTCTAAAATTATCACCAAATTGAAAATTAGATCAGTTTCACCCTATATCATGTCATTTGGATATCACCAGTCTTGTCGAATGAGAGACGTTTTATTCCAAATGTAGATTAATAAAAAAATCGAGAATTCCAAGAAATTTGAATAATTTTTCTGAATTAAATTCTTAGTTTGGAATTTATTTTTGATGAACAGAAAATAATTAAGAGCCAAAGTAAAACAAAAGAAGCAAAAATATAAAAATTTAGTTCAAAACACAAACGCCGAAATTTCGCCTGGAATTCGCATCGGGAGAAATATCCTCCAAAAAATGCTTGATTATAACAATGGAATAGAATCATCATGCTTCAGGACTTTCAAGCGTTTAATTTTAAAATTGTTTCAAATTTGAAAGACAAGGATTTTTCCTTTTATTACTGCTTTTATTAGATTATTATATCGTGGCATTTTTATAATGTTTGTAAATATAATTTGTCAGACCTAATAAGCAATTTAAATCTAGCGCTGTTGCAGCACATTTTAATGAGGCATATGTTATCTGTAATCGACTGCTTGATCAAAACTTCAATGGATCTCAAGCTGGAAATCAAATTTCAAAACAATTTAAATGCCATCGGAAATTATTGGTATTTTTGATAATTTGCGAAGAAAATAAATCATACAACTTTTTCGTGGCAAACAGAAAAATAAAATTGGTAATAACACCTTTTGTACCCCTAAATTTATTT
>SCLH01000871.1:149750-185455 GCA_004367855.1 Oikopleura vanhoeffeni | reverse complement strand
TTGTTTGTCATTACTGCGTCAATTCAATAATTTACTCTGAACTGCTTGTTTTTTAAACAAGCTTGTAACGACTGATATATCTGTAATAAAATAATTATTTGAGTCTGAACATAATTTTGTCTATTATTCTCTGCAATTACCAGCGCTCAGACATAATTTTTTCAACATTATTTTGCTCTCTAGCGAACTTCTTGGTCAGTTTAAATTTTTTTAGAGGTCATTTTCATGGTCCTGATATTAATTTTACCCGAGAAATGACTTTTTTCTATTTCAACGGTTTTTATTTCAAAAAATACTCAAATTTTTAAATTTTGCTCTCTGTGACACTTGTGGTAATTTTGAAATTATACAAGATCATTTTTCGTGTTTCCTTGTATGTAATTCACTCTAGAAACAAATATGGTCAATATAGTTCAATTCTAAAAATGCTCAAATTTCGAAAAATTGCTCTTTAGCGACAGCTGTGGCATTTTGAATTTTTAAGGTCATTTTCGTTTCTCTGATATAAATTCTAATAAAACTGAGTTTCAGATAATTTGATAAACTTTAACAATCGAGTCCCCAGTGACGGTTCTTCTAATAATTATGAAGTCGACTCACAAAAAATTCATATTTTTTTGGCCCGGCCAGGAAGTATTTTTTTTGTTTGATCATTGAAAATACATTCTGTTCCTATAATATAAATTAAATTGGTCTGACGGGTAAATTTTTTCAAAAAAATCAATTAAAACAAAAAAATTACTTAAAAATCTTTTTTGGGTCATTTTTAGCCATTTTGGGAAAATCTAACGAGAATTTTTTCTTCTCATTCACTTTTATCGATCCCATGGGTCATTTGGGGTCTTTAGGGGACTTTCAAAATCGGTCCCGACCGACCGCGCCACCTCTACGGATCTAAAAGAATTCTGATGTGAGAAAGAAACGCAGGCAAGCTTATGAAAATACTGTCCATAAGAAAAATTCCTATTCGTTACAAATTAATATATAATACATTTTCTCACTTTTAATTGCGTGAAAATCAAATAACTAGACAAACAATAAAGTCATTAAAGCGCGTGTTTTTTTGTCGCAATGATTTTGTTATAAGAAGTTGGTGATCATTCACCACATTTAACTTACTGGTAGCATCGACTCTTCATCCACAGACTTTCCTTCGTTCCGTTGCGCCAACGACAAAATGATGAACAAAGCTATCTCTGAATATTGGCGAAGATCTTCTCGAAGGATGTCGAATTCACCGAGGAGAAAGTTCAATCTAATAGGTAGACTGTCATTATATTTAGCGTGAACAACCACGCGCCGATATTTTTGCTAATTCTCCCAGTAACCACAAAAGAATGGGAGATATTGCGATATCCCAACGTATATAAGTCAGAAAAATTACGAACTTATAGATATTTAAAGAGAAGATAGAATGATTGTTTCATAGTTCACTCCTGACTAAATGTTCAAAATGCAAATTCAGCAATTCGTCTCAATGCTTTGTCATTGTAGAAAACTAGTTTGAAACGAGTTATATTCGAGCATGCTCACATAGATATTAAAATCCGTATCTCGATCTCCGCGAGAACAATATTGAGAAGTTTAAAACGGTTTCAGTAACAAGCGGCGATGTAAACATCTTATGATCAACAAGATGATTATTCCTTTTTGATTACAAACTTTTGCACGAAAAGTGGATATCTAGAGAGTCTAAGCTTCAAATGCCTATAATGACAACCACGTTTTCGACATCTGATCAGAAATCAAGTTCTAAGACATCGTGTCATCCTTTAGAAAGTTATTTATGAAGAAAACCAAATACATCTTAAGATTAATTGGACTTCTAGGCGACAACAAGCAAAATAAAAAACTTCTGTTGATTGCATTTCTCACAATTTCAAGAGAGAGAAACTTGTATTTTCAACTCTGAGCATACAACCCTTATTACCTGACTACTAATAAATTAAGCCACATCGACAGATAAAATCATAATATAATTGTATTGCGTTCTACATTAGAATTTGCGTCCATGTTACACTTTGATAGTCTCGAAATAAAGACGATAAAGTATTGCGAGAAACGATTATCGCAATATGCGCTGTGAATAATCATCTTGAGATTTCAGCAAAAAACTTCATGTTATTATCGGCGTTTTAATACAAATTCGATCGATGAAACAAGAAAAAACGTTTGAATTGAAAGATGGACCGTTCTGGTCACTTTGTGATCATTAACACAGATGGATACTGGCTGAAAGGCTACGCATCAAAGTTAAGATAGTTATAGGAATTCAAAATTTATGACGAAGCGACTGCACAGGTCTACGTACCCGAGCTGTAACAAAATTTTATGAGCAACAAAAACAAACTCTCATCGAATTTGTCTTGTTTAATATGACTTTGAAAAATATATTATATTACACACAGTATTTTAAATCAATGGACTCACTAATCACATTCAATAAATTATTATTTAGGGACAAATTCTAGACGAGCGACTGAGGGACGCACTGTCTTTGCTCATCGCAGAAATTTATTATGATGGAAGACACAGATTTTTAACTTTGGACATTTAAGTTGATGCCGAATCTATCAGATTGCTTAGGTTGACGATCACCGAGATATTATACAGAAGAGGAGAAATATGTTGCATGGCGCGTATCCGCTAAAATCCAATGTGCATATGACAAGTACACCAATTGCAAGAAGAAAACGCCTTCGGATCTCTTTTTATTTACCAGAGGCGAAAAAACTGTTTAAATTTAACTGATTCTGTTATAAAAAAAACAACATAACTCAAAAAAATCATAAAATAAAATACAGACTTCTCATTTAAAAATAATAAAAAGGTTACCAAGGTGTAATATGACCCCAATTTTTTTTTTATAAAACGTTGTCTTAAAAAACCTGTTTGAATAAAATTACAGAAGTTATTTTGCATATTCTTTTACCCGTCATACAAAATAATTTCGCCTGAATTTTTATTGTTTTGCTCTCTTACCTCTACTTGGAACCAGATCTTCAATGTAAAATTTCATGGAGAAAGCGGCGCACAATGGATTTTTACACATTCTTAAAAGGTTTATAATTTGTTTTGCATGGAAACTACAGGTCCATAAAACGAAGCCATGAAAATATTTGCAGCTGAAATCAGCGAGAATTTTTTACCTTATTGTTCATAATAAAATCTAAAACGGCTCCAATGGTGTAATACTGACCATCCATTTTTGGTCCTAAGACAACCTGTATTGATAAACTGTCTGCCAGAAAATAAAGGGACTCTGCCATATTTTGCTCCCTTATAAGGATAATTTCGTCGATTTTTGATGTTTTGCTCTCTAACCGCTATATGAGGACCGAATGGAGATTGAACAAACAAATAAAAAGGAACCACGCGCACTGTTTTAAAGATTCCAAAATCTTTCTTGAATTATCTTTTCTTATAATACCTCACGGGCTCAGAACAAATGCCCGGATAGATTTAGCCAGCTGAAATAGCAATTCTTACTTATTCTTCAATAAAAAATCATAAAACAGTCAGATACTAGTCAATATGAACTCCAATTTTTTGTCATACCCGAAAACCTGTCATCTCAAACTGTCTGCTTGAAGATATAAGACTCCAGCACTATTTTTGGTCTTATAAAACAATTCCGTGGTCGATTTTTTGCATAATTTGCTCTCTACCGCTACCTTAGCACACCGATATTTCAACAAGAAAGAGAAAAAAGCACGGACGCAAAATGTTTTAAGATTCAGAAAATATGTTCTTTGATTTTTTATTTATATACCACGGGCGCAGAACGAAGCTCCGATAGATTTCGCAGCTGAAAGTCAGCCAATTATCATCATATTATCTTACTATAAAAAGATCATTAAATACAGTTCATTATCACTTGTTAATGTGACTCCGAATTTTTTGTCTCATCAGCGAAACCTTGTTCAACAAACCTGTCCTGCTGTGAAAGTTATAAGGACTCCAGCATTATTTTTATGTCGCTTATAAAACAATTTTTGCGCTACGAGGTTTTTGATAAACATTATGCTCTCTAACCCAACGCTACTGAGAGACTGTCAGATAATTTCAACAAGAAAAGGAAAAGCCACGATCGCTAAAATGATTTTTAAGATCGAAATATGTTCTTTGATTTTTTAATTTATAATACCACGGGCCAGAACTGAAGAGCCCGCATAGATTTCGCAGCTGAATCAGCAAATTATCATCATATTGCTATCTATAAAAAAATCAATAAAACAGCATCATACATCGTAACTGCGTGACCCAATTTCTTGTCCTTATACAGAAACGCTGTTCACAACTACTGGTCCCTGCTGTGAAGCTTATGTACCGGACCTCCAGCATCATTTTTGGTCCTTCATAAAATTAATTTTTGTCATTTTTGATGTTCTTGCTCTCTTTCCGTCTACCGCAGAGCACGGATTCGAATTTCAACAAGAAAAAATAAGATAGCCCACGCGAAATGTTTTTAAAATTCGAAATATGCTCTTTGATTTTTTATTTATAATTCACCACGGGCCAGAACGAAGCCACGATAGATTTCGCAGCTGAAAATCAGCAAAATTATCATCATATTTGTCTTAAAAAATCAAAAAACAGTCATATACTAGTAATTATGACTCAATTTTTGTCATAACGAAACCTTGTCCAACAAACTCTCCGTGCTGGTGAAGTTATACAGGACCCTTTCAGCATTCATTTTTTCCTTATAAATATCACTAATGGTTCAGAACTCTAGATATGATGATGGGATAGTTTTTTGGGCATCTTCTACCGCTACTGAATCCGAATTTGCAACAAAAAAAAAACACGGAGAAAGGTTTTTAAGATTCCAAATTATGCTTTTTTATTTTTAATTTAAAATACAAGGTCTAGAACGAAGCCCGATGAGTTTTGCAGTCTTTTGGGCTATCTGAACGATATAACAAGTACCTATTCACGTGACCGCACCTAAATTGCGGCTCGCGTGATCCATCTTTTTATGGCTTAACAAACGTATCAATTTTTTTTTTCAAAATTTGAAAATTTCTCAAAATGTCTGTTCCCTATCTTTGAAATCAAACCATTCTAGCGAAACTGTTCTAATTTGATCTCACAATAAACGGTAAAGACATTTCCATGAAACTTTACCTTTTCAAAAAAACAATCCACCCAGTATTATATCAGCGGCTTCTTCAAGTATTAATAACAAGAAGTTTAAGCGTCAACTTGTGAACCAATATTTCTCATAGGCTATTACATAAGATATTTGTTTTCATTAATGAAGAGAAGTTTAGACATCACTGGGAAAAATCTCTTCCAAACCTGGTGCTGACATTTCCTGATTTGGCGTTCCAACAACGATTAATTAACGTTTTCATAAAACTATTGCGGAAAGGCATAAATTAATCGAAAAAAGACCAAAACTCTTCAGTTTAGTCGTTAGTAGTGATAATACAATTGTTTTCTACGCTCACTTCATTCTCAACAATGGATTTCCGGTAATTTATTTGGCTAATAAACTTATTGTCCAATAAGTCGCTATTCTATGTTTTTCCTGAGTTTTTGTGATTCTGATGTTTTAAATGGATGATTTCTATTGTCTTTAATTTCGGGTTTCAACATCCATTCAGGTATTAGAAATGCAGTGAATATCAATAAGCAATGTTAAGTCTTGCCTGAGCTCATATTTAGGGATCTGCATCATGCGAGGGATAAAAACTGGCCAAAAAAATGCATATCTTATTTTATTGGGCATTCGGGTCAGGCAGCCTAATAGGAATGACTCGAATACCGAAATGCTGGTTTAAGTCGACAACAGTAAATACGAACATAGGGCCTATGCACTTACAAGGGGTTATGGCAATTATGTTAACAGCCCCCAGGACCTATCGCGGAAAATTAGTGGACAAAATTGGTTTCTTTGATGAAATTCGACGAGTTCGATCTTGGGTGACTGGAGATTACGACTGTATATCCTTTTTTTCCGAACGGAACCCATCTCAAAAACGCTTACTACTCTAAAGCGCGTGTTCGATCCCACATGAATGTTGTCTAGTTGATCTGTTTAGTGATTGCTTGACATGATTACACATTCGATAAAATTTAGCGGTTCATTATCAAGACCTTGCCTATAAACATATCAAGATAATCACTAGGAACAAAAATGGGATCGAACACGTGCTATGAATAGAAGCGGTTTTTTGAGATGGAGTTCCGTTTCGGAAAAGGATATACTAAAAATGAATTTTATTTTGTTAAACAAAATCATTAAACCTGGAACTTTTGTTTCTAGAATGTTTAAAAATGTCGGTGACCAACGGCCTGTCACCAAGGGTTTTGCATTCTTGCAGGACTAACCCGAGACATAAATTTGTCAAATCGGGCAAAAATAGGGAAAATAAGGCGGTTGCCTGTTGCACACCGCCTTTATGAAAATATTCGAAATTTTAATTTTTTTGGCTTAAAAAACAGCAAAAAACCATTTTAAAAAAAATAACCGTTTTTGGGTGGAATCGGTTTAAATCCTCTGAAAATTTGCTTTTAACCCCAAATCTCTCTCTTTGTCTCGACCTTTAGTCACGGAAATCGATACATAAGCTCCGGGAAGCGTCCCGCAGAACTTCAGACGAGGGTCGGTGGGAGTTAATGCAGCTCCCGCTTTCTCTCTAACAAAGTTAATCAAACCATTTATAAATTTCGATAATGTGTGAGATTTAAACTTTTTTCTTTCTTGGTACGCAGCCAAAAAATCGTCAACCGTAGACGATTTTGGAATGCAACTTCTATGAAGCTGAATAAGTTGCGTCTCAGCTTTAATTTCATCAATTTTTTCTTCGATCTGAAAACGCGAATAAGAATAAAATTTGTGAAAGTTTTGTTCGAAACTAACGTTTGACAATTTGAAAAATATGACATACTTTTTTTCCTTTTTCAACGTGTTGAGCTTGAACAATTTGTTTCTTTTCACGTTGAGATCTTTGTTCTGTAGAACAGATTTGAGGAGTGATTTTGTACGCTGTTCGCACAAGTTCAAACCGAACCTCCTCTGGTATCTCCATGACATATGAATACATATTATGGGCAGACGCAGCAGCCAAAAGTGTTCTATTTTCGATATGACTATTTGGAGCTGTTTTGGTGAAGTAATCAACGATCGAAAAATACCTTTCGATAGCTTTTTTATGGTATGAAATTTCGTTTTAAAATCGGAAAATTCGTTCACTGTCAATTTCGGACCTTGTTTAATTTTTGGACAATTTCGCAAAAATTAATATTCTCAGGCACTCATATTTTTTATATTTTAGTCAAAATGCACTATTGAAAAATACCTTTAAAATTGATTCATTTTTACGCAGAGTTTATACGTATTAATCGATCAAAATTTCATACCATAACGAATTAGTTGCTTTAACAGTTTGAAGATCGGTTATTAACTCAGAATTTTGGGCATTTTTGATGTCATAATTGAGTTTTGCTGAATATGACTTCATGAGACTCAATTGTTCTATAACCAGATTTGAAAATCTTGTGTTATCTTCTAAATTTAATATTGTTTCTGTCATTCGAAAAATGTTCGCCTGCAAAGTTTTGTGCTTGAAATCCATTATCTCGGACTGTGAATCAAAAAGTCTTTTCTGAGAAGTTTGTTTTCTCTTGGACTGAGCAGTAAAATTAATTCCCTATTTTCCACGACTTCTGAGCACATTCGCTTTTGCATTATGTCTCATAATTTATGTGAAAGGCTTCTCTGGAGCCTGACACAAAAAAAATAATGAAAAATGGTGAAAATTGAAGGAGAAGATACGTTTTGAGTGATTTTTTAGGGGCTTTTTAAAAGCGTATGAGGGATTGTATCAGATTACTGTTAAATTACAAATCATCGTGAAGAGTTGTTCAGCAAGATGCAAAAGTTTTTGGGATATCAGCTCTGCTATATTATCCAAAAGTATTTTCAACCTAATACAGTTTCGGAAACTACTTTTTAATCATTTTGAAAATATTTTGTCTAGATTTTCCGGCATCAGAAGAACTGTTTTAAAACAAAATTCATCGAAATTCAAGTTTGGATAGTGACANCAAAGGCCAGAGGAAAAAGAGAGTCGCACCGACCGAAAAGAAGGGGCCAGGCAGAAAGAGATGGAGGGGGATGGGAAAAAAAAGAAGGGAAAAAAGAGGCAAACGAAAAAAGAAGGCAGGGTTAAAAAGGCGAAACGGGGAAAAAGGGGCGCAGAAGCGGCGAATAGCAGACCAAAGGAGCGAAGGCAAAAGGGCGGAAAAAACAGAAGGCCAAAAAGCGGAGGGAACAAAAGGAGCCCGGAGAGAAACAGGAGGGGGGGAGAGGGAGAAAAACAGAGGAAACCAGGAAAAAAGGGGTGGCAGCTAGAGCCAGCCGAGCGGCAGGCACCGAAGCCCGGGCACCGACGCAAACAGGGCAAAAAAAACAAGGGAAAGAAAAAGAAGAGACAAGCCAAGCGCCGGGCCCAAACATGGCGGAGAAGGGAGGGCAGGAGGAGACAGAGAAGGAAGCGCAAAAGGGCACGAAGAAAGAAAGAAGGAAAAAAAAGAGCGGAAGAGCGGGGGAAGGGGCAGCGGCCTAATAGCAATGGAGGGGGAAAGGGAGGACCGGAGACAGGGAAAGAAGAGTGACCGCACCTGGAGGACATCAAGGAGCAGATGGGGGGACGAAAGACGGCGCGCAGAACCGGACAGACGGAACAATGCGGGGGAAGAAAGGGGAGCAGGCGGGCCAGCGCCACGAAAAACGAGGCGGAGGGAAAAGGAAGGGCGGCGGCCCGCCAGGAGGGGAGAAAGGAAGTGGAAAAACCCGCCATGGGTGGCACGGACCGGGAGGGCAGGGGTGCAGGAGAAACGGAAGGCGAGGGAAACTGGACGCAACCAAAAAGGGGAAGAGAGCAGGAAAAAAGGGAAAGAAGGGCGAAAAAAAAAAGGGCCCCCGCGGATCTTGTCTTCTATGAAAGATTTCGAATGTTTTTTTGGATTTTATGTTATGTACTGTTGTGTTATATTCCTGTGTGGTGTGTGTGTGTGGGTGGTTTTGTTTTAAAAAGTTATCTCTGGATTATGATGTGAGTCGTATGATGTCCTGACTTGCCAAACTTGTGTACTCAAGTTGAATTCACTCTGGATTTTAGTTTTTCGTTATTCTTGCTTTCAAAAGTTTAAAATATAAGAATTTGCCCTTTCTGGTCATTAATCTATACCTTCATCTTAGATAGTGAAATAATCGTATTTTTTGAGATAAATGTTTATGGTTTTCTTATTTTTCCTAACAATCAAAATGTGACTAGATATGTGTCGATCTTAATTATTTGATATCAATGGAATTATAAGAATCATTATTGTTGTCTAGCAGGTTATCACGGGTTCTTCCATGGCGTCTAGCTAGAGGTCTAGGACTCTTGGTCGTCTAATCATATCTATCTATCTTGTGCTTTCTGTTTGTCTCAACCCACATTATCTCTTAGCTTCTATTAAAATGGTTTCCAAGCAAACACTACAAGTAGTAGTTTATCATAGAAAGTAAAATTAATCTGGTTGGAAAATTTGCATCTACGTTAGTTTTTGGTGCGAACATTTTAGAAGTTTTGTCCGACTCGTCCTGCCGTGCACTATACTGCAGTTTTACTGACCTCTTCGCTCGAAGATGATCTTTCGAGAAGAAGATGATTGTAGCTCGGGGCCATTTAAACCGCGATCTGCTTCAGTTTATAACTGATATCTTCTTCCGGGAAAATCACCTGGGAGATCGATTTCGTAACCACGTTTGCTTATGCGGAGATTTTGTAACAAAGGACTCAGGCGTGTTTGGTTAGATATTGTATTTCAGCTAGATACAAAAATTTTGTATGTTCTGAAATTTCTCAGGGAGGTTCTTGAGTGGAATTTTTTTGGTAAGATACAGGCAAAATTATGATCTTGTAAAATCAATAAAGAGGAACCTTTAAAGAAAAGCTTTCTTCAAAATTGTGTAGATTAGAAAATAAAAAAAACGCGTATAATATAACGCCATTTTCAGAGAAAACCGCACCTTTCAAAAGCCTTTAGCATGTACACAAATTATTTTTCTGTGTTCTTTATTCAAACGTCCCGCAAATAAACATATCTTATGCTCCTCACACACAAAACAGCCCTCATAAGTTTATTTTTCGGGTGGCGTGGTTTGGTGAGTCGAACACGCTTTTTTTGACAAAATTTGCAGCTCAATAAGTCCTTGGAATTAGGTTAACTGAATATATTCATGCTTACATAATGTAAGATATATATGATGTAGAATTGAAAAAATTTTCGACTGCAGAATTTTTAATTGGCGATTGGATAACATTTATTCTGAACAAACGTTAAGGCAACCTGTATATTTTTTTTGAGCTTAGTATATTCAAAGAGAAATGGACTTGATACGGAAATTTGTTTTTTAAAATTCGGATTATTTCTAATATTATTTTTAGGATTTTAAGTGGTTAAGATTATTGGCGTGATAACAAAAATTCAGTTGTACAGACCATAGTTTAATCCAGTGAGTTCAAAATTAGATAATTATATCAAATGGACTTTTCTCTTTGATTTCTTAATTTTGAAAAAATATAAAGTATGATTATTTTATAAACTAGAAACATCAATATTTTCGCCTTTTCGTTCTTCTTTTGCGTTGGCGAATTGCCTAATCCAATCATCATCGCTAGGATATCATTTCTTCGGCCTTTTCTCGCCAATCACGCTCAGTATTTCTCATCTTTCATACTCAAAATCCCTAAAATAATCCGAATTTCAAAAAACACAATGCCTGAGGGCCTTAGATATACTGGCTTTAAATATAAAACGTAGCTTCGGAAAAAAAAAATTAAGGTTGCCATCACGTTTTTTCAAAAATACTGTACAATAGAAAGTCACAATCTAAAAAAAATAAACACCTCATTATTTCTTCAAAGAAGATTGGCTGTTTCATGTAACAGAAAACTATCATTTTTTCTAGTTACGGTATTTTGTCATTAATTTTTACATAATCGATTGTGCTAATAACGTTCGTAGATGGCATTAAGTGGCCCTATAGTGACAGATCGCGATCATTTGGAAAAATTGCGAATCCTAGCAATTATTCCGCCAATGACCAATAAAATCGGTCTTTTTTGCAGTCCAGGGTTTTAATTGCGTGCTTTTATCCCGTGTTGTTTATGTCATTCAAATAGTCACGATCTGTCAAATCCTGGGCCTCAAGGGCCCTTTATCCATGTACTAACCTATCTCTTATTCAGATTCGTACATCTCCCCTAATTCCGTCTGTGAGAATCTTGACGGTATTGGTTACAAATGGAATTGTAATGCTGGTTACGAGCTTGAAAATGGTGAAAAAAGTGCTTGCATCAATATTGACGAATGTCTAGCGGACCCTTGCTTATGTATCGACAAAGAATGTACTTCGACATGTGCTGACAATGACGGAAGTTTTGCTTGTAGCTGTAGTGATGGATTCAAATTGAATGAGCTCACAAATGTTTGCGAAAATATCAACGAATGCGCTGATCCTTCTTTGAATACTTGCTTAGGTAATACATTTGCTATACTCTGCTGTGCGTCTATAAGGACACCATCTGTTAGGACGAGTATAGACAAAATGCCATTTTCTAAAAATTTGAGATGAAGCTTTTATGTTCGGAAATTTGTTTTTAAAAAACATTGTGAAAAAAATACAAAAAAACGCTAAATTAAATATATTTTAATAAAGGCTTCCGAATGTTTTTCACGCCGTTTTTAAAATTAGAACAATATACTTTTCCCAACGAAACTTCATCGCAAAAACGTTTACTATCTCTATAGCGCGTGTTCGAAGTTGTCTAAGTGATTGTCTTAGTGATTGCGTAAGTGATTACAAACCGTATAAAATTTACCGTCCCAATATATCAAGCTCCTGCCTCATCATACTCAACAAAATCAGTAAGACACGTATTGGATTCGAACACGCGCTATAGAGATAGTAAACGTTTTTGAGATAGAGTTTCGTTAGGAAAATGATATAACAGATTCTCAGTCAATTTTTCTGGAACAAATATCTACAATTTAAATAAAGAGATTTAAAACTATGCTTTGGCTTTCACTGGTCGACAAAAAAAAATGCATTATTAAACAGAAGTTAATCTTTAATCTCCTCGTTTACATTTTTGGTTTCGGGAAATCGGTTTAAAATGACCAATAAAAATAAGGCCTTATCGGACCATTTTCCTAATGGTATCTAAGAACTGCACCAGATGAGTCGTTTTAAATCAGAAATGTTAACGGTATAGACTTACCTTAGGTGGAAATACGGTGTCCGACCCGTTAACAATTTATCTTTGAAAACGACTCATCCGATATAATTCTTAGATCTCATTAGAAAAATGGTCCGATAAAGCTTAATTTTATTTTTATCGGTCATTTTGATATCAAATGGAATTTTTTATAAAACAACCTATTTATTTAATTTGGTGAAAACAAAATATATTTTCACCGAAGTTATTTTCCTCATTCTGACGAAATTACAGGTCTCAAAGACGATAAGCTATATTAAGTTCTGAAGCTTGAAATTTAAACTTTCAGTTGTTTCATTCACCTGGGCTGAAATATTACATTAATTTTGTTTTAGTTGATGAAGAATGTCGTGATTTGGCTGGAACCTATGAATGCGACTGTGACTTCACTAAGGGCGTTTGTGACGAATGTAAATTTAATTATCACAATTGTCACTCCCATGCATTCTGTACAGACACAATAGAGCCCAATAAATTTGAGCCAAATAGAACGCACAACACATTTAGGCCCGGGATAATTGTTTTAAAAATAATTTTCTTATGAGAAAGTTAATTAAATCCTCAAAATCTGAGAAATTAATTAAATCTTCAATATCTGAGATATGCATTCTGGCAACCACCGAATTTATTTAAAATAATTTTTCGCCAACAACGAAATTTTAAAATTTCTGACAAAATAAATTTTTTCCACATCGAACAAAACAATTCGATGGTTCTCACTTAACCGCGTTTTAAACTTTTACAAAAATAATTTTGTAATTATATGCTATCCCTTGATCAGTTGTGAATGTGATTTTGGATGGAGTGATACAGTGGGTTCCCTAGGTGCTCCGGGAACTGATTGTACTGTAGATGGAGACTTTTTGCCGTTACCGGTGAAGGCATTCACTGACGGTTTGACGGAGGAGATCAGATCTGGAGTCGAAAAATTTGAACAACGTAAGACATTAAACCAAACAAAGAAAAAAATAAATGGAAATATGAGTGAATATTTTTCGGAAATATCGTCTTTTTTTGAGTCAAATAATCCCTTTGGGTTTCGAAGTAAATATTTATAATTTATGGAATAATTCGGGCAATAGTACAGTACTATTAGTACTCATAAAAGGCTCAAAAATTAAGTTTTCGCGATTTCTTGAACAGTCAAATTTTATTAAAAATTTTTTGAAAAAAACCTCAATTCTTGATGCCCCATAGAAATAATTTCAAGGTTTATAAAATATGAAGTAATTATTTTTTGAATGGGTTCGCGTCATTTTGAAGGAATTTGCAGCACTCAAAAAAGCATCAAAACAAACAGAGACCTTGGAATTGAAATAGCCATCGACGATCCATCGTACATCTGATTATAATAAAATTATTTTGTAAGGACCACAATCAAAGTGAATAGAGTTTTTTTAATTTTGGACGATTAGAACGGGTTCCAGACTTTCCCAAAAGTTGATTTCAAATTTTCGTTTTCCCCGAAGTCGAAATTTTTCTCATAGATTTCAAAAGAAAATTTTTCTGACGGGGCTCCTTGAGAGTTATGTTTATTTCCAATTTTGTAAATTTTACTTTAGTTGTTTCTCAATGGCCTGAATTGCCCGCCGATTTCGGCTGTCCTGGCCGCTTTTGGGATCGAGAAATCGCTGGTTACATTTCCGATTTCAACGCCAAAATTCTCGAAAATCAACTCGAATACCAAGATCCTCGTTTTCACTCATTAAACGGTCAAGATTTTATCGATGCAGTCAAATTTCCAGAATCTGAAAATACATGGTCATGGGGTACCTGGGGAGCATGGGGCGAATGGAATACTCAATGCGCACGATTAATAGGGAGGTATACCAATTGTAGAGTTTTTCATCGATTCTGGGAAAAAAGTCTTTTTTCAATTAATAAATCACACAAATTTTATTTCCCAACAAACTGTTTTGTTATAGTCTTTTGTCTTTTAACGCTACTTAACCTTAACCTTGTATGCTTTTCAAGGTAATGTTAAAGTTGTGTTTCTACAAAAGATAATTGTGTAAACCAATGACGAGTTTACCTGAAGCTTATACTTTTTTTCAAATACATGTATTTTTTATTTGTGTGTACACTACGCACTAGTTGGCCTCACCCATTTTTTAAATCTATTTTTGTTAATTTTCATGTTATTTGATATCACGTAGAAAATTTGAAGGAAAAATTTTCACCCGGTTGGGCAGTGCAAAATTTATACAAAGGATATTGAAATCATATACAGGGGGCCCGTTATTGCCGACCTAATATCGCCAAAAAAAACTTACGCAATTTCACGATTGTTTGCTCAAATACTTTGGTGCCATTATCCCCGAATGTGCCAATATCGCCGTTTTTTTGGAGATCTCAATTACTTTTCATGAATAATGTCAATTTCACGATTAACTCATCAAAATATAGTCTTTTCAACTTTTATTTGATTGCCTTTGGTATCTGAGAATACATTTCTTTGTATTCAATTCTTCGCATTTTGGTGATTTCTTTCCTACGAATCAATTTTGTATGCATTAAAAAAAATATTTTTGCTTCAATTTCGCCGCATTAATAATAATTATCGATCAAATTTTTTTGACTTCCGAATAGTCGATAGAAAACTTATAAAATCGATGAAAAAATTATCAATGAAAATATTTTACCTCTATAACAGGAACATGCCAACTCATGAACAAAACTCCATCGCCAAACCGAGGTTGGCAGACAAGAGAGCGAAAATGTCTCGTTGACGGTGCAGAAGTTTGCTCAAACATGTGCATGCCAGTAGGCAGTGACGGAATTAACCCATGGGATCAGAAACGGTCATCGTACTATCCATTTTTGAACCGAGTTCCCCGTGTTCAGGTAAACATTTTAAAAAACAGAAACCTTGTCACACAAAAAAAAAAGATTGTCTAACGGACGTTTAAGTATATTTTTGCGTTTTTTGGCATACGGATTACCCCCTCAGAGTACAAATCCTAAATATTGAATGATACAACAACGCAAGATATTAGCACCAATCAAAACCCTTGATTGCGGAATAGGCCAATTTCATTGGTCAGATTAAGAAAGATCAACCAATCAAATGCTCAGATTTCGCATTTTTCAAATATGTAGGATTGTACTCTGAGAGCGGGTGATTCAAACACTTCGCATTTTTTCAGATTTGAAATAAGACGTTTTTCGTAACACTTTAATTAATTAACAGGCATCAAATAACCTGGTTTTTGCGATTTGTCACCTAAAAATTTATCTTTATCAGAGATAATTTTTCGACCAGCGTCATTACTGACGTCAGAAAAATTATCACTATTCAAATCAAACGATTTTTAAAATAAGTTGACAATAGTGTGATTTGATCGGTCACTATCCTTTCTGACGTCACAGTTATGACGCCGAGTAAGAAAGCTGGCCAAAAAATTATTTTCGATATAAAATTTATTGACTTTGAATAGTTGATGAAAATCTTTGACGATGGAACTTATTTATGAAAATGGCCTACTTTATTTTAACTGCTTGATTTCAGGCTGACAGAGACGATTGGCCTCTTGATGGAAATGGTAAAAAACAGAAAATTTTCACCTTCGAAGAGCCATTCAACCCTTATTACGACCCTGAAACAAAAGAAAATTATCTTCAAAATGCACATCTCGCAATGTACAAAGAATGCAGAGCGTTTGGAACTGTTTTGAAAGCTGGAAGTGTCGAAACAGGTTGGTCTTCTATGCACCCTGAAGATCATATGGAATCTATGGGAAATCATGAAGAGGGAGAAATTATTATTTGCACTCTCCAGTTTAGAAACTGTGAAGACGTAGCCGTTTGGGAACATGAAACTGAAGCCGGAGAAGCTAGGGTTCAAATATCACTAAAACATTTCCTCCAATTTATTAATTCCCCAGTTTAAGATTAAGCTGTTTAGCTTCTTATTCATATAAATCATAATTTCACTTCTTAATAATTAAAATCGAAATTTATGTTTTTTCCTTGTTCATTAAAATAATTGTAGATTCGAAAGTTTCCGCTTTAGCGAGTAATTTAAATAGTATTTACAAATAAGTTTTTGCTTTCGTGATAATCACGATTTCACAGTTTTGGTGTTAACAATTAGTGTGTTCTTCATTAGTTAAATTTGATGCACAATACCTTTGGAGTGATAAAGCTAACGATCTTCGAGTCCAAAACCTTTGTTTGGTTCTTAGAACGTTTAAATTTCAGAAAAAGTAAGAAAAGGCATAATTTTTCAAAATTTATTCTCTGCCATAAACTTTTACAATTTTCAATACTATTATTTGGTAGACAACTTGGCGTATTTCCGGTCATCTGAAAATCTGAGAATTTCAAGGAAATTCATCTCAAATTTTCCTTTTTTATTTTCTTCGAAGAAAATTAGGAATGGCTACCTTTGATTTTGATTAATCACGAAATTTTTAGTTCGTTGACTGAAAAGCGATCAAAACTAAAACTTCAAAAATTACATTTTGAAGTATCAAATTCTTTGCGTGAAAATGGCTCTTAATTTGACCAACTCAAATTGACATTATGTGATTATTTATTTGTTATTTGATGCTTAAGTATCAAGATCGCCAAATTTGAACCATTTATAGTCGTCACTGGATGGTCCGAATGGTCTGCTTGTTATGCTCAAACTGTTGAAAACCAATGTTCTTTATCTGGTCACCCCAAGGGAGAGTTTGGGTCACCTTATACTTTGACTGGAAGTGCCACTAGATCATTTAACGTTGCTCACCATTATCAACAAAGAGTCAGAAAATGCAGTACTGGCTGCTATCAGGTAAAATCATCAAGATTTTATTTGATATTTCAAAAATTTATCTGACCGCCATTTAGTTTTATTTCATTATCTAGTGGAAAATACAGTCAAGAAAATGATAACAATAATAACTCTCTTTATCGTTTTCCCAAACATGGTACTGTTTTTAAAAAAAAGGTGTCCAAAATGTGTGCATTTCGGTATCCAGAAACAAGTTATCCGATTGAGTTTTTAAAAAGTCAAAATTACTAGTTAGTGCAGTAATCAAAAATGATTTTTAAATTAGTCCAAAATTTTGTTGTAAAAATCAAGATGATTAATTAAAAAAAGCTATCATCCCCCATAAAACTTAATTACAGCAGGGTCCGGCGGATAGGTGAAATTCGGCTAATAAGTGAAGGTTTTGAGCAACAAAAACTTTTCCGGCGGATAGACGGCGGATAGACGTAAGGCAAAAACATAGGGGTTTATTTCAAAACTTCCTAGGCAAAAAGATAGGCGTTTTCGAAAAGCCAATAAAGGCATATTGAGATTTTATGAATGACAAAACTATTCATTAATTTGTCGTTTTATTTTATTTATCTAGTACAGTCGTGATTTGCCTCAAAAATCTGCACACAATTTTTGTTCAAATAAATTCCCAGCAATTATTCATAGGCAATTTTTTCACGATAGCTATTATTTCTTTCGTTTGAAATCAAAAGTTGAGACGTCTTCTGGAAATATTCTCTGCGATTATAAGTGCATGACAACCACAGTCTACACCATTTTTTTTTAGTGGTGTATTCATGACACAATTTAATTTCCAGTCTGGTCGATATAATCCACCCCAAAAGCGGCAACGTTCTCCAAATCAAGTGATAGTAAATTATTTATTCCAGAATATTTAAATTTTCCGCATGGTACGAATCATAATATAAATTTCCTTTCTTTTCAAAAAAACACGATATAGTCCGTGTATTGTTTGAAACATCTTCAGATAAGTTGTATTTTTTTGGTTGAAATGTCTTCGCAACAATTTCAAAGTTTCCACTCATTTCTCTCAGTAAATAATAGATTTAAATAATTATTGAATTAAATAATATTTATTCAAATATAAGAACGATTTTTCAATGTTCCAGCAAAATTGGCCATTTTTTTTCTCCGGAGAAAAAAATGGCCCAATTTAGCTTTTGTGTGTTTTGGCCATATTTTTCCAGTCAACGCTCTAGCCGACTGGAGAAAAAAAATGGCCCAATTAAAACACTCAGGCTGTAGAAATTTATTTAATATATTTGGCCGAATAAATCAAAATAAATGCATTCTAGAATTAAATTCAAATTACTGCGTGAGTCATAATCCGAAAAGTAGTTTCTGAGGTCTCAAAACCGTCACTTTTGCATTATGATTAAAAATGAGGAAAAAACAGCCTTATTCTCACTCTGACATACCCTTAACTAAATTATAAATCTAGACCTGTTTTATCGACCAATCAGAGCGTATCTTCCCAGCCGTCCGGCGGATGGGTGAAATCCGGCTAATAGGTGAAATCCGGCTAATGAGGTGAAGGTTTTGAGCGAAAAACTTTCACCTATCCGCCGGGACCCTGCTGTATCAACAAATTATTATCAATTTGAAGTTAAATTTAGTTATGAAGTAACTCTGTGGTCAATTTTTGATTGCTTTAATTAATTTTAAAGATTAATTAATTTATCATCGAAAATTTCAAATAAAGATTTTTAAATGTCACTTCCGAAGAAAAATATCTGTCCCTACTAGAAATTTTTTGATACTAATAAATTTTTATTGTGAGTGTTATGCATGCACAAAACACTTTCAAAAAACCTCACTAATCCCACTTTTTCGGAATTAAACATGGGCGAATAATCTTTGAAAATAAACTTCCAGAATATTGGAACAAAATTTACAAACAAAATTTCAATTATTTTATTGGTACCAGAGCAAAATTCTTCATATAAGTAAAAACAACAAGGATAATAATTTTTGCCATTTTCGGAGGGCTTTAATTCACTTGAGCCGATATATCGGCTCTGTGATCACAAAGATTAAAGTCCTTTTTGTACGTTTAAAACTTTTGTGTATCAAGATAAGCTTAGAAAATTCAAGATAAATGCGAAACATTGCGATGACAAAGGATAAACAAAAACTGATGTTTAAAATATACATTTCTAGGATTGCTTAGTTGCTGAGCTCCCAGAATGGAAATTGGACCTGGCTAAATTTATGAAATACAGTATTTCTTATCAAAAATTCGGAGATCCAGACATCAATTACGGTCAATCTGGAACAATAAACTGGAGAAATTGTCAAAACAAGGTAAATACTGAACCAATATAAAAATTTTGACCCACACTTTATTTCAGTCAAAAAAATTTATAATTAGAATTTGGAAAATATTTAAAAAAAGTTTTCTCAATGATTTAAAAAAATATATTTAAAAATTTTATAAAAAACTCTTATGGTTTTTACCTAATTTAATAGTTTAAGACTGTTTTGTCATTTAGACAATTCCACAATGCTCTTATAAAGATAAAATGGCTTTAATTGCTTAAAATTCTATTATTGAGAGATTCACGGGTGGAATTTTATATTAACTAAAATGATATAAACTTCAGTAATGTCAAAAATTCAATTTTCTGCAAAATTATTTCAAAACAGTCCAATTTCTATTTTCCAAGACATCGGAGATCTCAGATAAAGATTAGACAATGGACTTTCAAGTAAAGTTTAATTCAGCATTTTATTCCGGCAGTAAAAGTGTTCCAGTTAGTTGAATCAGTAGAAAAAACCAAATTATTTGAAATAAAGCAAACCAAACATGTCTAAGCGGAAAAACAGGCAAAACTTAAATCTACGCAAACAAAACAATAATTTTTCAAAACATTTAAGAACAAAATTGTAGAATTTATATTTTTGCAGGTTCATCAGTGTCCTAAGCGAATTTAGCTTTAATTTTCAGCTCTTGAGTGTTATCTAGTGGTGATTCAGAGCCAAGTAGGTCTAAGTGGACAAAACGGGATTCCGAATAATGTCAATTCGGTCAAAAAGTTCAATTTTATTAGTTATAATTAAGGTCGAATCGTGGGGTTGCCCTCTCGAACCTTTATTCACTTCTCACGGAGGTGGTCGATTACCATGTGATTTTCCATTCCATGCTGATGTTATGAACGGATATGCAGTTGAAAATACTGTTTGTTATGATCAGAAACCAGCAATGGCAAGAAGTTCGGAGCCTCCATTCTGGACGACCAATGATCTTTCAGAAGACCTCCGAGGTGTAACAATGTAAGCAAATTTCAATTTATATTTCAGCTATAATAGCGATTGATCCCACGTGAATAATAATTAACCGTCGGTATCAAATTAAGTGTTTTTCGCAGAAGTTAAACCATATGGATCAACGGCCCTCAGAGCAGGGTTGTAAAAGGGATAGGGATGAATGGGGATGAGGGGATGGAAAGGGATAGGGATGGGATAGGGATGGATTCTGAGGGGATGGCCATCCCCAATCTATCCCTTTTTATCCCCAATTCCATCCCCTCCCATCCCCATTTCATCCTTTTTTCATCCCTTTTTAAGATGGAAATCTTCGTTATTATAAAAAAATTTTCCAGTATTTTTTAATGTCGTAGAATGACCGAAGGGCAGTATTTTATTCTTAAGGGCAAGATTGGTTCTAAGTCAGTTATAACAGTAGGGTATTTTTTTTTCGATAATTTTTTTTATTTTTTTGTTTTTTTTAGTTGGTAGCGCACGGTGTTCAACATTCTCCGACACGTAAACTACCCCTAATTTTGCTCCGATTTGGCTGTGAATTTGGGAATTTTAACTAATGTGGGGAAAAAAATTGATTCACGATGGAATATTTCAGGATTTCTCGGAATCGCTGATTGGTTGATTTTTTTCTCCCTTTTATCATTAATTAAGGTACCTAAAAATTAGTATCATATCGATTACGACACTTCCTGGTCGTTTTTTGCTAGAATTATTTTTAGAAGTTTTGCCTACGTTTCTCTTCGATCCACGAAAGAGATCGTTTTAAGATTTAGGCACTTCCTGGTTAGTATTTGCCAATTTTTTTGTTTAAAAACTTCCTGGTTATTTATTGATAATTTTTTCGTTTAAAAACTTNAATTTTTATTTAATTGCGTTCGGCGTACAGTATGTTTTTTTAGTCCTGAAATGGTAACTTGCTGTGGATGAAATTTCCGACAATTAAAAATGGCAACTAGCAAGTTACCATTTCCGGAATAAAAAAGAAATATACTGTTCCTAATTCAACGCATGATGGTGTTCATTTCATTGAAACCTATTGTAAAACACATTATGAAGTTGCAAAATTATAGGACACATTTTGTCATTTCAAACGTCTACGCCTTTTTTCTTTTTGGATCAAATTTTTTATTTTTGTGTGCCGAAAGTGGCAATATTGCCGAAAATTACTTATATCGCCCCCCTGTAATCAATTTATAAATCGATCAATATAAATAGATTATGAATAAGCTTTTTTAAACGTTTATCAATTTCAAAAAGTAAAATTAATTTTTAAACTTAGTCAATGTGTTTGCAAAGAAGGTTGTAACATTTGTGCATGGGAGACTACTGATCGAAATCTTGTGCTTGGAGTTCCTGACGTTCTCCCAACGCAAACTCATTTTAACGGATACGGCGAAGACTACACTTTTGTCGGTGGCAGAAAGTACATCGATGAACATTTTCAAGAAATGGACAAGAAAACATTCAGATTTTGGTATGCCGATGAGCTCCCACATCTTTGGGGTAAATATAAGGGGACTGAGGGTAGAAGACTCTGCTCCGCCTCCTCAGCTACCAGAAAAACGCCATATTTTGGTACTTTGTTTGATTCGAATTATCACTCGAGTCTGTATCCTCCAGATAGAACCGAATACCACCCATGGAATCAGTTTATGTGCCGAATTGGTATGAGATATACTCTGGTAAGAAAATAATTTCAGTTATTTATATCAGCATATTAATTATCAAATAAACTTTATTAATAAGATTTTGCGTTGACCACTAACTTAATTTTGCATGAAGAGTGTTTTTCAAATATGTTGGAAGCTTTGAAAAAAGTTTAAGTTGGCATTTTTAATAGTTTGTTTCAAATCTTTAAACAAACTCTGAATATAATCATACTAGAAGTAGTAAAATTCGTGTACAATAAAATTTTCTGACGGAGGTAATCTCACCAACCAATGAGCGAGGTTGAATTTTTACTCATTGATGAAATAAAAAACAGGGCATTTTGACTTAATTTAATTTTTGTGAATTTTCTTATTTTTCGAACCATAATCGAACAATATAAATGAAATCTTCAATTTTGAGCGAGTTTTTCACTAAATCTGTTGATATGGTTTAATTTTATCGGGTGTTTCCAAGCGTCTTTAGGTAATAAAAGAAAACAGAAAAATAATTCATGTCTAAAAAAGTGACACAAAAAAATAATTTGGCAAAAAACAGGCTCTCAGCTTATTTTGCCAAATTACCTAAAAACGAATAAAATTCAAAACATGTTGTAAAAAACTATTTTTAATAGCAAATAAATAATAGATATGGTTTAACTTCATAAAATAATTGCTCGCCTCTGATTGAGATAACAAATAATTCAAAACTATAACCATCTACCATTTTCACTCAATTTCACGGTACCGTAGTGTTTTCCTACTTGCAAAATGAACATTGCTGTCAAGGAAATTCCCGCCAATCAAAAATGGAGCTAGATGGATTACATTCTGAAGGCAAAGCTTTCGCCGATGGCAAGGGATTAAAAATAATCCGCCTTGTTACCATTCTCATGAGCAGGGATTTCCTAAACAGCAATTGCATTACGGAAGTAAATAAAAACTGTACATGTTACCTCCTTGAATACTCGACCAAAAAATTCAGCGCCTTAATTCCCTCATAACAATATCATAAGTCGTCCTTGTTTTTACTTGATATCACTCAAAATATTGCTTCAAATTTTCAAGCTTTAAAAAAGCATCAACTTACTTACAAATTTTTAATTTTATATCAAATTTTAGGGAGCTATTCTGTACTTCAACGAATTCAGTTTTAATGTTTTTCAAATAGAAGACAAAAATAGTCTTGAATGGGTTGATGCCGAGAAAATCAACGTTGAAGATTATCGAGTTGACCAAATTCTTACTGCCGCCGATAACAATGAAGCAGGAGATGAGAAGTTTACAAACGAACAGGATCACTGGAGAATAAACGGTGCCTGCAGAATTGTAGCAAAATGTTCAGAAAGGCAGGGTATAAATTAACACCAACATTTTAGATTTTTGAAATAAAAAATTGTTACAGTATAAATGATCGTTAAATACTTTCGATTGAAAACGTATTTTTGTATAAAGTATCATGATTTACTGATAACTATTTTAATATCATGAATAATTATTATCGATTACAGAAGAGTGAGTTAAAACGGACAGTTTGGTCGAACGGGTTTTGGTTAAAAAGTCTTGCTAGCGTGCATTTGAAAACACAGTTTCGGGAAGAAACTGTCTGTCACGTTTCAACGGATAATTTGAATGGTCCAACTGCCCGTTTAAACTCACGCTAGCAAGACTTTTTAACCCAAATCCATTCTACCAACCTGTTTGTTTAAACGCTTTTTACTGTATTATTAGTTTGTATAAATAATCAATAATATTTTTCGATGAATTTTTTCATAGTCAACTATATATTGATAAGCTTTCGATTTATTACAATCATTTTCAAATCTATTTTGTTTTGAAGTGAGCAGATCTTTATGAACAAGTAGAATAGAAGGCATCAATTCACTCAATTTCGAGGCCTTCTATTCACCTTACCATTTACGTTTGTGATAACCTGCGTTAAATCTGCTCATTTCTAAAAAAATAAGATTTGAAATGATTGTAATAAATCGAGAGCTTATGAATATATGAATTACCGACCCCGGATTGCGGAATAGGCCGATTTCCTTGGTCAGATTCAACCAAACAAATGCTCATCAGAAAATGTACTCTGAGGGTCGGTAATGGTTTTGGTTGTTGGCCAGATATATCAAATTAATTCTCTAATACAGAATCAGTATAGTAAAACTTCATTTTTATAAACTTCCGAGTTATGTTAAATCATCATCATATCGAAGATTATACATATTGGTCCCGTAGAATTTTGACGTCAGAGACCTCAAGAATTGTGTGATTTTATCGGTCAACACGCATTAATTCTTGAATTAAGACCAATCAAGACACGTCCTGGACGTGTCTCTGAGGTTAAAGTTTTACGGAAAGAGTTAGTATAATCTTCAATATAACATTTTTTACTGCGAAATCTATCTGACAATGATTTGAGAAGAATCGAAAACCTATAAAAACTTAAGTTTTACTATAAAAAATGATTATTATTTAGTATTGACTTTTTCTTATAATTTTTGAAATGATTGATCACTATTATTTAAATATAATTCTATCCCAAAATATTTATCATCTTAATATTATTAATTAATTAATATTATTAATAATTGTAAAATATTTTTCACCTTATTGTCAGAAATGCGAAACTAGGACATTTTGACTGTTCCGAAGAAGGCAATATTTACATGGTATCTGCCGGAAGTCTGCGACTTCATTATCCTGGATCATATGCAACTGCTGAAACCAATGCT
Organism: Oikopleura vanhoeffeni; assembly: GCA_004367855.1. NCBI lineage: Eukaryota > Metazoa > Chordata > Appendicularia > Copelata > Oikopleuridae > Oikopleura > Oikopleura vanhoeffeni. The sequence continues at coordinate 160,761 of SCLH01000871.1, read as the reverse complement.
ACAGCTCCAGGATTTTGTTGCAAACGAACTAACAAATTACATTATGCAGAACCATTTGATAAAGTTAATCACGATTCGAGTTGGGAAAGAGATTTCAATGGAACTAGGAATGGCTTCAAATCTTAATATCAGATTTGATTTCACGAAAATCTGGGAAATTTTGTCCAAATTTTTTTAAAGCTATTTGGCTTTGTATTTAAACATAATTTCCGTTCTTTCAAGTGGTTTTGGGAGCTTCAAAAGTGATTATTTTCTGTCATAAATAATTCGTCACTTTCTTATATCATATATTTCCCGAAAATCAAAAATTGAGAGTGATATTAACCGAAAAGTACATGGAAAATAAAATTAATATAAATTTACTACAATTAAATCACCAAGCTAAGTTCAGCGGGTTAACTAGATCTAAGAAAAATAAATTCCATGCAGAATTTGTAAAATTCTTTTTCTCCATTTTTCATTTCTTAAATTAAACATTTAAATGAAGCCTTTGTAGATCAATTCCAAATATTTTCCCTGATGATCGGTTTATCATGGATCCGCTTCGAGCTATTGCTGAGCAAGATCCTCGAAATTTTGATAGCACAATCGCCATTGTCGACGAGGGTGACCGGATCTGTGACAACGAACACATCCAAGGCAAGATATAAATTAAGAATCACAATCAGTCGAGTCAAATGTTCTCGCAAATGGCCGATTTGAAAAGTGATCGTGATACAAAACTATTTCCATTGCATTAATATATTTGGGATCGCAGTGTTATTATGTTTCATATCGATAACGGGGCCTCCGCGCACATATAAGAGACTNATATGGTCGATAGCTAGGGTCAGTACCGGGCGTAAAATCGACTTTTAAACCAAAAAGTTTATTGACGATTTGTGATCGGTGACTGGTGCAGAATTTTGAGGAGAATTTTTCGGAAATATAGAAAAAAATTTCCGACAAATTTTTATTTGGTAAAATGGCATTTTATGCTTTAAATTGACGATAGAAGTAAGTGCCCATGCCAGCTCAATCCAAAAATTATGCTTATTGGATAGCAAATAGAATTTTAGGTCGAAAAAGACAATAAAATTCGGCGGCAAAGAATGTTAGCTAAAATAAATTTGAGTTTTCGGTCGTTCCGCCTACGCATTTTTTCATCAAAATTCCTTCAAAATGACCGCAAAATTTTTTCGAAATGTGAATGTTTTTGTGGCGCGATCCGTGTCATAACAACATAAAATAAATAATAATTCAACCTTTCAAGCGCCTTACAAAGCCCAAAATGTTGTTTTTAAATAATCAAATTGTGACCACCAAGTGGCTCCAAAAAAAATTTTCATGGTCGGAATTTTTTTTTTGACAAAGTTTGACCATATAAACTCAAAGAATTACTGCTGAGGGTTTTAGTTATGCAGATAAATCTCCCGGTACTGACCCTATCGATAGCCTATCGAAGAAGTTCATTGAATTGACTTAAAAGCTCAGTTTTATGTGTGAGGCGGTCCCGTAAACGATATGCAATGCAATATGACTCATATTATATGACTTATATTATATGAGTCATATAATATGACCCAATAAAATTTGAATTTTTGTTGTGATATAACAATTTTTGACCAATTTTGTCGAAAATTTAAAATTTGTGAGCTGAAAAATCGATATAATTAGTCGTTTCTGAGAACTTGCGACTCAAAGTGTATTCGAAGCTGAATTTATATCGCTTTCAAGTCTTAACCATCAAACAACAGAAAACAATAACTCAGTGGTCTGCCTGGTCAGAATGTTCAGTGTCATGTGGCACTCAAAACGAAAATGGCTTATATTCTGGAGGCTTTCGAACAAGAAACAGGGCAAAAATTCTTCATAGATTCTCTGACGGTAGAGGAGTTTTTGCACCACGTTATGATAAAGAGAATATGGAAACTGAGCAAGAAACATGTCACGATTATCCTTGCCGTAAGTTGATCATTTAGTTCCATAATTACCAAATAAGGGAATGACGGGTGAATAATCGAACACTTTAAACTCACCATAATCTTACTTGGAAAACATATATTGTCACAAAAATTGACCAGAAATAACTCGACACACTCATTTTTATGAGAGAAATACTTTTAATGTGCTGAATTCGTAAATTATGAAGGCACCGAATATCAATATTTTGACCAATAAGAGCTTGGAAAATTAATTCAAACGAGAGGGTTGAGGCTTAGGGATCCTATATTTAAAAATAATACTTTTTTTTTCAACCAAAGTGCCGGTCAATATTGAAAAGGGTGTCCACACCGTTCGAATGTTTGCTTGAGGAAACAGCTCATCAGATTGAGTTTATTAATAGCTCCAAATGGTATCTCATACAGTTGGGAAGATTTTAGCCTGAAAATTTGTTATACATGCTATTAGAACTGTCATATCATCATTGGTTAATATAAATTCCCAGTTGCATATTAAAACATACAAGAAGGGTGCCCACCAAGGGCCAACCTTTAAGTTTTCATGAGTGTTCTTTGGCCTCAGAGAAGTCATCGTAACCAAATCAAATGATCTCAAAGATAAAACAAGTTTGTGGGCCCCCTCGTGGTCAGAAAATTGCTCTGGAAAACCCTATTTTCTGTCTTCAAACTCGATAAACCGCCGAATATTGTTTTTTTTAATCAAAAACGGCAAGAGCGTGACCGCTACGAAATTTGGGTTCAGACAGTATAAATATTTTTTGAATATCTTTGAATAAAAAATTATGGTAATTGGATAATAAAATTCAACCATCAAAAATGCGTTGGTGGATTAACTTTAAAAACCAAAAAATAGAATAAAGGAAAAGTTCTGGAAAGTTGTTTTCTTATTTATCTAATCCTAACTTTCCAAACCTTTCTGATTAAAATCAAATGAAATTTGAGGCAGTTTGAGGGTTAATTTAAATATGGATTTTAAATTTTAAAACCTTTTATTCCCCACGAAATTTCTGCTCGAAATTGTTTTTAAATAATTAATCAAGTTTTCAAATTCTACCCTGGAATTTTTCTTAGCTAAATTCAACGGTTTAAAATTTCAAATTTTCTCCAGTCCGTCCCTTTATATAAGTCACCAATCATCGCTGAAAGTTGGATATATGGATCAACGGCCCTCAGAGTGTAAATCCTAACTATTTGAAAAATGCGAAATCTGAGCATTTGATTGGTTGATTCTTTCCTAATCTGACCAATGAAATTGGCCTATTCATATTTTCACGGTTTTGATTGGGTGCTAATATCTTGCGTTGTTTGTATCATTCAAATAGTTAGGATTTATACTCTGAGGGCTGTTGATCCATATATGGCGATGTAAGATTTCTCAGGCTTTAATTTACTATCTAGGGCAGGCCTGGCCACAGCTGGCTTGATTCTTTAGCTTGGCTTGATCAAGCCAAGCTAAAACCTACAAAATTAATTTCATTAAACCTAGATTTAGTTTTAGGGAGCGGTACACTTTTCAGAATGATCCAACTTTCACAAACTTTTAAAACAACCCGAACTTAATGAAAATTAAAACCTATCTTTTTATATTTGTTATGCAAAAAGTAAATTTTACAATCTTGAGAATATTTCGAAAAACTCACTGTTTGAAAATAAGCTATAAACAAATTTCAGGACGAAATGTTATGGTTTTTAGTTATTTACAATAATGTAAAACTGTTTTGTCATTTTCTACCGTTCCACAGTGCTCCGGTGAAGATAAAGTACCTTAAATTTCTTAAAATTCAATGATTAGGCGATTGACGTTTTGAACCTTTTCATGAGCTCCAAAATTCAATTTTCTGAAAAATTATTTTCAAACAGCTCAAATTTTCCTGACAATTTTTTATTCTTATTACAAAGACATAATATTCATCGTTATTGTTTTCAGATAAAAATGGTCCGATTTGGTCTCATTTTTGTTAATTTCATTCTCAGTTTCATAAATTCATATTTGTTTAAAGATACTTCACATTGGGGCCAATGGGTAACATGGGGAAAATGTGGGAAGAAGAAAGATGAAGAAAAATGGCAAAAACGATCTCGAGTTTGTATGTTTCAGGGTGCGCCTCTCTCTGAATGGAAAGCCGCAAACAAACTGAATAAATTTACTGACACCATGGAAGAAAGAAACTGTCCAAAGGTTGACAGTTCAGAATGGCAATGTTGCTGTCACGAAACTGACTTTTGCGAATTTAAAGGAAAAGCTCTTTGCCCTTGGGAGCAAGAATTTACTAAATATTCACCTGTTTAAGAATATATTCTGCTCATCTTTATGGTGCCCAAAGTATTTTTAGGATAAAATAAAAAATAAAGTTATAATAAATAAAATGATATTGTTTCTATCGATTTCCCTGTATTTTTCCAGACCTTTCTTGTTTTATTGCGTCATCAGTATGTTTGTAGACTGAAATTTTTCAAAACGATTGCTGACAATTTTACCATTAAATTTTGTACTGAAAGAAGTATTTAATCGGGCTTCAAGTTGAAAAGGCCGCTTCTCCCTTAGTTTATACCAGGGGTCGGCATAACGTTTTGAAAAACCTGATCGGATAGCAAATTTTGAAAACCTGATCGGATCGAACTTGATCGGATCGCAAATTTTGAAAACCTGATCGGATCGCATTTTTCAAAAAGCTGATCGGATCGCATTTTTCAAAACCTGATCGGATCGGAGGTTGACAAAAACCTGATCGGATCGAAAAAAAGTCGAAGTGATCCGCTCAGGTTATGCCGACCCCTGGTTTATACGATCCCTTACAAATTTTGCAAAAAAAAATTCTATGGGAAAAACAAATTACAATAAGCTTTAAAGGGTAGTGGCAATGATTTTTGACATTTCAGAAGCTTCGAACAGCTAGATAGATACAGACTGGATATTTCTGAAACACTAAATGAAATGATTTATCTTAGATCTCGCGATTACATTTGACAATTTGGTACCACTTGCACTAACTCCTTGGTTAACCGCGGTTAAACACTAATTTTCTCAGATTTTTTCAATAATCAAAGGATCCTAGAGCTGATATCGTAAAATTGTGATATTTGTTGAGAATCCGTTAAAATGTCGGAATTTAGTGAATGGGAGCTGTTTCTTCGATTTTTCTCTGAGGAGTCCGCAATCTGATGGAATCTGTCGAAAAAGGGTGTTTTTTGACGTTTTGATATCGGGCTTTTTCTGTGGATATGCCAGAAACGTCATTTTCGGAATGTACCAAGTCCAAGAGGTGAAGGTACTTTCCTTAATTTCGCCCTGATGGGCTGTGAATCGACAAAAAAGTGCGCAAAATCGTAAATTTTGACCATTAAAGTGAGAATTAAATAGAATGAATGCCATCCAAAGATTTTTTGGGTACGGTTTACCAAGACCTATATCAGCAATGCTGATTCAGCATCTATGCTCTGCCTTTTATCACAGCAGATTTTAGAAAAAAATTGAAGTTTTTCATCAAATTTATGTTTTGATCCCTGGCACCGTTTCTGTTTGAAATTAGACCATAATTTCTTATATCGTTTTTAGCAAATCGTACCCAAGTAATCTTTTGGTGACATTCATATCCCCTATTCACACTTTTGTTAATATCCCGGCCCTACTACTTAAAAACACACTACGTTTCCTAATCAGGGCCGGGATATTAACAAAAGTGTGAATAGGGGATATATTCTCACTCTCACTTTATGTCAAAAATTGTCGATTTCAGTCATTTACAGCCGATCAGAAAGCCATTGAAACACTGACCAGAAACTTGGCTAACGTCAAGTTGATATTTTGACGTTTTTGTTAGTAAATTGAAGCGAATGTCATTTTAAAAGTTTATTTCGAAAACAGTACTTCGAAATAAATCGTCAAAACGCAAAAATTTCTATAATTTTTTTCTGAATGATGTGGTCGGTAGTACACTTTTTTATCACCCTTGATAATTTTGGATTGTTTTTGATGCCCTTAACACCTCATTAAACCAGCGACCAGTAGTCCTTCTAGTTAACTTTCTGGAGACAAACCCACAATAAGGACGGACATTTTTTCCATAAGTTTGCCACGGTGATTGAAGCGAACGAATTTTGTTTTCAAAATTTTGCATGATCCGCTATAAAGAGGCATTTTTCTATATTTTAATCAATTGTCTTTATAGAGACACTTTGTTAACTGAAATCTGAACAATTAATACGGCCGTTTTCTGGTTTTCAATTCACTTCAGGGTATTTATATTTTATGAAATGTTTATTTTTATTCTGAGCAGCTTTCATACTATTGTTGAGTATGCACTGATGGTGTCATCTCCTACGTTCATTTTCATGCATCTTGCAATCCAAAAATATCGTTCTTCGCATTTTAAGCAATACATAGTTGTGACTAAAAGATAAAATTATTAATATAACTAATATATTTCGGCATGTTTATTTTTTTGATTAAAAATGCTTATTTTCTAAAATTTGTCTTACTCTTGTTCTCTTATCACGCGATTCTAGATTCCACGTTCAAAGTTTTCCGTGAATTTTTCCTGTGCGAAATTTTTTTATTATTTTAATGGTTGAAAATGAATAAACACGAAAACGTTACCAATTTAAGTTATTGTGAGACCATAAAAATTGACGAACCAGAACATCTTTTGATTGTTAACGTTTCGCATAGACAAATCTTTGTCGGTCAAAAAATAAAGGTCCGTTGGTCTAAAAAACCACGGTCATTTTCTCTAAATGACTAATATCATAAAATTGTGGTCCCTCAGATGAACATTTCTTTTTGAGAATGAATCTCACTCCGTGCGGTGACTTTTTTTCTAAATGACCCCAGGCGTTATTCCGCTTCCATTAGAGAACCAAACGAAATATTCACAAACAGATTCTTGCATCCGAGAGATGAATAAATCACCAAACTTTTTTTATCTTTCACCGAATAGCGGATGATACCGGAAACTGATAGATAAGAATTTAACAAATCGGTTCTGAGAAAACAACACATGATTCGCGGCCATATTTTGGCCAATAGTTTAACTTTTTCTCGGACATTTTTGGCAAGAAAGATTTGAAATAAGAAATTTTAAAAGTTAAAAATAGGTATCAATATTGATACCGCAAAAAAACTGTAATGTCACTTATTTGGCGGTGTCATATATCTCAAATTTTATAAACAAACAGTTTTTTCGCAAAACTTCGCAAGTAAGTTTATTTTCACCATCACAGAGCCTCATACTTGAAACATGACCACACAGAAATTTGAGTTTAACAGATGTGTCAAACTACAAACACAATCCTGCAGAAAGTTTGGGCACAACAAGTTGAACTAACAGCCATAAAATTGGTTTTGAAGAATGTGCGGTTTTCTAAGATCCGACAATTCAGAATTTAACTGGTTAACTTCCAGTCTACCTGGACATCGGGTGAAAAGTCAATCTTAACTTGGTTTGATTTGATCAAAAAAACATTTCGGAAATTCGAATTTTTCCTAAGAATTTATTTCAGTATTTATGCTATATTTTTGAACGCTATGATCGATCCCCTTAATTAAACTCGCACCAGGCAGCCTGCAATGTAATCTTGAATACCACCAAAAAAAATTTTCAATCTCTAAAAAAATTTCAACAATATTTTTTGGATGGTGAAATTTGACGTAACCGATGGAGGCTGTTTCTCGAGATCCATACATAGTAGAAACTTAAATATTCTTGCATTCGAAGTTTTGTCATCGGTGTGCTTGTAAATCAATTAAGAAATTTTTGATTTGACCAAAAAAAATTTCGGAAATTCGAATTTTTTCCCAAGTATTTTTCTCAGTATTTATGCCATATTTTTTAAGGCTTTGATCGATGACCTTAATTTTATTTGGACAAGTTAGCCTGTTAGTTAATCTTTCAGACCAACCAAAACAATTAGAAAATCTCCAAAAAAGCTGAATATATGTTTGAAATCGTAAAATAGTCAAAATTTTGTGGTACCTGAACTTCGCACATGTGTGCATCAAAAACTAAATCAGATATTGAGAAAATCACATCATTGTACGACGTCTCTATCAATTGCGAAAATGAGCATTTTGTGTAAAATGTTTTTGATACTAGTGATGGAAATGATTTCAATAAAACGCTGAAGATACCGAAATCCGCAAATTTAACGTGTAAATTTCATTGATTTGGAGCAAATAGACCTAAAATCGAATTTCTGACGCCATAGTACCCGAGATAAACCCATTATTAGTGGGCGTACGAAAAATAAAACATTTCTGATATTTCCTTGCAAAATGATTTTATCGNTACCATTACCTTCATACAAAAAACTTTTTATTACTTTTTTTCACAAATTTAGACATTGATCTCCAACATACTGTTATTTCAACATCGTTTTAAATTAGCGAAAAGCGCCGGTAACTGCCTTAAATAAGTTAATGGCATAAGTTTAAGCGCCGGTTAAGCTTTAGTAATTTTTTCATTTCTAAGAAACCGGAAAACGGTCTTTTAAAGTCTCAAAAATTCGAAAAAAAAGAAATTTTGGCATATCGTAAGAAATATTTTTTTTCATGAAATGAATGAAATAAATAGAATTTGGTGGTCAAGACGGCTCAACAATTTGGCAAGTTTGAGTGTAAAAAAATCATAATTTTCGATTAACGAGGGTTTCCACCGATTTCTCCCAAACCATAGTTTTGTAGCAAAAATTATGATTAAGAGTATGACCAAGAGCGAAAAAAACAAAGTAAGGGAATATTGGCAAGCAATTAAAAGTGGCAATCGCAAGATTCTAAGCCGGTGATTTCAAAATAATAAGTTTGAAAATTTTTGAACAAGAAATTATGAAAATTTTTAAAATATTTCCAAATAGTTTCGACCAAAAATCTCAAAAAATGTCATTTGATTTCTCAAATTTCATATAGAAAATATGTGGTCGCCAACGCAAAAAGTGAAACTGGCCATTTTGAAGAGTGTTTTTCGTTGATTTGAAACAAATAATGGAAAAAAATTGAACAAAAAATAAGGCATTTTTATAATGCTCGGAACTTTCTTCAAAAATTTCTCTTCATTTGTCGAATTCGAAAATTTTAATTCGAACTCAAAATTTTCTAAAAATGCGAAAATTCTGTAGTTATAAAGTTTTCTGGATTATAAGACATTTCTTTGATGGTATATTAAAAAGAAAATATAAACCCAGTAAAAAGTTTTCAATCATGAGCCCATATCCGTATCTGTCAAAATGCACCGGCCCCCTCGAACGACGACATCTTAAAATTGAAAAGTAACTGAAAGGATTCGTTGGTCAGGTGATTAATAAGAAAACAATCGAGAGACATTGCAAGCAGTTTTTTCCGTGCAAAAATATACATGTTTAAATTCTTTGAAATTTCGTAGAATTTATAAAGTCGGTTTTTTTCTCGGTTTTAAAAATTTAGATAAACTTGAAATAAATAGTCATATTTTCAACAAAATATTTTTCTTTCTTTGATCTTACCTATAAGAAGTACCATCGGTATGATTGGAAATATAAACCAGTACATATCACCTAATATAAACATTTTGAAAAATAAATGAAACCGAGATATTTTTTTAAATAAAAGATACGGTGACATACAACAAGCTAAAGTATACATTCTGTATATAAATATTCGGCGCATGGCAGAGTCGTGCCAAATTTGTTCGTCGAGCGTTCGTATACGATACAGACCGTAGTACATCTCAGAAGATACTGACTCGGATTGTCGATAACGTTTTTTATGATCACAACTCAGATGTTACCAAATGTTATTTCAAAGGTCAATGTATTATCGATTATGTCAAAAAATTGAGAATTCATGTCAAAATAGCGTTAGATTATTAGGAATGCTAAGTCCAGCCAATTGAAACCTCGCCAAGTTTGCAAACTCAAAATTAAAAATTTTCGAAATCATTTTCGCATTATAACCAGAAATTTCAAGAATCATTTTGCCAAAGACCAATCTGATTCAGATTATCTGAAGCCTACATTACACAATTTCATGTGTTTCGCCATATTTTAACCTCATAATTAAATATGCTAATTAAAAAGTGAAACTGTTGTGTGAATAAGAATTTTTAATTAATTTAGGATTATATTAAGAATATATATGTTTTTCGACATGATTATTTGTATTTCAGAGAGAATTCAAACGATGGTTGAGTATGTACAAACGTTGTCATCTCTTACAGTTATTTGCATGCATCTTGCAATCCAGAAATATTTTTCTTCGAATAAAACACAATACATCGTCGTAACTGAAAAAGAAAATAATTTTTTTGTACATTATGCATAAGTTTCATAATTTATGTAACATACAGAATATTGGTATTTCCTCCTACACAGATTGATGATGCCGATTTTGATGCTGCTAAATTTGACAGAAATGATGAATTTAATCGATTGACTTGAAAATTGTTAAAAAACGAATAAAAAACAATTTTGGTTGTGATAATGAACATCTCGACACACGTTTTCTACTGTGCATAAAATCATAAGTGCTTGCTATAGTGTCACCTCCGGAGGCCAAAACAGAGGCTAAAATAGGTATCAAAAATCCGAGGATGCAAATTATATTAATTTTTTGATCATTAACCCCCTCACACCCAAAACCATTGAAATTCCCCTCACACCCAAAACGCCATTCGGGGACGCCATTTTGAGCGGTTATTGCGGAGATAATAAATGCAATAGAATATTCATTATTTTCGCTGGCCCGAGATCAAGGATAGATTTAAATTGGAGGCCAATAATTTTTCCAAAATTTTTATTCTGTTTGCTCGATAAATGCAAGAGAAAATAGAGGTTTAGTTTCAGGTAATTCATCGGAAAACCATACATTTTTCAAAATTACATATGAATTACAAAAGATTAAGTAGAACACTGGCTATTCAAATATGATCTTGAATTTTAAATAGCTTATCTGAATAGTCTGAAAAACAAATTTTCGTATCCCTTCGAGCCAAAATGCACGCACAAAAATCAGAAACAAATTGAATATAAATAGTTTTTTACTTGAACTTTGAAGGCTCATCACGGTGAATTGGAGAATAATAAAAAAAGTTCCAAAATTT